>CM060076.1:42023259-42291305 GCA_030533445.1 Cyprinodon diabolis
CCTTTATAAACCAGAAACCTTTATAAACCAGAGCACCTTATAAACCAGAGCCCTTTATAAACCAGAGCCCTTTATAAACCAAAGCCCTTTAGAAACCAAAGCCCTTTTTAAACCAGAGCCGATTATAGACCAGAGCCTGTTATAAACCATAGCCAGTTATAAACCAAAGCCCTTTATAAACCAGATCCCGTTATAAACCATAGCCCTTTATAAACCAAAGCCGGTTATAAACCAGAGCCCGTTATAAACCAGATCCCATTACAAACCAGAGCCCTTTATAAACCAAAAACCTTTATAAATCAAGCCCTTTATAAACCAAAGCCGGTTATAAACCAGAGCTCTTTATTCACCAGAGCCTGTTATAAACCAGAGCCCTTTATAAACCAAAGCCGGTTATAAACCAGAGCCTGTTATAAACCAGAACCCTTTATACACCAAAGCCGGTTATAAACCAGAGCCTGTTATAAACCAGAGGCCTTTATAAGCCAGATCCCATTAAAAATCAGGGCCCTTTATCAACCAGAACCCTTTATAAACCAGAGCCTGTCATAAACCAGAGCCCATTACAAACCAGAGCCTGTTATAAACAAAAGCCCTTTATAAACCAGAGCCCTGTATAAACCAAAGCCGGTTATAAACCAGAGCCCGTTATGAACCAGAGTCCTTTATAAACCAAAGCCGGTTATAAACGATAGCCCGTTATAAACCATAGCCCTTTATAAACCACAGCCCTTTATAAACCAAAGCCGATTATAAACCAGAGCCCGTTATAAACCAGAGCCCATTACAAACCAGAGCCCTTTATAAACCAGAAACCTTTATAAACCAGAGCACCTTATAAACCAGAGCCCTTTATAAACCAGAGCCCTTTATAAACCAAAGCCCTTTATAAACCAAAGCCCTTTTTAAACCAAAGCCGGTTATAGACCAGAGCCCGTTATAAACCATAGCCAGTTATAAACCAGAGCCCGTTATAAACCAAAGCCGATTATAAACCAGAGCCTGTTATAAACCAGATCCCCTTTTAAACCAAAGCCCGTTATAAACCAGAGCCCATTACAAACCACAGCACTTTATAAACCAAAACCCTTTATAAACCAGAGCCCGTTATAAACCAGAGCCCTTTAAAAGACAGAGCCTGTTATGAACCATAGCCCTTTATAAACCAGAGCCCTGTATAAACCAAAGCCGGTTTTAAACCAGAGCCAGTTATAAACCATAGCCCTTTATAAACCACAGCCCGTTATAAACCAAAGCCGGTTATAAACCAGAGCCCGTTATAAACCAGAGCCCATTACAAACCAGAGCCCTTTATAAACCAGAAACCTTTATAAACCAGAGCACCTTATAAACCAGAGCCCGTTATAAACCAGAGCCCTTTATAAACCAAAGCCCTTTAGAAACCAAAGCCCTTTTTAAACCAGAGCCGATTATAGACCAGAGCCTGTTATAAACCATAGCCAGTTATAAACCAAAGCCCTTTATAAACCAGATCCCGTTATAAACCATAGCCCTTTATAAACCAAAGCCGGTTATAAACCAGAGCCCGTTATAAACCAGAGCCCATTACAAACCAGAGCCCTTTATAAACCAAAAACCTTTATAAATCAAGCCCTTTATAAACCAAAGCCAGTTATAAACCAGAGCTCTTTATTCACCAGAGCCTGTTATAAACCAGAGCCCTTTATAAACCAAAGCCGGTTATAAACCAGAGCCTGTTATAAACCAGAACCCTTTATACACCAAAGCCGGTTATAAACCAGAGCCTGTTATAAACCAGAGGCCTTTATAAGCCAGATCCCATTAAAAATCAGGGCCCTTTATCAACCAGAGCCCTTTATAAACCAGAAACCTTTATAAACCAGAGCACCTTATAAACCAGAGCCCTTTATAAACCAGAGCCCTTTATAAACCAAAGCCCTTTAGAAACCAAAGCCCTTTTTAAACCAGAGCCGATTATAGACCAGAGCCTGTTATAAAACATAGCCAGTTATAAACCAAAGCCCTTTATAAACCAGATCCCGTTATAAACCATAGCCCTTTATAAACCAAAGCCGGTTATAAACCAGAGCCCGTTATAAACCAGATCCCATTACAAACCAGAGCCCTTTATAAACCAAAAACCTTTATAAATCAAGCCCTTTATAAACCAAAGCCGGTTATAAACCAGAGCTCTTTATTCACCAGAGCCTGTTATAAACCAGAGCCCTTTATAAACCAAAGCCGGTTATAAACCAGAGCCTGTTATAAACCAGAACCCTTTATACACCAAAGCCGGTTATAAACCAGAGCCTGTTATAAACCAGAGGCCTTTATAAGCCAGATCCCATTAAAAATCAGGGCCCTTTATCAACCAGAACCCTTTATAAACCAGAGCCTGTCATAAACCAGAGCCCATTACAAACCAGAGCCTGTTATAAACAAAAGCCCTTTATAAACCAGAGCCCTGTATAAACCAAAGCCGGTTATAAACCAGAGCCCGTTATGAACCAGAGTCCTTTATAAACCAAAGCCGGTTATAAACGATAGCCCGTTATAAACCATAGCCCTTTATAAACCACAGCCCTTTATAAACCAAAGCCGATTATAAACCAGAGCCCGTTATAAACCAGAGCCCATTACAAACCAGAGCCCTTTATAAACCAGAAACCTTTATAAACCAGAGCACCTTATAAACCAGAGCCCTTTATAAACCAGAGCCCTTTATAAACCAAAGCCCTTTATAAACCAAAGCCCTTTTTAAACCAAAGCCGGTTATAGACCAGAGCCCGTTATAAACCATAGCCAGTTATAAACCAGAGCCCGTTATAAACCAAAGCCGATTATAAACCAGAGCCTGTTATAAACCAGATCCCCTTTTAAACCAAAGCCCGTTATAAACCAGAGCCCATTACAAACCACAGCACTTTATAAACCAGAGCCCGTTATAAACCAGAGCCCTTTAAAAGACAGAGCCTGTTATGAACCATAGCCCTTTATAAACCAGAGCCCTGTATAAACCAAAGCCGGTTTTAAACCAGAGCCAGTTATAAACCATAGCCCTTTATAAACCACAGCCCGTTAGAAACCAAAGCCGGTTATAAACCAGAGCCCGTTATAAACCAGAGCCCATTACAAACCAGAGCCCTTTATAAACCAGAAACCTTTATAAACCAGAGCACCTTATAAATCAGAGCCCGTTATAAACCAGAGCCCTTTATAAACCAAAGCCCTTTAGAAACCAAAGCCCTTTTTAAACCAGAGCCGATTATAGACCAGAGCCTGTTATAAACCATAGCCAGTTATAAACCAAAGCCCTTTATAAACCAGATCCCGTTATAAACCATAGCCCTTTATAAACCAAAGCCGGTTATAAACCAGAGCCCGTTATAAACCAGAGCCCATTACAAACCAGAGCCCTTTATAAACCAAAAACCTTTATAAATCAAGCCCTTTATAAACCAAAGCCAGTTATAAACCAGAGCTCTTTATTCACCAGAGCCTGTTATAAACCAGAGCCCTTTATAAACCAAAGCCGGTTATAAACCAGAGCCTGTTATAAACCAGAACCCTTTATACACCAAAGCCGGTTATAAACCAGAGCCTGTTATGAACCATAGCCCTTTATAAACCAGAGCCCTGTATAAACCAAAGCCGGTTTTAAACCAGAGCCAGTTATAAACCATAGCCCTTTATAAACCACAGCCCGTTAGAAACCAAAGCCGGTTATAAACCAGAGCCCGTTATAAACCAGAGCCCATTACAAACCAGAGCCCTTTATAAACCAGAAACCTTTATAAACCAGAGCACCTTATAAATCAGAGCCCGTTATAAACCAGAGCCCTTTATAAACCAAAGCCCTTTAGAAACCAAAGCCCTTTTTAAACCAGAGCCGATTATAGACCAGAGCCTGTTATAAACCATAGCCAGTTATAAACCAAAGCCCTTTATAAACCAGATCCCGTTATAAACCATAGCCCTTTATAAACCAAAGCCGGTTATAAACCAGAGCCCGTTATAAACCAGAGCCCATTACAAACCAGAGCCCTTTATAAACCAAAAACCTTTATAAATCAAGCCCTTTATAAACCAAAGCCAGTTATAAACCAGAGCTCTTTATTCACCAGAGCCTGTTATAAACCAGAGCCCTTTATAAACCAAAGCCGGTTATAAACCAGAGCCTGTTATAAACCAGAACCCTTTATACACCAAAGCCGGTTATAAACCAGAGCCTGTTATAAACCAGAACCCTTTATACACCAAAGCCGTTATAAACCAGAGCCTGTTATAAACCAGAGGCCTTTATAAGCCAGATCCCATTAAAAATCAGGGCCCTTTATCAACCAGAACCCTTTATAAACCAGAGCCTGTCATAAACCAGAGCCCATTACAAACCAGAGCCTGTTATAAACCATAGCCCTTTATAAACCAGAGCCCTGTCTAAACCAAAGCCGGTTATAAACCAGAGCCAGTTATGAACGAGAGCCTGTTATAAACCATAGCCCTTTATAAACCACAGCCCTTTATAAACCAAAGCCGGTTATAAACCAGAGCTCGTTATAAACCAGAGCCCATTACAAACCAGAGCCCTTTATAAACCTGAAACCTTTATAAACCAGAGCACCTTATAAACCAGAGCCCTTTATAAACCAGAGCCCTTTATAAACCAAAGCCCTTTAGAAACCAAAGCCCTTTTTAAACCAAAACCCTTTATAAACCAGAGCCCGTTATAAACCAGAGCCCTTTAAAAGACAGAGCCCCTTATAAACCAGATCCCTTTATAAACCAAAGCCCATTAGAACCCAAAGCCCTTTAGAAACCAAAGCCCTTTGTAAACCAAAGCCGGTTATAAACCAGAGCCTGTTATAAACCAGAGGCCTTTTTAAACCAAAGCCCGTTATAAGCCAGAGGCAGTTAAAAACCAGAGCCCTTTATAAACCAGAACCCTTTATAAACCAGAGCCCGTTATAAACCGGAGCCCTTTATAAACCAGAGCCCTTTAGAAACCAGAGCCCTTTATAAACCAAAGCCCTTTAGAAACCAAAGCCCTTTTTAAACCTGAGCCGGTTATAGACCAGAGCCCGTTATAAACCAAAGCCAGTTATAAACCAGAGCCTGTTATAAACCAAAGTCGATTATAAACCAGAGCCTGTTATAAACCAGATCCCCTTTTAAACCAAAGCCCGTTATAAACCAGAGGCCGTTAAAAACCAGAGCCCTTTATAAACCAGAACCCTTTATAAACCAGAGCCCGTTATAAACCAGAGCCCTTTATAAACCAGAGCCCTTTATAAACCAGAGCCCTTTATAAACAAGAGCCCTTTATAAACCAAAGCCCTTTAGAAAATAAAGCCTTTTACATACCAGAGCCTGTCATAAACCAGAACCCTTTATAAACCAGATCCCTTTATATACCAAAGCCGGTTATAAACCAGAGCCCGTTATAAACCATAGCCCTTTATAAACCATAGCCCTTTATAAACCACAGCCCTTTATAAACCAAAGCCGGTTATAAACCAGAGCCCGTTATAAACCATAGCCCTTTATAAACCATAGCCCTTTATAAACCACAGCCCTTTATAAACCAAAGCTGGTTATAAACCAGAGCCTGTTATAAATCAGAGCCCTATATAAACCAGAACCCTTTATAAACCAGAACCCTTTATAAACCAAAGCCCTTTATAAACCAAAGCCCTTCAGAAACCAAAGCCCTTTTTAAAACAGAGCCCATTAAAAACCAGAGCCCTTTATAAACCAGAGCCCTTTATAAACCAGATCCCGTTATAAACCTTAGCCCTTTATAAACCAAAGCCCTCTATATACCAGAGCCTGCTATAAACCACAGCCCTTTATAAACCAGAGCCCTTTATAAACCAAAGCCGGTTATAAACCAGAGCCTGTTATACACCAGAGCTCTTTATAAACCAGAGCCCTTTATAAACCAAAGCCGGTTATAAACCAGAGCCTGTTATAAACCAGAGCTCTTTATTCACCAGAGCCTGTTATAAACCACAGCGCTTTATAAACCAGAGCCCTTTATAAACAAGAGCCCTTTATAAACCAAAGCCCTTTACAAACCAAAGCCTTTTGCATACCAGAGCCTGTCATAAACCAGAACCCTTTATAAACCAGAGCCCTTTATATACCAAAGCCGGTTATAAACCAGAGCCCGTTATAAATCATAGCCCTTTATAAACCATAGCCCTTTATAAACCACAGCCTGTTATAAACCAGAGCTCTTTATAAACCAGAGCCCTTTGTAAACCAAAGCCGGTTATAAACCAGAGCCTGTTATAAACCATGGCCGTTTATAAACCATAGCCCTTTATAAACCATAGCCCTTTATAAACCACAGCCTGTTATAAACCAGAGCTCTTTATAAACCAGAGCCCTTTATAAACCAAAGCCGGTTATAAACCAGAGCCCATTATAAACCATAGCCCTTTATAAACCATAGCCCTTTATAAACCAGAGCCCTTTATAAACCAAAGCCATTTATAAACCAAAGCCCTTTAGAAACCAAAGCCCTTTTTAAACCAGAGCCCATTAAAAACCAGAGCCCTTTATAAACCAGAGCCCTTTATAAACCAGATCCCGTTATAAACCTTAGCCCTTTATGAACCAGAGTCCTTTATAAACCAAAGCCGGTTATAACCGAGAGCCCTTTATAAACCATAGCCCTTTATAAACCACAGCCCTTTATAAACCAAAGCCGGTTATAAACCAGAGCCCGTTATAAACCAGAGCCCATTACAAACCAGAGCCCTTTATAAACCAGAAACCTTTATAAACCAGAGCACCTTATAAACCAGAGCCCTTTATAAACCAGATCCCTTTATAAACCAAAGCCCTTTAGAAACCAAAGCCCTTTTTAAATCTGAGCCGGTTATAGACCAGAGCCAGTTATAAACCATAGCCAGTTATAAACCAGAGCCCGTTATAAACCAAAGTCGATTATAAACCAGAGCCTGTTATGAACCAGATCCCCTTTTAAACCAAAGCCCGTTATAACCCAGAGGCCGTTAAAAACCAGAGCCCTTTATAAACCAGAACCCTTTATAAACGAAAGCCCTTTAGAAACCAAAGCCTTTTACATACCAAAGCCTGTCATAAACCGGAACCCTTTATAAACAAGATCCCTTTATATACCAAAGCCGGTTATAAACCAGAGCCCGTTATAAACCATAGCCCTTTATAAACCATAGCCCTTTATAAACCACAGCCCTTTATAAACCAAAGCCGGTTATAAACCAGAGCCCGTTATAAACCATAGCCCTTTATAAAGGGCTGTGGTTTATAAACCAGAGCCTTTTATAAACCAGAGGCCTTTTTAAACCAAAGCCCGTTATAAGCCAGAGGCCGTTAAAAACCAGAGCCCTTTATAAACCAGAACCCTTTATAAACCAGAGCCCGTTATAAACCAGAGCTCTTTATTCACCAGAGCCTGTTATAAACCAGAGCCCTTTATAAACCAAAGCCGGTTATAAACCAGAGCCTGTTATAAACCAGAACCCTTTATACACCAAAGCCGGTTATAAACCAGAGCCTGTTATAAACCAGAGGCCTTTATAAGCCAGATCCCATTAAAAATCAGGGCCCTTTATCAACCAGAACCCTTTATAAACCAGAGCCTGTCATAAACCAGAGCCCATTACAAACCAGAGCCCTTTATAAACCAGAGCCCTGTATAAACCAAAGCCGGTTATAAACCAGAGCCCGTTATGAACCAGAGTCCTTTATAAACCAAAGCCGGTTATAAACGATAGCCCGTTATAAACCATAGCCCTTTATAAACCACAGCCCTTTATAAACCAAAGCCGATTATAAACCAGAGCCCGTTATAAACCAGAGCCCATTACAAACCAGAGCCCTTTATAAACCAGAAACCTTTATAAACCAGAGCACCTTATAAACCAGAGCCCTTTATAAACCAGAGCCCTTTATAAACCAAAGCCCTTTATAAACCAAAGCCCTTTTTAAACCAAAGCCGGTTATAGACCAGAGCCCGTTATAAACCATAGCCAGTTATAAACCAGAGCCCGTTATAAACCAAAGCCGATTATAAACCAGAGCCTGTTATAAACCAGATCCCCTTTTAAACCAAAGCCCGTTATAAACCAGAGCCCATTACAAACCACAGCACTTTATAAACCAAAACCCTTTATAAACCAGAGCCCGTTATAAACCAGAGCCCTTTAAAAGACAGAGCCCCTTATAAACCAGAGCCCTTTATAAACAAAAGCCCATTAGAACCCAAAGCCCTTTAGAAACCAAAGCCCTTTGTAAACCAAATCCGGTTATAAACCAGAGCCTTTTATAAACCAGAGGCCTTTTTAAACCAAAGCCCGTTATAACCCAGAGGCCGTTAAAAACCAGAGCCCTTTATAAACCAGAACCCTTTATAAACCAGAGCCCGTTATAAACCAAAGCCAGTTATAAACCAGAGCTCTTTATTCACCAGAGCCTGTTATAAACCAGAGCCCTTTATAAACCAAAGCCGGTTATAAACCAGAGCCTGTTATAAACCAGAACCCTTTATACACCAAAGCCGGTTATAAACCAGAGCCTGTTATAAACCAGAGGCCTTTATAAGCCAGATCCCATTAAAAATCAGGGCCCTTTATCAACCAGAACCCTTTATAAACCAGAGCCTGTCATAAACCAGAGCCCATTACAAACCAGAGCCTGTTATAAACAAAAGCCCTTTATAAACCAGAGCCCTGTATAAACCAAAGCCGGTTATAAACCAGAGCCCGTTATGAACCAGAGTCCTTTATAAACCAAAGCCGGTTATAAACGATAGCCCGTTATAAACCATAGCCCTTTATAAACCACAGCCCTTTATAAACCAAAGCCGATTATAAACCAGAGCCCGTTATAAACCAGAGCCCATTACAAACCAGAGCCCTTTATAAACCAGAAACCTTTATAAACCAGAGCACCTTATAAACCAGAGCCCTTTATAAACCAGAGCCCTTTATAAACCAAAGCCCTTTATAAACCAAAGCCCTTTTTAAACCAAAGCCGGTTATAGACCAGAGCCCGTTATAAACCATAGCCAGTTATAAACCAGAGCCCGTTATAAACCAAAGCCGATTATAAACCAGAGCCTGTTATAAACCAGATCCCCTTTTAAACCAAAGCCCGTTATAAACCAGAGCCCATTACAAACCACAGCACTTTATAAACCAAAACCCTTTATAAACCAGAGCCCGTTATAAACCAGAGCCCTTTAAAAGACAGAGCCCCTTATAAACCAGAGCCCTTTATAAACAAAAGCCCATTAGAACCCAAAGCCCTTTAGAAACCAAAGCCCTTTGTAAACCAAATCCGGTTATAAACAAGAGCCTTTTATAAACCAGAGGCCTTTTTAAACCAAAGCCCGTTATAAGCCAGAGGCCGTTAAAAACCAGAGCCCTTTATAAACCAGAACCCTTTATAAACCAGAGCCCGTTATAAACCGGAGCCCTTTATAAACCAGAGCCCTTTAGAAACCAGAGCCCTTTATAAACCAAAGCCCTTTAGAAACAAAAGCCCTTTTTAAACCAGAGCCGGTTATAGACCAGAAACCGTTATAAACCATAGCCAGTTATAAACCAGAGCCCGTTATAAACCAAAGCCGATTATAAACCAGAGCCTGTTATAAACCAAAGCCCTTTAAAAACCAAAGGCCTTTAGAAACCAAAGCCCTTTTTATACCAGAGCCTGTTATAAACCAGAGCCCTTTATAAACCAGAGCCCTGTATAAACCAAAGCCGGTTATAAACCAGAGCCTGTTATAAACCAGAACCCTTTATACACCAAAGCCGGTTATAAACCAGAGTCTGTTATGAACCAGAGGCCTTTATAAGCCAGATCCCATTAAAAATCAGGGCCCTTTATCAACCAGAACCCTTTATAAACCAGAGCCTGTCATAAACCAGAGCCCATTACAAACCAGAGCCTGTTATAAACAAAAGCCCTTTATAAACCAGAGCCCTGTATAAACCAAAGCCGGTTATAAACCAGAGCCCGTTATGAACCAGAGTCCTTTATAAACCAAAGCCGGTTATAAACGATAGCCCTGTATAAACCAAAGCCGGTTTTAAACCAGAGCCAGTTATAAACCATAGCCCTTTATAAACCACAGCCCGTTATAAACCAAAGCCGGTTATAAACCAGAGCCCGTTATAAACCAGAGCCCATTACAATCCAGAGCCCTTTATAAACCAGAAACCTTTATAAACCAGAGCACCTTATAAACCAGAGCCCTTTATAAACCAGAGCCCTTTATAAACCAAAGCCCTTTAGAAACCAAAGGCCTTTTTAAACCAGAGCCGATTATAGACCAGAGCCTGTTATAAACCATAGCCAGTTATAAACCAAAGCCCTTTATAAACCAGATCCCGTTATAAACCATAGCCCTTTATAAACCAAAGCCGGTTATAAACCAGAGCCCGTTATAAACCAGAGCCCATTACAAACCAGAGCCCTTTATAAACCAAAAACCTTTATAAATCAAGCCCTTTATAAACCAAAGCCGGTTATAAACCAGAGTTCTTTATTCACCAGAGCCTGTTATAAACCAGAGCCCTTTATAAACCAAAGCCGGTTATAAACCAGAGCCTGTTATAAACCAGAACCCTTTATACACCAAAGCCGGTTATAAACCAGAGCCTGTTATAAACCAGTGGCCTTTATAAGCCAGATCCCATTAAAAATCAGGGCCCTTTATCAACCAAAACCCTTTATAAACCAGAGCCTGTCATAAACCAGAGCCCATTACAAACCAGAGCCTGTTATAACCAAAAGCCCTTTATAAACCAGAGCCCTGTATAAATCAAAGCCGGTTATAAACCAGAGCCCGTTATGAACCAGAGTCCTTTATAAACCAAAGCCGGTTATAAACGATAGCCCGTTATAAACCATAGCCCTTTATAAACCACAGCCCTTTATAAACCAGAAACCTTTATAAACCAGAGCACCTTATAAACCAGAGCCCTTTATAAACCAGAGCCCTTTATAAACCAAAGCCCTTTATAAACCAAAGCCCTTTTTAAACCAGAGCCGGTTATAGACCAGAGCCCGTTATAAACCATAGCCAGTTATAAACCAGAGCCCGTTATAAACCAAAGCCGATTATAAACCAGAGCCTGTTATAAACCAAAGCCCTTTAAAAACCAAAGGCCTTTAGAAACCAAAGCCCTTTTTATACCAGAGCCTGTTATAAACCAGACCCCTTTATAAACCAGAGCCCTGTATAAACCAAAGCCGGTTATAAACCAGAGCCTGTTATAAACCAGAACCCTTTATACACCAAAGCCGGTTATAAACCAGAGCCTGTTATGAACCAGAGGCCTTTATAAGCCAGATCCCATTAAAAATCAGGGCCCTTTATCAACCAGAACCCTTTATAAACCAGAGCCTGTCATAAACCAGAGCCCATTACAAACCAGAGCCTGTTATAAACAAAAGCCCTTTATAAACCAGAGCCCTGTATAAACCAAAGCCGGTTATAAACCAGAGCCCGTTATGAACCAGAGTCCTTTATAAACCAAAGCCGGTTATAAACGATAGCCCTGTATAAACCAAAGCCGGTTTTAAACCAGAGCTAGTTATAAACCATAGCCCTTTATAAACCACAGCCCGTTATAAACCAAAGCCGGTTATAAACCAGAGCCCGTTATAAACCAGAGCCCATTACAATCCAGAGCCCTTTATAAACCAGAAACCTTTATAAACCAGAGCACCTTATAAACCAGAGCCCTTTATAAACCAGAGCCCTTTATAAACCAAAGCCCTTTAGAAACCAAAGCCCTTTTTAAACCAGAGCCGATTATAGACCAGAGCCTGTTATAAACCATAGCCAGTTATAAACCAAAGCCCTTTATAAACCAGATCCCGTTATAAACCATAGCCCTTTATAAACCAAAGCCGGTTATAAACCAGAGCCCGTTATAAACCAGAGCCCATTACAAACCAGAGCCCTTTATAAACCAAAAACCTTTATAAATCAAGCCCTTTATAAACCAAAGCCGGTTATAAACCAGAGTTCTTTATTCACCAGAGCCTGTTATAAACCAGAGCCCTTTATAAACCAAAGCCGGTTATAAACCAGAGCCTGTTATAAACCAGAACCCTTTATACACCAAAGCCGGTTATAAACCAGAGCCTGTTATAAACCAGTGGCCTTTATAAGCCAGATCCCATTAAAAATCAGGGCCCTTTATCAACCAGAACCCTTTATAAACCAGAGCCTGTCATAAACCAGAGCCCATTACAAACCAGAGCCTGTTATAAACAAAAGCCCTTTATAAACCAGAGCCCTGTATAAACCAAAGCCGGTTATAAACCAGAGCCCGTTATGAACCAGAGTCCTTTATAAACCAAAGCCGGTTATAAACGATAGCCCGTTATAAACCATAGCCCTTTATAAACCACAGCCCTTTATAAACCAGAAACCTTTATAAACCAGAGCACCTTATAAACCAGAGCCCTTTATAAACCAGAGCCCTTTATAAACCAAAGCCCTTTATAAACCAAAGCCCTTTTTAAACCAGAGCCGGTTATAGACCAGAGCCCGTTATAAACCATAGCCAGTTATAAACCAGAGCCCGTTATAAACCAGAGCCCATTACAAACCAGAGCCCTTTATAAACCAGAAACCTTTATAAACCAGAGCACCTTATAAACCAGAGCCCTTTTTAAACCAGAGCCGGTTATAGACCAGAGCCCGTTATAAACCATAGCCAGTTATAAACCAGAGCCCGTTATAAACCAGATCCCCTTTTAAAACAAAGCCCGTTATAAACCAGAGCCCATTACAAACCACAGCACTTTATAAACCAAAACCCTTTATAAACCAGAGCCCGTTATAAACCAGAGCCCTTTAAAAGACAGAGCCCCTTATAAACCAGAGCCCTTCATAAACCAAAGCCCATTAGAACCCAAAGCCCTTTAGAAACCAAAGCCCTTTGTAAACCAAAGCCGGTTATAAACCAGAGCCTTTTATAAACCAGAGGCCTTTTTAAACCAAAGCCCGTTATAAGCCAGAGGCCGTTAAAAACCAGAGCCCTTTATAAACTAGAACCCTTTATAAACCAGAGCCCGTTATAAACCGGAGCCCTTTATAAACCAGAGCCCTTTAGAAACCAGAGCCCTTTATAAACCAAAGCCCTTTAGAAACAAAAGCCCTTTTTAAACCAGAGCCGGTTATAGACCAGAGCCCGTTATAAACCATAGCCAGTTATAAACCAGAGCCCGTTATAAACCAAAGCCGATTATAAACCAGAGCCTGTTATAAACCAAAGCCCTTTAGAAACCAAAGGCCTTTAGAAACCAAAGCCGGTTATAAACCAGAGCCTGTTATACACCAGAGCTCTTTATAAACCAGAGCCCTTTATAAACCAAAGCCGGTTATAAACCAGAGCCTGTTATAAACCAGAGCTCTTTATTCACCAGAGCCTGTTATAAACCACAGCGCTTTATAAACCAGAGCCCTTTATAAACAAGAGCCCTTTATAAACCAAAGCCCTTTACAAACCAAAGCCTTTTGCATACCAGAGCCTGTCATAAACCAGAACCCTTTATAAACCAGAGCCCTTTATATACCAAAGCCGGTTATAAACCAGAGCCCGTTATAAATCATAGCCCTTCATAAACCATAGCCCTTTATAAACCACAGCCTGTTATAAACCAGAGCTCTTTATAAACCAGAGCCCTTTGTAAACCAAAGCCGGTTATAAACCAGAGCCTGTTATAAACCATGGCCGTTTATAAACCATAGCCCTTTATAAACCATAGCCCTTTATAAACCACAGCCTGTTATAAACCAGAGCTCTTTATAAACCAGAGCCCTTTATAAACCAAAGCCGGTTATAAACCAGAGCCCATTATAAACCATAGCCCTTTATAAACCATAGCCCTTTATAAACCAGAGCCCTTTATAAACCAAAGCCATTTATAAACCAAAGCCCTTTAGAAACCAAAGCCCTTTTTAAACCAGAGCCCATTAAAAACCAGAGCCCTTTATAAACCAGAGCCCTTTATAAACCAGATCCCGTTATAAACCTTAGCCCTTTATGAACCAGAGTCCTTTATAAACCAAAGCCGGTTATAACCGAGAGCCCTTTATAAACCATAGCCCTTTATAAACCACAGCCCTTTATAAACCAAAGCCGGTTATAAACCAGAGCCCGTTATAAACCAGAGCCCATTACAAACCAGAGCCCTTTATAAACCAGAAACCTTTATAAACCAGAGCACCTTATAAACCAGAGCCCTTTATAAACCAGATCCCTTTATAAACCAAAGCCCTTTAGAAACCAAAGCCCTTTTTAAATCTGAGCCGGTTATAGACCAGAGCCAGTTATAAACCATAGCCAGTTATAAACCAGAGCCCGTTATAAACCAAAGTCGATTATAAACCAGAGCCTGTTATAAACCAGATCCCCTTTTAAACCAAAGCCCGTTATAACCCAGAGGCCGTTAAAAACCAGAGCCCTTTATAAACCAGAACCCTTTATAAACCAAAGCCCTTTAGAAACCAAAGCCTTTTACATACCAAAGCCTGTCATAAACCGGAACCCTTTATAAACAAGATCCCTTTATATACCAAAGCCGGTTATAAACCAGAGCCCGTTATAAACCATAGCCCTTTATAAACCATAGCCCTTTATAAACCACAGCCCTTTATAAACCAAAGCCCGTTATAAACCAGAGCCCATTACAAACCACAGCACTTTATAAACCAAAACCCTTTATAAACCAGAGCCCGTTACAAACCAGAGCCCTTTAAAAGACAGAGCCCCTTATAAACCAGAGCCCTTTATAAACCAAAGCCCATTAGAACCCAAAGCCCTTTAGAAACCAAAGCCCTTTGTAAACCAAAGCCGGTTATAAACCAGAGCCTTTTATAAACCAGAGGCCTATTTAAACCAAAGCCCGTTATAAGCCAGAGGCCGTTAAAAACCAGAGCCCTTTATAAACCAGAACCCTTTATAAACCAGAGCCCGTTATAAACCAGAGCTCTTTATTCACCAGAGCCTGTTATAAACCAGAGCCCTTTATAAACCAAAGCCGGTTATAAACCAGAGCCTGTTATAAACCAGAACCCTTTATACACCAAAGCCGGTTATAAACCAGAGCCTGTTATAAACCAGAGGCCTTTATAAGCCAGATCCCATTAAAAATCAGGGCCCTTTATCAACCAGAACCCTTTATAAACCAGAGCCTGTCATAAACCAGAGCCCATTACAAACCAGAGCCCTTTATAAACCAGAGCCCTGTATAAACCAAAGCCGGTTATAAACCAGAGCCCGTTATGAACCAGAGTCCTTTATAAACCAAAGCCGGTTATAAACGATAGCCCGTTATAAACCATAGCCCTTTATAAACCACAGCCCTTTATAAACCAAAGCCGATTATAAACCAGAGCCCGTTATAAACCAGAGCCCATTACAAACCAGAGCCCTTTATAAACCAGAAACCTTTATAAACCAGAGCACCTTATAAACCAGAGCCCTTTATAAACCAGAGCCCTTTATAAACCAAAGCCCTTTATAAACCAAAGCCCTTTTTAAACCAAAGCCGGTTATAGACCAGAGCCCGTTATAAACCATAGCCAGTTATAAACCAGAGCCCGTTATAAACCAAAGCCGATTATAAACCAGAGCCTGTTATAAACCAGATCCCCTTTTAAACCAAAGCCCGTTATAAACCAGAGCCCATTACAAACCACAGCACTTTATAAACCAAAACCCTTTATAAACCAGAGCCCGTTATAAACCAGAGCCCTTTAAAAGACAGAGCCCCTTATAAACCAGAGCCCTTTATAAACAAAAGCCCATTAGAACCCAAAGCCCTTTAGAAACCAAAGCCCTTTGTAAACCAAATCCGGTTATAAACCAGAGCCTTTTATAAACCAGAGGCCTTTTTAAACCAAAGCCCGTTATAACCCAGAGGCCGTTAAAAACCAGAGCCCTTTATAAACCAGAACCCTTTATAAACCAGAGCCCGTTATAAACCAAAGCCAGTTATAAACCAGAGCTCTTTATTCACCAGAGCCTGTTATAAACCAGAGCCCTTTATAAACCAAAGCCGGTTATAAACCAGAGCCTGTTATAAACCAGAACCCTTTATACACCAAAGCCGGTTATAAACCAGAGCCTGTTATAAACCAGAGGCCTTTATAAGCCAGATCCCATTAAAAATCAGGGCCCTTTATCAACCAGAACCCTTTATAAACCAGAGCCTGTCATAAACCAGAGCCCATTACAAACCAGAGCCTGTTATAAACAAAAGCCCTTTATAAACCAGAGCCCTGTATAAACCAAAGCCGGTTATAAACCAGAGCCCGTTATGAACCAGAGTCCTTTATAAACCAAAGCCGGTTATAAACGATAGCCCGTTATAAACCATAGCCCTTTATAAACCACAGCCCTTTATAAACCAAAGCCGATTATAAACCAGAGCCCGTTATAAACCAGAGCCCATTACAAACCAGAGCCCTTTATAAACCAGAAACCTTTGTAAACCAGAGCACCTTATAAACCAGAGCCCTTTATAAACCATAGCCCTTTATAAACCAAAGCCCTTTATAAACCAAAGCCCTTTTTAAACCAAAGCCGGTTATAGACCAGAGCCCGTTATAAACCATAGCCAGTTATAAACCAGAGCCCGTTATAAACCAAAGCCGATTATAAACCAGAGCCTGTTATAAACCAGATCCCCTTTTAAACCAAAGCCCGTTATAAACCAGAGCCCATTACAAACCACAGCACTTTATAAACCAAAACCCTTTATAAACCAGAGCCCGTTATAAACCAGAGCCCTTTAAAAGACAGAGCCCCTTATAAACCAGAGCCCTTTATAAACAAAAGCCCATTAGAACCCAAAGCCCTTTAGAAACCAAAGCCCTTTGTAAACCAAATCCGGTTATAAACCAGAGCCTTTTATAAACCAGAGGCCTTTTTAAACCAAAGCCCGTTATAAGCCAGAGGCCGTTAAAAACCAGAGCCCTTTATAAACCAGAACCCTTTATAAACCAGAGCCCGTTATAAACCGGAGCCCTTTATAAACCAGAGCCCTTTAGAAACCAGAGCCCTTTATAAACCAAAGCCCTTTAGAAACAAAAGCCCTTTTTAAACCAGAGCCGGTTATAGACCAGAAACCGTTATAAACCATAGCCAGTTATAAACCAGAGCCCGTTATAAACCAAAGCCGATTATAAACCAGAGCCTGTTATAAACCAAAGCCCTTTAAAAACCAAAGGCCTTTAGAAACCAAAGCCCTTTTTATACCAGAGCCTGTTATAAACCAGAGCCCTTTATAAACCAGAGCCCTGTATAAACCAAAGCCGGTTATAAACCAGAGCCTGTTATAAACCAGAACCCTTTATACACCAAAGCCGGTTATAAACCAGAGCCTGTTATGAACCAGAGGCCTTTATAAGCCAGATCCCATTAAAAATCAGGGCCCTTTATCAACCAGAACCCTTTATAAACCAGAGCCTGTCATAAACCAGAGCCCATTACAAACCAGAGCCTGTTATAAACAAAAGCCCTTTATAAACCAGAGCCCTGTATAAACCAAAGCCGGTTATAAACCAGAGCCCGTTATGAACCAGAGTCCTTTATAAACCAAAGCCGGTTATAAACGATAGCCCTGTATAAACCAAAGCCGGTTTTAAACCAGAGCCAGTTATAAACCATAGCCCTTTATAAACCACAGCCCGTTATAAACCAAAGCCGGTTATAAACCAGAGCCCGTTATAAACCAGAGCCCATTACAATCCAGAGCCCTTTATAAACCAGAAACCTTTATAAACCAGAGCACCTTATAAACCAGAGCCCTTTATAAACCAGAGCCCTTTATAAACCAAAGCCCTTTAGAAACCAAAGCCCTTTTTAAACCAGAGCCGATTATAGACCAGAGCCTGTTATAAACCATAGCAAGTTATAAACCAAAGCCCTTTATAAACCAGATCCCGTTATAAACCATAGCCCTTTATAAACCAAAGCCGGTTATAAACCAGAGCCCGTTATAAACCAGAGCCCATTACAAACCAGAGCCCTTTATAAACCAAAAACCTTTATAAATCAAGCCCTTTATAAACCAAAGCCGGTTATAAACCAGAGTTCTTTATTCACCAGAGCCTGTTATAAACCAGAGCCCTTTATAAACCAAAGCCGGTTATAAACCAGAGCCTGTTATAAACCAGAACCCTTTATACACCAAAGCCGGTTATAAACCAGAGCCTGTTATAAACCAGTGGCCTTTATAAGCCAGATCCCATTAAAAATCAGGGCCCTTTATCAACCAAAGCCCTTTATAAACCAGAGCCTGTCATAAACCAGAGCCCATTACAAACCAGAGCCTGTTATAACCAAAAGCCCTTTATAAACCAGAGCCCTGTATAAACCAAAGCCGGTTATAAACCAGAGCCCGTTTTGAACCAGAGTCCTTTATAAACCAAAGCCGGTTATAAACGATAGCCCGTTATAAACCATAGCCCTTTATAAACCACAGCCCTTTATAAACCAGAAACCTTTATAAACCAGAGCACCTTATAAACCAGAGCCCTTTATAAACCAGAGCCCTTTATAAACCAAAGCCCTTTATAAACCAAAGCCCTTTTTAAACCAGAGCCGGTTATAGACCAGAGCCCGTTATAAACCATAGCCAGTTATAAACCAGAGCCCGTTATAAACCAAAGCCGATTATAAACCAGAGCCTGTTATAAACCAAAGCCCTTTAAAAACCAAAGGCCTTTAGAAACCAAAGCCCTTTTTATACCAGAGCCTGTTATAAACCAGAGCCCTTTATAAACCAGAGCCCTGTATAAACCAAAGCCGGTTATAAACCAGAGCCTGTTATAAACCAGAACCCTTTATACACCAAAGCCGGTTATAAACCAGAGCCTGTTATGAACCAGAGGCCTTTATAAGCCAGATCCCATTAAAATCAGGGCCCTTTATCAACCAGAACCCTTTATAAACCAGAGCCTGTCATAAACCAGAGCCCATTACAAACCAGAGCCTGTTATAAACAAAAGCCCTTTATAAACCAGAGCCCTGTATAAACCAAAGCCGGTTATAAACCAGAGCCCGTTATGAACCAGAGTCCTTTATAAACCAAAGCCGGTTATAAACGATAGCCCTGTATAAACCAAAGCCGGTTTTAAACCAGAGCCAGTTATAAACCATAGCCCTTTATAAACCACAGCCCGTTATAAACCAAAGCCGGTTATAAACCAGAGCCCGTTATAAACCAGAGCCCATTACAATCCAGAGCCCTTTATAAACCAGAAACCTTTATAAACCAGAGCACCTTATAAACCAGAGCCCTTTATAAACCAGAGCCCTTTATAAACCAAAGCCCTTTAGAAACCAAAGCCCTTTTTAAACCAGAGCCGATTATAGACCAGAGCCTGTTATAAACCATAGCCAGTTATAAACCAAAGCCCTTTATAAACCAGATCCCGTTATAAACCATAGCCCTTTATAAACCAAAGCCGGTTATAAACCAGAGCCCGTTATAAACCAGAGCCCATTACAAACCAGAGCCCTTTATAAACCAAAAACCTTTATAAATCAAGCCCTTTATAAACCAAAGCCGGTTATAA
Source organism: Cyprinodon diabolis (assembly GCA_030533445.1). Classification (NCBI taxonomy): domain Eukaryota; kingdom Metazoa; phylum Chordata; class Actinopteri; order Cyprinodontiformes; family Cyprinodontidae; genus Cyprinodon; species Cyprinodon diabolis. Next base: position 42,042,842 of record CM060076.1, read on the forward strand.
ACCAGAGTTCTTTATTCACCAGAGCCTGTTATAAACCAGAGCCCTTTATAAACCAAAGCCGGTTATAAACCAGAGCCTGTTATAAACCAGAACCCTTTATACACCAAAGCCGGTTATAAACCAGAGCCTGTTATAAACCAGTGGCCTTTATAAGCCAGATCCCATTAAAAATCAGGGCCCTTTATCAACCAGAACCCTTTATAAACCAGAGCCTGTCATAAACCAGAGCCCATTACAAACCAGAGCCTGTTATAAACAAAAGCCCTTTATAAACCAGAGCCCTGTATAAACCAAAGCCGGTTATAAACCAGAGCCCGTTATGAACCAGAGTCCTTTATAAACCAAAGCCGGTTATAAACGATAGCCCGTTATAAACCATAGCCCTTTATAAACCACAGCCCTTTATAAACCAGAAACCTTTATAAACCAGAGCACCTTATAAACCAGAGCCCTTTATAAACCAGAGCCCTTTATAAACCAAAGCCCTTTATAAACCAAAGCCCTTTTTAAACCAGAGCCGGTTATAGACCAGAGCCCGTTATAAACCATAGCCAGTTATAAACCAAAGCCCGTTATAAACCAGAGCCCATTACAAACCAGAGCCCTTTATAAACCAGAAACCTTTATAAACCAGAGCACCTTATAAACCAGAGCCCTTTTTAAACCAGAGCCGGTTATAGACCAGAGCCCGTTATAAACCATAGCCAGTTATAAACCAGAGCCCGTTATAAACCAGATCCCCTTTTAAAACAAAGCCCGTTATAAACCAGAGCCCATTACAAACCACAGCACTTTATAAACCAAAACCCTTTATAAACCAGAGCCCGTTATAAACCAGAGCCATTTAAAAGACAGAGCCCCTTATAAACCAGAGCCCTTCATAAACCAAAGCCCATTAGAACCCAAAGCCCTTTAGAAACCAAAGCCCTTTGTAAACCAAAGCCGGTTATAAACCAGAGCCTTTTATAAACCAGAGGCCTTTTTAAACCAAAGCCCGTTATAAGCCAGAGGCCGTTAAAAACCAGAGCCCTTTATAAACTAGAACCCTTTATAAACCAGAGCCCGTTATAAACCGGAGCCCTTTATAAACCAGAGCCCTTTAGAAACCAGAGCCCTTTATAAACCAAAGCCCTTTAGAAACAAAAGCCCTTTTTAAACCAGAGCCGGTTATAGACCAGAGCCCGTTATAAACCATAGCCAGTTATAAACCAGAGCCCGTTATAAACCAAAGCCGATTATAAACCAGAGCCTGTTATAAACCAAAGCCCTTTAGAAACCAAAGGCCTTTAGAAACCAAAGCCCTTTATATACCAGAGCCTGTTATAAACCAGAGCCCTTTATAAACCAGAGCCCTGTATAAACCAAAGCTGGTTATAAACCAGAGCCTGTTATAAATCAGAGCCCTATATAAACCAGAGCCCTTTATAAACCAAAGCCCTTTAAAAACCAAAGCCCTTTATAAACCAGAGCCCTTTATAAACCAGATCCCGTTATAAACCTTAGCCCTTTATAAAACAAAGTCCTCTATATACCAGAGCCTGCTATAAACCACAGCCCTTTATAAACCAGAGCCCTTTAGAAACCAGAGCCCTTTATAAACCAAAGCCCTTTAGAAACCAAAGCCCTTTTTAGACCAGAGCCGATTATAGACCAGAGCCTGTTATAAACCATAGCCAGTTATAAACCAAAGCCCTTTATAAACCAGATACCGTTATAAACCATAGCCCTTTTATAAACCAAAGCCGGTTATAAACCAGAGCCCGTTATACACCAGAGCCCATTACAAACCAGAGCCCTTTATAAACCAAAAACCTTTATAAATCAAGCCCTTTATAAACCAAAGCCGGTTATAAACCAGAGCTCTTTATTCACCAGAGCCTGTTATAAACCAGAGCCCTTTATAAACCAAAGCCGGTTATAAACCAGAGCCTGTTATAAACCAGAACCCTTTATACACCAAAGCCGGTTATAAACCAGAGCCTGTTATAAACCAGAACCCTTTATACACCAAAGCCGGTTATAAACCAGAGCCTGTTATAAACCAGAGGCCTTTATAAGCCAGATCCCATTAAAAATCAGGGCCCTTTATCAACCAGAACCCTTTATAAACCAGAGCCTGTCATAAACCAGAGCCCATTACAAACCAGAGCCTGTTATAAACAAAAGCCCTTTATAAACCAGAGCCCTGTATAAACCAAAGCCGGTTATAAACCAGAGCCCGTTATGAACCAGAGTCCTTTATAAACCAAAGCCGGTTATAAACGATAGCCCATTATAAACCATAGCCCTTTATAAACCACAGCCCTTTATAAACCAAAGCCGGTTATAAACCAGAGCCCGTTATAAACCAGAGCCCATTACAAACCAGAGCCCTTTATAAACCAGAAACCTTTATAAACCAGAGCACCTTATAAACCAGAGCCCTTTATAAACCAGAGCCCTTTATAAACCAAAGCCCTTTATAAACCAAAGCCCTTTTTAAACCAGAGCCGGTTATAGATCAGAGCCCGTTATAAACCATAGCCAGTTATAAACCAGAGCCCGTTATAAACCAAAGCCGATTATAAACCAGAGCCTGTTATAAACCAGATCCCCTTTTAAACCAAAGCCCGTTAAAAACCAGAGCCCATTACAAACCACAGCACTTTATAAACCAAAACCCTTTATAAACCAGAGCCCCTTATAAACCAGAGCCCTTTATAAACCAAAACCCATTAGAACCCAAAGCCCTTTAGAAACCAAAGCCCTTTGTAAACCAAAGCCGGTCATAAACCAGAGCCTGTTATAAACCAGAGGCCTTTTTAAACCAAAGCCCGTTATAAGCCAGAGGCCGTTAAAAACCAGAGCCCTTTATAAACCAGAACCCTTTATAAACCAGAGCCCGTTATAAACCGGAGCCCTTTATAAAAAAGAGCCCTTTAGAAACCAGAGCCCTTTATAAACCAAAGCCCTTTAGAAACAAAAGCCCTTTTTAAACCAGAGCCGGTTATAGACCAGAGCCCGTTATAAACCATAGCCAGTTATAAACCAGAGCCCGTTATAAACCAAAGCCGATTATAAACCAGAGCCTGTTATAAACCAAAGCCCTTTAGAAACCAAAGGCCTTTAGAAACCAAAGCCCTTTATATACCAGAGCCTGTTATAAACCAGAGCCCTTTATAAACCAGAGCCCTGTATAAACCAAAGCTGGTTATAAACCAGAGCCTGTTATAAATCAGAGCCCTATATAAACCAGAACCCTTTATAAACCAGAGCCCTTTATAAACCAAAGCCCTTTATACACCAAAGTCCTCTATATACCAGAGCCTGCTATAAACCACAGCCCTTTGTAAACCAGAGCCCTTTATAAACCAAAGCCGGTTATAAACCAGAGCCTGTTATAAACCAGAGCTCTTTATAAACCAGAGCCCTTTATAAACCAAAGCCGGTTAAAAACCAGAGCCTGTTATAAACCAGAGCTCTTTATTCACCAGAGCCTCTTATAAACCACAGCCCTTTATAAGCCAGATCCCATTATAAATCAGGGCCCTTTATCAACCAGAGCCCGTTACAAACCAGAGCCTGTTATAAACCATAGCCCTTTATAAACCAGAGCCCTGTATAAACCAAAGCCGGTTATAAACCAGAGCCAGTTATAAACCATAGCCCTTTATAAACCACAGCCCTTTATAAACCAAAGCCGGTTATAAACCAGAGCCCATTACAAACCAGAGCTCTTTATAAACAAGAAACCTTTATAAACCAGAGCCCTTTATAAACCAGAGCCCTTTATAAACCAAAGCCCTCTAGAAATCAAAGCCCTTTTTAAACCAGAGACGATTATAGACCAGAGCCCGTTATAAACCATAGCCAGTTATAAACCAAAGCCCTTTATAAACCAGATCCCGTTATAAACCATAGCCCTTTATAAACCAAAGCCGGTTATAAACCAGAGCCCGTTATAAACCAGAGCCCATTAGAAACCAGAGCCCTTTATAAACCAGAAACCTTTAAAAAACAAGCCCTTTATAAACCAAAGCCGGTTATAAACCAGAGCTCTTTATTCACCAGAGCCTGTTATAAACCAGAGCCCTTTATAAACCAAAGCCGGTTATAAACCAGAGCCTGTTATAAACCAGAACCCTTTATACACCAAAGCCGGTTATAAACCAGAGCCTGTTATAAACCAGAACCCTTTATACACCAAAGCCGTTATAAACCAGAGCCTGTTATAAACCAGAGGCCTTTATAAGCCAGATCCCATTAAAAATCAGGGACCTTTATCAACCAGAACCCTTTATAAACCAGAGCCTGTCATAAACCAGAGCCCATTACAAACCAGAGCCTGTTATAAACCATAGCCCTTTATAAACCAGAGCCCTGTCTAAACCAAAGCCGGTTATAAACCAGAGCCAGTTATGAACGAGAGCCTGTTATAAACCATAGCCCTTTATAAACCACAGCCCTTTATAAACCAAAGCCGGTTATAAACCAGAGCTCGTTATAAACCAGAGCCCATTACAAACCAGAGCCCTTTATAAACCTGAAACCTTTATAAAGCAGAGCACCTTATAAACCAGAGCCCTTTATAAACCAGAGCCCTTTATAAACCAAAGCCCTTTAGAAACCAAAGCCCTTTTTAAACCAAAACCCTTTATAAACCAGAGCCCGTTATAAACCAGAGCCCTTTAAAAGACAGAGCCCCTTATAAACCAGAGCCCTTTATAAACCAAAGCCCATTAGAACCCAAAGCCCTTTAGAAACCAAAGCCCTTTGTAAACCAAAGCCGGTTATAAACCAGAGCCTGTTATAAACCAGAGGCCTTTTTAAACCAAAGCCCGTTATAAGCCAGAGGCAGCTAAAAACCAGAGCCCTTTATAAACCAGAACCCTTTATAAACCAGAGCCCGTTATAAACCGGAGCCCTTTATAAACCAGAGCCCTCTAGAAACCAGAGCCCTTTATAAACCAAAGCCCTTTAGAAACCAAAGCCCTTTTTAAACCTGAGCCGGTTATAGACCAGAGCCCGTTATAAACCAAAGCCAGTTATAAACCAGAGCCTGTTATAAACCAAAGTCGATTATAAACCAGAGCCTGTTATAAACCAGATCCCCTTTTAAACCAAAGCCCGTTATAAACCAGAGGCCGTTAAAAACCAGAGCCCTTTATAAACCAGAACCCTTTATAAACCAGATCCCTTTATATACCAAAGCCGGTTATAAACCAGAGCCCGTTATAAACCATAGCCCTTTATAAACCATAGCCCTTTATAAACCACAGCCCTTTATAAACCAAAGCCGGTTATAAACCAGAGCCCATTATAAACCATAGCCCTTTATAAACCATAGCCCTTTATAAACCACAGCCCTTTATAAACCAAAGCTGGTTATAAACCAGAGCCTGTTATAAATCAGAGCCCTATATAAACCAGAACCCTTTATAAACCAGAACCCTTTATAAACCAAAGCCCTTTGTAAACCAAAGCCCTTCAGAAACCAAAGCCCTTTTTAAAACAGAGCCCATTAAAAACCAGAGCCCTTTATAAACCAGAGCCCTTTATAAACCAGATCCCGTTATAAACCTTAGCCCTTTATAAACCAAAGCCCTCTATATACCAGAGCCTGCTATAAACCACAGCCCTTTATAAACCAGAGCCCTTTATAAACCAAAGCCGGTTATAAACCAGAGCCTGTTATAAACCAGAGCTCTTTATTCACCAGAGCCTGTTATAAACCACAGCCCTTTATAAACCAGAGCCCTTTATAAACAAGAGCCCTTTATAAACCAAAGCCTTTTGCATACCAGAGCCTGTCATAAACCAGAACCCTTTATAAACCAGAGCCCTTGATATACCAAAGCCTGTTATAAACCACAGCCCTTTATAAACCAGAGCCCTTTATAAACAAGAGCCCTTTATAAACCAAAGCCTTTTGCATACCAGAGCCTGTCATAAACCAGAACCCTTTATAAACCAGAGCCCTTGATATACCAAAGCCCTTTATAAACCATAGCCCTTTATAAACCACAGCCTGTTATAAACCAGAGCTCTTTATAAACCAGAGCCCTTTGTAAACCAAAGCCGGTTATAAACCAGAGCCTGTTATAAACCATGGCCGTTTATAAACCATAGCCCTTTATAAACCATAGCCCTTTATAAACCACAGCCTGTTATAAACCAGAGCTCTTTATAAACCAGAGCCCTTTATAAACCAAAGCCGGTTATAAACCAGAGCCCATTATAAACCATAGCCCTTTATAAACCATAGCCCTTTATAAACCAGAGCCCTTTATAAACCAAAGCCATTTATAAACCAAAGCCCTTTAGAAACCAAAGCCCTTTTTAAACCAGAGCCCATTAAAAACCAGAGCCCTTTATAAACCAGAGCCCTTTATAAACCAGATCCCGTTATAAACCTTAGCCCTTTATGAACCAGAGTCCTTTATAAACCAAAGCCGGTTATAACTGAGAGCCCGTTATAAACCATAGCCCTTTATAAACCACAGCCCTTTATAAACCAAAGCCGGTTATAAACCAGAGCCCGTTATAAACCAGAGCCCATTACAAACCAGAGCCCTTTATAAACCAGAAACCTTTATAAACCAGAGCACCTTATAAACCAGAGCCCTTTATAAACCAGATCCCTTTATAAACCAAAGCCCTTTAGAAACCAAAGCCCTTTTTAAATCTGAGCCGGTTATAGACCAGAGCCAGTTATAAACCATAGCCAGTTATAAACCAGAGCCCGTTATAAACCAAAGTCGATTATAAACCAGAGCCTGTTATAAACCAGATCCCCTTTTAAACCAAAGCCCGTTATAACCCAGAGGCCGTTAAAAACCAGAGCCCTTTATAAACCAGAACCCTTTATAAACCAAAGCCCTTTAGAAACCAAAGCCTTTTACATACCAAAGCCTGTCATAAACCGGAACCCTTTATAAACAAGATCCCTTTATATACCAAAGCCGGTTATAAACCAGAGCCCGTTATAAACCATAGCCCTTTATAAACCATAGCCCTTTATAAACCACAGCCCTTTATAAACCAAAGCCGGTTATAACCGAGAGCCCGTTATAAACCATAGCCCTTTATAAACCACAGCCCTTTATAAACCAAAGCCGGTTATAAACCAGAGCCCAATATAAACCAGAGCCCATTACAAACCAGAGCCCTTTATAAACCAGAAACCTTTATAAACCAGAGCACCATATAAACCAGAGCCCTTTATAAACCAGATCCCTTTATAAACCAAAGCCCTTTAGAAACCAAAGCCCTTTTTAAATCTGAGCCGGTTATAGACCAGAGCCAGTTATAAACCATAGACAGTTATAAACCAGAGCCCGTTATAAACCAGATCCCCTTTTAAACCAAAGCCCGTTATAACCCAGAGGCCGTTAAAAACCAGAGCCCTTTATAAACCAGAACCCTTTATAAACCAAAGCCCTTTAGAAACCAAAGCCTTTTACATACCAAAGCCTGTCATAAACCGGAACCCTTTATAAACAAGATCCCTTTATATACCAAAGCCGGTTATAAACCAGAGCCCGTTATAAACCATAGCCCTTTATAAACCATAGCCCTTTATAAACCACAGCCCTTTATAAACCAAAGCCGGTTATAAACCAGAGCCCGTTATAAACCATAGCCCTTTATAAACCATAGCCCTTTATAAACCACAGCCCTTTATAAAGGGCTGTGGTTTATAAACCAGAGCCTTTTATAAACCAGAGGCCTTTTTAAACCAAAGCCCGTTATAAGCCAGAGGCCGTTAAAAACCAGAGCCCTTTATAAACCAGAACCCTTTATAAACCAGAGCCCGTTATAAACCGGAGCCCTTTATAAACCAGAGCCCTTTAGAAACCAGAGCCCTTTATAAACCAAAGCCCTTTAGAAACAAAAGCCCTTTTTAAACCAGAGCCGGTTATAGACCAGAGCCCGTTATAAACCATAGCCAGTTATAAACCAGAGCCCGTTATAAACCAAAGCCGATTATAAACCAGAGCCTGTTATAAACCAAAGCCCTTTAGAAACCAAAGGCCTTTAGAAACCAAAGCCCTTTATATACCAGAGCCTGTTATAAACCAGAGCCCTTTATAAACCAGAACCCTTTATAAACCAGAGCCCTTTATAAACCAAAGCCCTTTATAAACCAAAGCCCTTTAGAAACCAAAGCCCTTTATAAACCAGAGCCCTTTATAAACCTAACCTAAGCCCATTAGAAACCAAAGCCCTTTAGAAACCAAAGCCCTTTGTAAACCAAAGCCGGTTATAAACCAGAGCCTTTTATAAACCAGAGGCCTTTTTAAACCAAAGCCCGTTATAAGCCAGAGGCCGTTAAAAACCAGAGCCCTTTATAAACCAGAACCCTTTATAAACCAGAGCCTGTTATAAACCGGAGCCCTTTATAAACCAGAGCCCTTTAGAAACCAGAGCCCTTTATAAACCAAAGCCCTTTAGAAACAAAAGCCCTTTTTAAACCAGAGCCGGTTATAGACCAGAGCCCGTTATAAACCATAGCCAGTTATAAACCAGAGCCTGTTATAAACCAAAGCCGATTATAAACCAGAGCCTGTTATAAACCAAAGCCCTTTAGAAACCAAAGGCCTTTAGAAACCAAAGCCCTTTATATACCAGAGCCTGTTATAAACCAAAGCCGGTTATAAACCAGAGCCAGTTATAAACCATAGCCCTTTATAAACCACAGCCCTTTATAAACCAAAGCCGGTTATAAACCAGAGCCCATTACAAACCAGAGCTCTTTATAAACAAGAAACCTTTATAAACCAGGGCACCTTATAAACCAGAGCCCTTTATAAACCAGAGCCCTTTATAAACCAAAGCCCTCTAGAAATCAAAGCCCTTTTTAAACCAGAGACAATTATAGACCAGAGCCCGTTATAAACCATAGCCAGTTATAAACCAAAGCCCTTTATAAACCAGATCCCGTTATAAACCAAAGCCCTTTATAAACCAAAGCCGGTTATAAACCAGAGCCCGTTATAAACCAGAGCCCATTAGAAACCAGAGCCCTTTATAAACCAGAAACCTTTATAAATCAAGCCCTTTATAAACCAAAGCCGGTTATAAACCAGAGCTCTTTATTCACCAGAGCCTGTTATAAACCAGAGCCCTTTATAAACCAAAGCCGGTTATAAACCAGAGCCTGTTATAAACCAGAACCCTTTATACACCAAAGCCGGTTATAAACCAGAGCCTGTTATAAACCAGAACCCTTTATACACCAAAGCCGTTATAAACCAGAGCCTGTTATAAACCTTAGGCCTTTATAAGCCAGATCCCATTAAAAATCAGGGCCCTTTATCAACCAGAACCCTTTATAAACCAGAGCCTGTCATAAACCAGAACCCATTACAAACCAGAGCCTGGTATAAACCATAGCCCTTTATAAACCAGAGCCCTGTCTAAACCAAAGCCGGTTATAAACCAGAGCCAGTTATGAACGAGAGCCTGTTATAAACCATAGCCCTTTATAAACCACAGCCCTTTATAAACCAAAGCCGGTTATAAACCAGAGCTCGTTATAAACCAGAGCCCATTACAAACCAGAGCCCTTTATAAACCTGAAACCTTTATAAACCAGAGCACCTTATAAACCAGAGCCCTTTATAAACCAGAGCCCTTTATAAACCAAAGCCCTTTAGAAACCAAAGCCCTTTTTAAACCAAAACCCTTTATAAACCAGAGCCCGTTATAAGCCAGAGGCAGTTAAAAACCAGAGCCCTTTATAAACCAGAACCCTTTATAAACCAGAGCCCGTTATAAACCGGAGCCCTTTATAAACCAGAGCCCTTTAGAAACCAGAGCCCTTTATAAACCAAAGCCCTTTAGAAACCAAAGCCCTTTTTAAACCTGAGCCGGTTATAGACCAGAGCCCGTTATAAACCAAAGCCAGTTATAAACCAGAGCCTGTTATAAACCAAAGTCGATTATAAACCAGAGCCTGTTATAAACCAGATCCCCTTTTAAACCAAAGCCCGTTATAAACCAGAGGCCGTTAAAAACCAGAGCCCTTTATAAACCAGAACCCTTTATAAACCAGAGCCCATTATAAACCAGAGCCCTTTATAAACCAGAGCCCTTTATAAACCAGAGCCCTTTATAAACAAGAGCCCTTTATAAACCAAAGCCCTTTAGAAACCAAAGCCTTTTACATACCAGAGCCTGTCATAAACCAGAACCCTTTATAAACCAGATCCCTTTATATACCAAAGCCGGTTATAAACCAGAGCCCGTTATAAACCATAGCCCTTTATAAACCATAGCCCTTTATAAACCACAGCCCTTTATAAACCAAAGCCGGTTATAAACCAGAGCCCGTTATAAACCATAGCCCTTTATAAACCATAGCCCTTTATAAACCACAGCCCTTTATAAACCAAAGCTGGTTATAAACCAGAGCCTGTTATAAATCAGAGCCCTATATAAACCAGAACCCTTTATAAACCAAAGCCCTTTATAAACCAAAGCCCTTCAGAAACCAAAGCCCTTTTTAAAACAGAGCCCATTAAAAACCAGAGCCCTTTATAAACCAGAGCCCTTTATAAACCAGAGCCCTTTATAAACCAGATCCCGTTATAAACCTTAGCCCTTTATAAACCAAAGCCCTCTATATACCAGAGCCTGCTATAAACCACAGCCCTTTATAAACCAGAGCCCTTTATAAACCAAAGCCGGTTATAAACCAGAGCCTGTTATACACCAGAGCTCTTTATAAACCAGAGCCCTTTATAAACCAAAGCCGGTTATAAACCAGAGCCTGTTATAAACCAGAGCTCTTTATTCACCAGAGCCTGTTATAAACCACAGCCCTTTATAAACCAGAGCCCTTTATAAACAAGAGCCCTTTATAAACCAAAGCCCTTTACAAACCAAAGCCTTTTGCATACCAGAGCCTGTCATAAACCAGAACCCTTTATAAACCAGAGCCCTTTATATACCAAAGCCGGTTATAAACCAGAGCCCGTTATAAATCATAGCCCTTTATAAACCATAGCCCTTTATAAACCACAGCCTGTTATAAACCAGAGCTCTTTATAAACCAGAGCCCTTTGTAAACCAAAGCCGGTTATAAACCAGAGCCTGTTATAAACCATGGCCGTTTATAAACCATAGCCCTTTATAAACCATAGCCCTTTATAAACCACAGCCTGTTATAAACCAGAGCTCTTTATAAACCAGAGCCCTTTATAAACCAAAGCCGGTTATAAACCAGAGCCCATTATAAACCATAGCCCTTTATAAACCATAGCCCTTTATAAACCAGAGCCCTTTATAAACCAAAGCCATTTATAAACCAAAGCCCTTTAGAAACCAAAGCCCTTTTTAAACCAGAGCCCATTAAAAACCAGAGCCCTTTATAAACCAGAGCCCTTTATAAACCAGATCCCGTTATAAACCTTAGCCCTTTATGAACCAGAGTCCTTTATAAACCAAAGCCGGTTATAACCGAGAGCCCGTTATAAACCATAGCCCTTTATAAACCACAGCCCTTTATAAACCAAAGCCGGTTATAAACCAGAGCCCGTTATAAACCAGAGCCCATTACAAACCAGAGCCCTTTATAAACCAGAAACCTTTATAAACCAGAGCACCTTATAAACCAGAGCCCTTTATAAACCAGATCCCTTTATAAACCAAAGCCCTTTAGAAACCAAAGCCCTTTTTAAATCTGAGCCGGTTATAGACCAGAGCCAGTTATAAACCATAGCCAGTTATAAACCAGAGCCCATTATAAACCAAAGTCGATTATAAACCAGAGCCTGTTATAAACCAGATCCCCTTTTAAACCAAAGCCCGTTATAACCCAGAGGCCGTTAAAAACCAGAGCCCTTTATAAACCAGAACCCTTTATAAACCAAAGCCCTTTAGAAACCAAAGCCTTTTACATACCAAAGCCTGTCATAAACCGGAACCCTTTATAAACAAGATCCCTTTATATACCAAAGCCGGTTATAAACCAGAGCCCATTATAAACCATAGCCCTTTATAAACCATAGCCCTTTATAAACCACAGCCCTTTATAAACCAAAGCCGGTTATAACCGAGAGCCCGTTATAAACCATAGCCCTTTATAAACCACAGCCCTTTATAAACCAAAGCCGGTTATAAACCAGAGCCCAATATAAACCAGAGCCCATTACAAACCAGAGCCCTTTATAAACCAGAAACCTTTATAAACCAGAGCACCATATAAACCAGAGCCCTTTATAAACCAGATCCCTTTATAAACCAAAGCCCTTTAGAAACCAAAGCCCTTTTTAAATCTGAGCCGGTTATAGACCAGAGCCAGTTATAAACCATAGCCAGTTATAAACCAGAGCCCGTTATAAACCAAAGTCGATTATAAACCAGAGCCTGTTATAAACCAGATCCCCTTTTAAACCAAAGCCCGTTATAACCCAGAGGCCGTTAAAAACCAGAGCCCTTTATAAACCAGAACCCTTTATAAACCAAAGCCCTTTAGAAACCAAAGCCTTTTACATACCAAAGCCTGTCATAAACCGCAACCCTTTATAAACAAGATCCCTTTATATACCAAAGCCGGTTATAAACCAGAGCCCGTTATAAACCATAGCCCTTTATAAACCATAGCCCTTTATAAACCACAGCCCTTTATAAACCAAAGCCGGTTATAAACCAGAGCCCATTATAAACCATAGCCCTTTATAAACCATAGCCCTTTATAAACCACAGCCCTTTATAAAGGGCTGTGGTTTATAAACCAGAGCCTTTTATAAACCAGAGGCCTTTTTAAACCAAAGCCCGTTATAAGCCAGAGGCCGTTAAAAACCAGAGCCCTTTATAAACCAGAACCCTTTATAAACCAGAGCCCGTTATAAACCGGAGCCCTTTATAAACCAGAGCCCTTTAGAAACCAGAGCTCTTTATAAACCAAAGCCCTTTAGAAACAAAAGCCCTTTTTAAACCAGAGCCGGTTATAGACCAGAGCCCGTTATAAACCATAGCCAGTTATAAACCAGAGCCCGTTATAAACCAAAGCCGATTATAAACCAGAGCCTGTTATAAACCAAAGCCCTTTAGAAACCAAAGGCCTTTAGAAACCAAAGCCCTTTATATACCAGAGCCTGTTATAAACCAGAGCCCTTTATAAACCAGAACCCTTTATAAACCAGAGCCCTTTATAAACCAAAGCCCTTTATAAACCAAAGCCCTTTAGAAACCAAAGCCCTTTATAAACCAGAGCCCTTTATAAACCTAACCTAAGCCCATTAGAAACCAAAGCCCTTTAGAAACCAAAGCCCTTTGTAAACCAAAGCCGGTTATAAACCAGAGCCTTTTATAAACCAGAGGCCTTTTTAAACCAAAGCCCATTATAAGCCAGAGGCCGTTAAAAACCAGAGCCCTTTATAAACCAGAACCCTTTATAAACCAGAGCCTGTTATAAACCGGAGCCCTTTATAAACCAGAGCCCTTTAGAAACCAGAGCCCTTTATAAACCAAAGCCCTTTAGAAACAAAAGCCCTTTTTAAACCAGAGCCGGTTATAGACCAGAGCCCGTTATAAACCATAGCCAGTTATAAACCAGAGCCTGTTATAAACCAAAGCCGATTATAAACCAGAGCCTGTTATAAACCAAAGCCCTTTAGAAACCAAAGGCCTTTAGAAACCAAAGCCCTTTATATACCAGAGCCTGTTATATACCAAAGCCGGTTATAAACCAGAGCCAGTTATAAACCATAGCCCTTTATAAACCACAGCCCTTTATAAACCAAAGCCGGTTATAAACCAGAGCCCATTACAAACCAGAGCTCTTTATAAACAAGAAACCTTTATAAACCAGAGCACCTTATAAACCAGAGCCCTTTATAAACCAGAGCCCTTTATAAACCAAAGCCCTCTAGAAATCAAAGCCCTTTTTAAACCAGAGACGATTATAGACCAGAGACCGTTATAAACCATAGCCAGTTATAAACCAAAGCCCTTTATAAACCAGATCCCGTTATAAACCATAGCCCTTTATAAACCAAAGCCGGTTATAAACCAGAGCCCGTTATAAACCAGAGCCCATTAGAAACCAGAGCCCTTTATAAACCAGAAACCTTTATAAATCAAGCCCTTTATAAACCAAAGCCGGTTATAAACCAGAGCTCTTTATTCACCAGAGCCTGTTATAAACCAGAGCCCTTTATAAACCAAAGCCGGTTATAAACCAGAGCCTGTTATAAACCAGAACCCTTTATACACCAAAGCCGGTTATAAACCAGAGCCTGTTATAAACCAGAACCCTTTATACACCAAAGCCGTTATAAACCAGAGCCTGTTATAAACCTTAGGCCTTTATAAGCCAGATCCCATTAAAAATCAGGGCCCTTTATCAACCAGAACCCTTTATAAACCAGAGCCTGTCATAAACCAGAACCCATTACAAACCAGAGCCTGGTATAAACCATAGCCCTTTATAAACCAGAGCCCTGTCTAAACCAAAGCCGGTTATAAACCAGAGCCAGTTATGAACGAGAGCCTGTTATAAACCATAGCCCTTTATAAACCACAGCCCTTTATAAACCAAAGCCGGTTATAAACCAGAGCTCGTTATAAACCAGAGCCCATTACAAACCAGAGCCCTTTATAAACCTGAAACCTTTATAAACCAGAGCACCTTATAAACCAGAGCCCTTTATAAACCAGAGCCCTTTATAAACCAAAGCCCTTTAGAAACCAAAGCCCTTTTTAAACCAAAACCCTTTATAAACCAGAGCCCGTTATAAGCCAGAGGCAGTTAAAAACCAGAGCCCTTTATAAACCAGAACCCTTTATAAACCAGAGCCCGTTATAAACCGGAGCCCTTTATAAACCAGAGCCCTTTAGAAACCAGAGCCCTTTATAAACCAAAGCCCTTTAGAAACCAAAGCCCTTTTTAAACCTGAGCCGGTTACAGACCAGAGCCCGTTATAAACCAAAGCCAGTTATAAACCAGAGCCTGTTATAAACCAAAGTCGATTATAAACCAGAGCCTGTTATAAACCAGATCCCCTTTTAAACCAAAGCCCGTTATAAACCAGAGGCCGTTAAAAACCAGAGCCCTTTATAAACCAGAACCCTTTATAAACCAGAGCCCATTATAAACCAGAGCCCTTTATAAACCAGAGCCCTTTATAAACCAGAGCCCTTTATAAACAAGAGCCCTTTATAAACCAAAGCCCTTTAGAAACCAAAGCCTTTTACATACCAGAGCCTGTCATAAACCAGAACCCTTTATAAACCAGATCCCTTTATATACCAAAGCCGGTTATAAACCAGAGCCCGTTATAAACCATAGCCCTTTATAAACCATAGCCCTTTATAAACCACAGCCCTTTATAAACCAAAGCCGGTTATAAACCAGAGCCCGTTATAAACCATAGCCCTTTATAAACCATAGCCCTTTATAAACCACAGCCCTTTATAAACCAAAGCTGGTTATAAACCAGAGCCTGTTATAAATCAGAGCCCTATATAAACCAGAACCCTTTATAAATCAAAGCCCTTTATAAACCAAAGCCCTTCAGAAACCAAAGCCCTTTTTAAAACAGAGCCCATTAAAAACCAGAGCCCTTTATAAACCAGAGCCCTTTATAAACCAGATCCCGTTATAAACCTTAGCCCTTTATAAACCAAAGCCCTCTATATACCAGAGCCTGCTATAAACCACAGCCCTTTATAAACCAGAGCCCTTTATAAACCAAAGCCGGTTATAAACCAGAGCCTGTTATACACCAGAGCTCTTTATAAACCAGAGCCCTTTATAAACCAAAGCCGGTTATAAACAAGAGCCTGTTATAAACCAGAGCTCTTTATTCACCAGAGCCTGTTATAAACCACAGCCCTTTATAAACCAGAGCCCTTTATAAACAAGAGCCCTTTATAAACCAAAGCCCTTTACAAACCAAAGCCTTTTGCATACCAGAGCCTGTCATAAACCAGAACCCTTTATAAACCAGAGCCCTTTATATACCAAAGCCGGTTATAAAACAGAGCCCGTTATAAATCATAGCCCTTTATAAACCATAGCCCTTTATAAACCACAGCCTGTTATAAACCAGAGCTCTTTATAAACCAGAGCCCTTTGTAAACCAAAGCCGGTTATAAACCAGAGCCTGTTATAAACCATGGCCGTTTATAAACCATAGCCCTTTATAAACCATAGCCCTTTATAAACCACAGCCTGTTATAAACCAGAGCTCTTTATAAACCAGAGCCCTTTATAAACCAAAGCCGGTTATAAACCAGAGCCCATTATAAACCATAGCCCTTTATAAACCATAGTCCTTTATAAACCAGAGCCCTTTATAAACCAAAGCCATTTATAAACCAAGGCCCTTTAGAAACCAAAGCCCTTTTTAAACCAGAGCCCATTAAAAACCAGAGCCCTTTATAAACCAGATCCCGTTATAAACCTTAGCCCTTTATGAACCAGAGTCCTTTATAAACCAAAGCCGGTTATAACCAAGAGCCCGTTATAAACCATAGCCCTTTATAAACCACAGCCCTTTATAAACCAAAGCCGGTTATAAACCAGAGCCCGTTATAAACCAGAGCCCATTACAAACCAGAGCCCTTTAAAAACCAGAAACCTTTATAAACCAGAGCACCTTATAAACCAGAGCCCTTTATAAAGCAGATCCCTTTATAAACCAAAGCCCTTTAGAAACCAAAGCCCTTTTTAAATCTGAGCCGGTTATAGACCAGAGCCAGTTATAAACCATAGCCAGTTATAAACCAGAGCCCGTTATAAACCAAAGTCGATTATAAACCAGAGCCTGTTATAAACCAGATCCCCTTTTAAACCAAAGCCCGTTATAACCCAGAGGCCGTTAAAAACCAGAGCCCTTTATAAACCAGAACCCTTTATAAACCAAAGCCCTTTAGAAACCAAAGCCTTTTACATACCAAAGCCTGTCATAAACCGGAACCCTTTATAAACAAGATCCCTTTATATACCAAAGCCGGTTATAAACCAGAGCCCGTTATAAACCATAGCCCTTTATAAACCATAGCCCTTTATAAACCACAGCCCTTTATAAACCAAAGCCGGTTATAAACCAGAGCCCGTTATAAACCATAGCCCTTTATAAACCATAGCCCTTTATAAACCACAGCCCTTTACAAAGGGCTGTGGTTTATAAACCAGAGCCTTTTATAAACCAGAGGCCTTTTTAAACCAAAGCCCGTTATAAGCCAGAGGCCGTTAAAAACCAGAGCCCTTTATAAACCAGAACCCTTTATAAACCAGAGCCTGTTATAAACCGGAGCCCTTTATAAACCAGAGCCCTTTAGAAACCAGAGCCCTTTATAAACCAAAGCCCTTTAGAAACAAAAGCCCTTTTTAAACCAGAGCCGGTTATAGACCAGAGCCCGTTATAAACCATAGCCAGTTATAAACCAGAGCCCGTTATAAACCAAAGCCGATTATAAACCAGAGCCTTTTATAAACCAAAGCCCTTTAGAAACCAAAGGCCTTTAGAAACCAAAGCCCTTTATATACCAGAGACCTTTATAAACCAAACCTAAGCCCATTAGAACCCAAAGCCCTTTATAAACCAGAGCCTTTTATAAACCAGACGCCTTTTTAAACCAAAGCACGTTATAAGCCAGAGGCCGTTAAAAACCAGAGCCCTTTATAAACCAGAGCCCTTTATAAACCAGAACCCTTTATAAACCAGAGCCCTTTATAAACCAAAGCCCTTTATAAACCACAGCCCTTTATAAACCAGAGCCCTTTATAAACCTAACCTAAGCCCATTAGAACCCAAAGCCCTTTAGAAACCAAAGCCCTTTGTAAACCAAAGCCGGTTATAAACCAGAGCCTTTTATAAACCAGAGGCCTTTTTAAACCAAAGCCCGTTATAAGCCAGAGGCCGTTAAAAACCAGAGCCCTTTATAAACCAGAACCCTTTATAAACCAGAGCCTGTTATAAACCGGAGCCCTTTATAAACCAGAGCCCTTTAGAAACCAGAGCCCTTTATAAACCAAAGCCCTTTAGAAACAAAAGCCCTTTTTAAACCAGAGCCGGTTATAGACCAGAGCCCGTTATAAACCATAGCCAGTTATAAACCAGAGCCCGTTATAAACCAAAGCCGATTATAAACCAGAGCCTGTTATAAACCAAAGCCCTTTAGAAACCAAAGGCCTTTAGAAACCAAAGCCCTTTATATACCAGAGCCTGTTATAAACCAGAGCCCTTTATAAACCAGAGCCCTTTATAAACCAGAGCCCTGTATAAACCAAAGCTGGTTATAAACCAGAGCCTGTTATAAATCAGAGCCCTATATAAACCAGAGCCCTTTATAAACCAAAGCCCTTTATAAACCAAAGCCCTTCAGAAACCAAAGCCCTTTTTAAAACAGAGCCCATTAAAAACCAGAGCCCTTTATAAACCAGAGCCCTTTATGAACCAGATCCCGTTATAAACCTTAGCCCTTTATAAACCAAAGCCCTCTATATACCAGAGCCTGCTATAAACCACAGCCCTTTATAAACCAGAGCCCTTTATAAACCAAAGCCGGTTATAAACCAGAGCCTGTTATAAACCAGAGCTCTTTATAAACCAGAGCCCTTTATAAACCAAAGCCGGTTATAAACCAGAGCCTGTTATAAACCAGAGCTCTTTATTCACCAGAGCCTGTTTTAAACCACAGCCCTTTATAAACCAGAGCCCTTTATAAACCAGAGCCCTTTATAAACCAGAGCCCTTTATAAACAAGAGCCCTTTATAAACCAAAGCCCTTTACAAACCAAAGCCTTTTGCATACCAGAGCCTGTCATAAACCAGAACCCTTTATAAACCAGAGCCCTTTATATACCAAAGCCGGTTATAAACCAGAGCCCGTTATAAATCATAGCCCTTTATAAACCATAGCCCTTTATAAACCACAGCCTGTTATAAACCAGAGCTCTTTATAAACCGGAGACCTTTGTAAACCAAAGCCGGTTATAAACCAGAGCCTGTTATAAACCATAGCCCTTTATAAACCATAGCCCTTTATAAACCATAGCCCTTTATAAACCACAGCCTGTTATAAACCAGAGCTCTTTATAAACCAGAGCCCTTTATAAACCAAAGCCGGTTATAAACCAGAGCCTGTTATAAACCATAGCCCTTTATAAACCATAGCCCTTTATAAACCACAGCCCTTTATAAACCAAAGCCCTTTAAAAACCAACGCGCTTTTTAAACCAGAGCCCATTAAAAACCAGAGCCCTTAATAAACCAGAGCCCTTTAGAAACCAAAGCCCTTTTTAAACCTGAGCCGGTTATAGACCAGAGCCCATTATAAACCAAAGCCGGTTATAAACCAGAGCCTGTTATAAACCACAGCTCTTTATAAACCAGAGCCCCTTATAAACCAAAGCCGGTTATAAACCAGAGCCTGTTATAAACCAGAGCTCTTTATTCACCAGAGCCTGTTATAAACCACAGCCCTTTATAAACCAAAGTCCTCTATATACCAGAGCATGCTATAAACCAGAAGCCTTTATACACCAAAGCCGGTTATAAACCAGAGCCTCTTATAAACCAGAGGCCTTTATAAGCAAGATCCCATTAAAAATAAGGGCCCTTTATCAACCAGAACCCTTTATAAACCAGAGCCTGTCTTAAACCAGAGCCCGTTACAAACCAGAGCCTGTTATAAACCATAGCCCTTTATAAACCACAGCCCTTTATAAACCAAAGCCGGTTATAAACCAGAGCCCGTTATAAACCAGAGCCCATTACAAACCAGAGCCCTTTATAAACCAGAAACCTTTATAAACCAGAGCACCTTATAAACCAGAGCCCTTTATAAACCAGATCCCTTTATAAACCAAAGCCCTTTAGAAACCAAAGCCCTTTTTAAACCTGAGCCGGTTATAGACCAGAGCCCGTTATAAACCATAGCCAGTTATAAACCAGAGCCTGTTATAAACCAAAGTCGATTATAAACCAGAGCCTGTTATAAACCAGATCCCCTTTTAAACCAAAGCCTGTGATAAACCAGAGGCCGTTAAAAACCAGAGCCCTTTATAAACCAGAACCCTTTATAAACCAGAGCCCGTTATAAACCAGAGCCCTTTATAAACCAGAGCCCTTTATAAACAAGAGCCCTTTATAAACCAAAGCCCTTTAGAAACCAAAGCCTTTTACATACCAGAGCCTGTCATAAACCAGAACCCTTTATAAACCAGATCCCTTTATATACCAAAGCCGGTTATAAACCAGAGCCCGTTATAAACCATAGCCCTTTATAAACCATAGCCCTTTATAAACCATAGCCCTTTATAAACCACAGCCTGTTATAAACCAGAGCTCTTTATAAACCAGAGCCCTTTATAAACCAAAGCCGGTTATAAACCAGAGCCCGTTATAAACCAGAGCCCATTACAAACCAGAGCCCTTTATAAACCAGAAACCTTTATAAACCAGAGCACCTTATAAACCAGAGCCCTTTATAAACCAGATCCCTTTATAAACCAAAGCCCTTTAGAAACCAAAGCCCTTTTTAAATCTGAGCCGGTTATAGACCAGAGCCTGTTATAAACCATAGCCAGTTATAAACCAGAGCCCGTTATAAACCAAAGTCGATTATAAACCAGAGCATGTTATAAACCAGATCTCCTTTTAAACCAAAGCCCGTTATAACCCAGAGGCCGTTAAAAACCAGAGCCCTTTATAAACCAGAACCCTTTATAAACCAAAGCCCTTTAGAAACAAAAGCCTTTTACATACCAGAGCCTGTCATGAACCGGAAACCTTTATAAACAAGATCCCTTTATATACCAAAGCCGGTTATAAACCAGAGGCCTTTTTAAACCAAAGCCCGTTATAAGCCAGAGGCCGTTAAAAACCAGAGCCCTTTATAAACCAGAACCCTTTATAAACCAGAGCCTGTTATAAACCGGAGCCCTTTATAAACCAGAGCCCTTTAGAAACCAGAGCCCTTTACAAACCAAAGCCCTTTAGAAACAAAAGCCCTTTTTAAACCAGAGCCGGTTATAGACCAGGGCCCGTTATAAACCATAGCCAGTTATAAACCAGAGCCCGTTATAAACCAAAGCCGATTATAAACCAGAGCCTGTTATAAACCAAAGCCCTTTAGAAACCAAAGGCCTTTAGAAACCAAAGCCCTTTATATACCAGAGCCTGTTATAAACCAGAGCCCTTTATAAACCAGAGCTCTGTATAAACCAAAGCTGGTTATAAACCAGAGCCTGTTATAAATCAGAGCCCTATATAAACCAGAACCCTTTATAAACCAGAGCCCTTTATAAACCAAAGCCCTTTATAAACCAAAGCCCTTTAGAAACCAAAGCCCTTTATAAACCAGAGCCCTTTATAAACCTAACCTAAGCCCATTAGAACCCAAAGCCCTTTAGAAACCAAAGCCCTTTTTAAACCAAAGTCGGTTATAAACCAGAGCCTGTTATAAACCAGAGGCCTTTTTAAACCAAAGCCCGTTATAAGCCAGAGGCCGTTAAAAACCAGAGCCCTTTATAAACCAGAACGCTTTATAAACCAGAGCCCGTTATAAACCGGAGCCCTTTATAAACCAGAGCCCTTTAGAAACGAGAGCCCTTTATAAACCAAAGCCCTTTAGAAACAAAAGCCCTTTTTAAACCAGAGCCGGTTATAGACCAGAGCCCGTTATAAACCATAGCCAGTTATAAACCAGAGCCCGTTATAAACCAAAGCCGATTATAAACCAGAGCCTGTTATAAACCAAAGCCCTTTAGAAACCAAAGGCCTTTAGAAACCAAAGCCCTTTATATACCAGAGCCTGTTATAAACCAGAGCCCTTTATAAACCAGAGCCCTGTATAAACCAAAGCTGGTTATAAACCAGAGCCTGTTATAAATCAGAGCCCTATATAAACCAGAACCCTTTATAAACCAGAGCCCTTTATAAACCAAAGCCCTTTATAAACCAAAGCCCTTTAGAAACCAAAGCCCTTTACAAACCAGAGCCCTTTATAAACCAGATCCCGTTATAAACCTTAGCCCTTTATAAACCAAAGTCCTCTATATACCAGAGCCTGCTATAAACCACAGCCCTTTGTAAACCAGAGCCCTTTATAAACCAAAGCCGGTTATAAACCAGAGCCTGTTATAAACCAGAGCTCTTTATAAACCAGAGCCCTTTATAAACCAAAGCCGGTTATAAACCAGAGCCTGTTATAAACCAGAGCTCTTTATTCACCAGAGCCTCTTATAAACCACAGCCCTTTATAAGCCAGATCCCATTAAAAATCAGGGCCCTTTATCAACCACAGCCCGTTACAAACCAGAGCCTGTTATAAACCATAGCCCTTTATAAACCAGAGCCCTGTATAAACCAAAGCCGGTTATAAACCAGAGCCAGTTATAAACCATAGCCCTTTATAAACCACAGCCCTTTATAAACCAAAGCCGGTTATAAACCAGAGCCCATTACAAACCAGAGCTCTTTATAAACAAGAAACCTTTATAAACCAGAGCACCTTATAAACCAGAGCCCTTTATAAACCAGAGCCCTTTATAAACCAAAGCCCTCTAGAAATCAAAACCCTTTTTAAACCAGAGCCGATTATAGACCAGAGCCCGTTATAAACCATAGCCAGTTATAAACCAAAGCCCTTTATAAACCAGATCCCGTTATAAACCATAGCCCTTTATAAACCAAAG
This sequence comes from Cyprinodon diabolis, assembly GCA_030533445.1. Classification (NCBI taxonomy): domain Eukaryota; kingdom Metazoa; phylum Chordata; class Actinopteri; order Cyprinodontiformes; family Cyprinodontidae; genus Cyprinodon; species Cyprinodon diabolis. The sequence continues at coordinate 42,065,478 of CM060076.1, forward strand.
CCGGTTATAAACCAGAGCCCGTTATAAACCAGAGCCCATTACAAACCAGAGCCCTTTATAAACCAGAAACCTTTATAAATCAAGCCCTTTATAAACCAAAGCCGGTTATAAACCAGAGCTCTTTATTCACCAGAGCCTGTTATAAACCAGAGCCCTTTATAAACCAAAGCCGGTTATAAACCAGAGCCTGTTATAAACCAGAACCCTTTATACACCAAAGCCGGTTATAAACCAGAGCCTGTTATAAACCAGAACCCTTTATACACCAAAGCCGTTATAAAACAGAGGCTGTTATAAACCAGAGGCCTTTATAAGCCAGATCCCATTAAAAATCAGGGCCCTTTATCAACCAGAACCCTTTATAAACCAGAGCCTGTCATAAACCAGAGCCCATTACAAACCAGAGCCTGTTATAAACCATAGCCCTTTATAAACCAGAGCCCTGTATAAACCAAAGCCGGTTATAAACAAGAGCCAGTTATGAACCAGAGTCCTTTATAAACCAAAGCCGGTTATAAACGAGAGCCTGTTATAAACCATAGCCCTTTATAAACCACAGCCCTTTATAAACCAAAGCCGGTTATAAACCAGAGCTCGTTATAAACCAGAGCCCATTACAAACCAGAGCCCTTTATAAACCTGAAACCTTTATAAACCAGAGCACCTTATAAACCAGAGCCCTTTATAAACCAGAGCCCTTTATAAACCAAAGCCCTTTATAAACCAAAGCCCTTTTTAAACCAAAACCCTTTATAAACCAGAGCCCGTTATAAACCAGAGCCCTTTAAAAGACAGAGCCCCTTATAAACCAGAGCCCTTTATAAACCAAAGCCCATTAGAACCCAAAGCCCTTTAGAAACCAAAGCCCTTTGTAAACCAAAGCCGGTTATAAACCAGAGCCTGTTATAAACCAGAGGCCTTTTTAAACCAAAGCCCGTTATAAGCCAGAGGCCGTTAAAAACCAGAGCCCTTTATAAACCAGAACCCTTTATAAACCAGAGCCCGTTATAAACCGGAGCCCTTTATAAACCAGAGCCCTTTAGAAACCAGAGCCCTTTATAAACCAAAGCCCTTTAGAAACCAAAGCCCTTTTTAAACCTGAGCCGGTTATAGACCAGAGCCCGTTATAAACCAAAGCCAGTTATAAACCAGAGCCTGTTATAAACCAAAGTCGATTATAAACCAGAGCCTGTTATAAACCAGATCCCCTTTTAAACCAAAGCCCGTTATAAACCAGAGGCCGTTAAAAACCAGAGCCCTTTATAAACCAGAACCCTTTATAAACCAGAGCCCGTTATAAACCAGAGCCCTTTATAAACCAGAGCCCTTTATAAACCAGAGCCCTTTATAAACAAGAGCCCTTTATAAACCAAAGCCCTTTAGAAACCAAAGCCTTTTACATACCAGAGCCTGTCATAAACCAGAACCCTTTATAAACCAGATCCCTTCATATACCAAAGCCGGTTATAAACCAGAGCCCGTTATAAACCATAGCCCTTTATAAACCATAGCCCTTTATAAACCACAGCCCTTTATAAACCAAAGCCGGTTATAAACCAGAGCCCGTTATAAACCATAGCCCTTTATAAACCATAGCCCTTTATAAACCACAGCCCTTTATAAACCAAAGCTGGTTATAAACCAGAGCCTGTTATAAATCAGAGCCCTATATAAACCAGAACCCTTTATAAACCAGAGCCCTTTATAAACCAAAGCCCTTTATAAACCAAAGCCCTTCAGAAACCAAAGCCCTTTTTAAAACAGAGCCCATTAAAAACCAGAGCCCTTTATAAACCAGAGCCCTTTATAAACCAGATCCCGTTATAAACCTTAGCCCTTTATAAACCAAAGCCCTCTATATACCAGAGCCTGCTATAAACCACAGCCCTTTATAAACCAGAGCCCTTTATAAACCAAAGCCGGTTATAAACCAGAGCCTGTTATACACCAGAGCTCTTTATAAACCAGAGCCCTTTATAAACCAAAGCCGGTTATAAACCAGAGCCTGTTATAAACCAGAGCTCTTTATTCACCAGAGCCTGTTATAAACCACAGCCCTTTACAAACCAGAGCCCTTTATAAACAAGAGCCCTTTATAAACCAAAGCCCTTTACAAACCAAAGCCTTTTGCATACCAGAGCCTGTCATAAACCAGAACCCTTTATAAACCAGAGCCCTTTATATACCAAAGCCGGTTATAAACCAGAGCCCGTTATAAATCATAGCCCTTTATAAACCATAGCCCTTTATAAACCACAGCCTGTTATAAACCAGAGCTCTTTATAAACCAGAGCCCTTTGTAAACCAAAGCCGGTTATAAACCAGAGCCTGTTATAAACCATGGCCGTTTATAAACCATAGCCCTTTATAAACCATAGCCCTTTATAAACCACAGCCTGTTATAAACCAGAGCTCTTTATAAACCAGAGCCCTTTATAAACCAAAGCCGGTTATAAACCAGAGCCCATTATAAACCATAGCCCTTTATAAACCATAGCCCTTTATAAACCAGAGCCCTTTATAAACCAAAGCCATTTATAAACCAAAGCCCTTTAGAAACCAAAGCCCTTTTTAAACCAGAGCCCATTAAAAACCAGAGCCCTTTATAAACCAGAGCCCTTTATAAACCAGATCCCATTATAAACCTTAGCCCTTTATGAACCAGAGTCCTTTATAAACCAAAGCCCATTAGAACCCAAAGCCCTTTAGAAACCAAAGCCCTTTGTAAACCAAAGCCGGTTATAAACCAGAGCCTGTTATAAACCAGAGGCCTTTTTAAACCAAAGCCCGTTATAAGCCAGAGGCCGTTAAAAACCAGAGCCCTTTATAAACCAGAACCCTTTATAAACCAGAGCCCGTTATAAACCGGAGCCCTTTATAAACCAGAGCCCTTTAGAAACCAGAGCCCTTTATAAACCAAAGCCCTTTAGAAACCAAAGCCCTTTTTAAACCTGAGCCGGTTATAGACCAGAGCCCGTTATAAACCAAAGCCAGTTATAAACCAGAGCCTGTTATAAACCAAAGTCGATTATAAACCAGAGCCTGTTATAAACCAGATCCCCTTTTAAACCAAAGCCCGTTATAAACCAGAGGCCGTTAAAAACCAGAGCCCTTTATAAACCAGAACCCTTTATAAACCAGAGCCCGTTATAAACCAGAGCCCTTTATAAACCAGAGCCCTTTATAAACCAGAGCCCTTTATAAACAAGAGCCCTTTATAAACCAAAGCCCTTTAGAAACCAAAGCCTTTTACATACCAGAGCCTGTCATAAACCAGAACCCTTTATAAACCAGATCCCTTCATATACCAAAGCCGGTTATAAACCAGAGCCCGTTATAAACCATAGCCCTTTATAAACCATAGCCCTTTATAAACCACAGCCCTTTATAAACCAAAGCCGGTTATAAACCAGAGCCCGTTATAAACCATAGCCCTTTATAAACCATAGCCCTTTATAAACCACAGCCCTTTATAAACCAAAGCTGGTTATAAACCAGAGCCTGTTATAAATCAGAGCCCTATATAAACCAGAACCCTTTATAAACCAGAGCCCTTTATAAACCAAAGCCCTTTATAAACCAAAGCCCTTCAGAAACCAAAGCCCTTTTTAAAACAGAGCCCATTAAAAACCAGAGCCCTTTATAAACCAGAGCCCTTTATAAACCAGATCCCGTTATAAACCTTAGCCCTTTATAAACCAAAGCCCTCTATATACCAGAGCCTGCTATAAACCACAGCCCTTTATAAACCAGAGCCCTTTATAAACCAAAGCCGGTTATAAACCAGAGCCTGTTATACACCAGAGCTCTTTATAAACCAGAGCCCTTTATAAACCAAAGCCGGTTATAAACCAGAGCCTGTTATAAACCAGAGCTCTTTATTCACCAGAGCCTGTTATAAACCACAGCCCTTTACAAACCAGAGCCCTTTATAAACAAGAGCCCTTTATAAACCAAAGCCCTTTACAAACCAAAGCCTTTTGCATACCAGAGCCTGTCATAAACCAGAACCCTTTATAAACCAGAGCCCTTTATATACCAAAGCCGGTTATAAACCAGAGCCCGTTATAAATCATAGCCCTTTATAAACCATAGCCCTTTATAAACCACAGCCTGTTATAAACCAGAGCTCTTTATAAACCAGAGCCCTTTGTAAACCAAAGCCGGTTATAAACCAGAGCCTGTTATAAACCATGGCCGTTTATAAACCATAGCCCTTTATAAACCATAGCCCTTTATAAACCACAGCCTGTTATAAACCAGAGCTCTTTATAAACCAGAGCCCTTTATAAACCAAAGCCGGTTATAAACCAGAGCCCATTATAAACCATAGCCCTTTATAAACCATAGCCCTTTATAAACCAGAGCCCTTTATAAACCAAAGCCATTTATAAACCAAAGCCCTTTAGAAACCAAAGCCCTTTTTAAACCAGAGCCCATTAAAAACCAGAGCCCTTTATAAACCAGAGCCCTTTATAAACCAGATCCCGTTATAAACCTTAGCCCTTTATGAACCAGAGTCCTTTATAAACCAAAGCCGGTTATAACCGAGAGCCCGTTATAAACCATAGCCCTTTATAAACCACAGCCCTTTATAAACCAAAGCCGGTTATAAACCAGAGCCCGTTATAAACCAGAGCCGATTACAAACCAGAGCCCTTTATAAACCAGAAACCTTTATAAACCAGAGCACCTTATAAACCAGAGCCCTTTATAAACCAGATCCCTTTATAAACCAAAGCCCTTTAGAAACCAAAGCCCTTTTTAAATCTGAGCCGGTTATAGACCAGAGCCCGTTATAAACCATAGCCAGTTATAAACCAGAGCCCGTTATAAACCAAAGTCGATTATAAACCAGATCCCCTTTTAAACCAAAGCCCGTTATAACCCAGAGGCCGTTAAAAACCAGAGCCCTTTATAAACCACAGCCCTTTATAAACCAAAGCCGGTTATAAACCAGAGCCCGTTATAAACCAGAGCCCATTAAAAACCAGAGCCCTTTATAAACCAGAGCCCTTTATAAACCAGATCCCGTTATAAACCTTAGCCCTTTATGAACCAGAGCCCTTTATAAACCAAAGCCCATTAGAACCCAAAGCCCTTTAGAAACCAAAGCCCTTTGTAAACCAAAGCCGGTTATAAACCAGAGCCTGTTATAAACCAGAGGCCTTTTTAAACCAAAGCCCGTTATAAGCCAGAGGCCGTTAAAAACCAGAGCCCTTTATAAACCAGAACCCTTTATAAACCAGAGCCCGTTATAAACCGGAGCCCTTTATAAACCAGAGCCCTTTAGAAACCAGAGCCCTTTATAAACCAAAGCCCTTTAGAAACCAAAGCCCTTTTTAAACCTGAGCCGGTTATAGACCAGAGCCCGTTGTAAACCAAAGCCAGTTATAAACCAGAGCCTGTTATAAACCAAAGTCGATTATAAACCAGAGCCTGTTATAAACCAGATCCCCTTTTAAACCAAAGCCCGTTATAAACCAGAGGCCGTTAAAAACCAGAGCCCTTTATAAACCAGAACCCTTTATAAACCAGAGCCCGTTATAAACCAGAGCCCTTTATAAACCAGAGCCCTTTATAAACCAGAGCCCTTTATAAACAAGAGCCCTTTATAAACCAAAGCCCTTTAGAAACCAAAGCCTTTTACATACCAGAGCCTGTCATAAACCAGAACCCTTTATAAACCAGATCCCTTCATATACCAAAGCCGGTTATAAACCAGAGCCCGTTATAAACCATAGCCCTTTATAAACCATAGCCCTTTATAAACCACAGCCCTTTATAAACCAAAGCCGGTTATAAACCAGAGCCCGTTATAAACCATAGCCCTTTATAAACCATAGCCCTTTATAAACCACAGCCCTTTATAAACCAAAGCTGGTTATAAACCAGAGCCTGTTATAAATCAGAGCCCTATATAAACCAGAACCCTTTATAAACCAGAGCCCTTTATAAACCAAAGCCCTTTATAAACCAAAGCCCTTCAGAAACCAAAGCCCTTTTTAAAACAGAGCCCATTAAAAACCAGAGCCCTTTATAAACCAGAGCCCTTTATAAACCAGATCCCGTTATAAACCTTAGCCCTTTATAAACCAAAGCCCTCTATATACCAGAGCCTGCTATAAACCACAGCCCTTTATAAACCAGAGCCCTTTATAAACCAAAGCCGGTTAAAAACCAGAGCCTGTTATACACCAGAGCTCTTTATAAACCAGAGCCCTTTATAAACCAAAGCCGGTTATAAACCAGAGCCTGTTATAAACCAGAGCTCTTTATTCACCAGAGCCTGTTATAAACCACAGCCCTTTACAAACCAGAGCCCTTTATAAACAAGAGCCCTTTATAAACCAAAGCCCTTTACAAACCAAAGCCTTTTGCATACCAGAGCCTGTCATAAACCAGAACCCTTTATAAACCAGAGACCTTTATATACCAAAGCCGGTTATAAACCAGAGCCCGTTATAAATCATAGCCCTTTATAAACCATAGCCCTTTATAAACCACAGCCTGTTATAAACCAGAGCTCTTTATAAACCAGAGCCCTTTGTAAACCAAAGCCGGTTATAAACCAGAGCCTGTTATAAACCATGGCCGTTTATAAACCATAGCCCTTTATAAACCATAGCCCTTTATAAACCACAGCCTGTTATAAACCAGAGCTCTTTATAAACCAGAGCCCTTTATAAACCAAAGCCGGTTATAAACCAGAGCCCATTATAAACCATAGCCCTTTATAAACCATAGCCCTTTATAAACCAGAGCCCTTTATAAACCAAAGCCATTTATAAACCAAAGCCCTTTAGAAACCAAAGCCCTTTTTAAACCAGAGCCCATTAAAAACCAGAGCCCTTTATAAACCAGAGCCCTTTATAAACCAGATCCCGTTATAAACCTTAGCCCTTTATGAACCAGAGTCCTTTATAAACCAAAGCCGGTTATAACCGAGAGCCCGTTATAAACCATAGCCCTTTATAAACCACAGCCCTTTATAAACCAAAGCCGGTTATAAACCACAGCCCGTTATAAACCAGAGCCCATTACAAACCAGAGCCCTTTATAAACCAGAAACCTTTATAAACCAGAGCACCTTATAAACCAGAGCCCTTTATAAACCAGATCCCTTTATAAACCAAAGCCCTTTAGAAACCAAAGCCCTTTTTAAATCTGAGCCGGTTATAGACCAGAGCCCGTTATAAACCATAGCCAGTTATAAACCAGAGCCCGTTATAAACCAAAGTCGATTATAAACCAGAGCGTGTTATAAACCAGATCCCCTTTTAAACCAAAGCCCGTTATAACCCAGAGGCCGTTAAAAACCAGAGCCCTTTATAAACCAGAACCCTTTATAAACCAAAGCCTTTTACATACCAGAGCCTGTCATAAACCGGAACCCTTTATAAACAAGATCCCTTTATATACCAAAGCCGGTTATAAACCAGAGCACGTTATAAACCATAGCCCTTTATAAACCATAGCCCTTTATAAACCACAGCCCTTTATAAACCAAAGCCGGTTATAAACCAGAGCCTGTTATAAACCATAGCCCTTTATAAACCATAGCCCTTTATAAAGGGCTGTGGTTTATAAACCAGAGCCTTTTATAAACCAGAGGCCTTTTTAAACCAAAGCCCGTTATAAGCCAGAGGCCGTTAAAAACCAGAGCCCTTTATAAACCAGAACCCTTTATAAACCAGAGCCCGTTATAAACCGGAGCCCTTTATAAACCAGAGCCCTTTATAAACCAGAGCCCTTTATAAACCAAAGCCCTTTAGAAACAAAAGCCCTTTTTAAACCAGAGCCGGTTATAGACCAGAGCCCGTTATAAACCATAGCCAGTTATAAACCAGAGCCCGTTATAAACCAAAGCCGATTATAAACCAGAGCCTGTTATAAACCAAAGCCCTTTAGAAACCAAAGGCCTTTAGAAACCAAAGCCCTTTATATACCAGAGCCTGTTATAAACCAGAGCCCTTTATAAACCAGAACCCTTTATAAACCAAAGCCCTTTATAAACCAAAGCCCTTTATAAACCAAAGCCCTTTAGAAACCAAAGCCCTTTATAAACCAGAGCCCTTTATAAACCTAACCTAAGCCCATTAGAACCCAAAGCCCTTTAGAAACCAAAGCCCTTTGTAAACCAAAGCCGGTTATAAACCAGAGCCTTTTATAAACCAGAGGCCTTTTTAAACCAAAGCCCGTTATAAGCCAGAGGCCGTTAAAAACCAGAGCCCTTTATAAACAAGAACCCTTTATAAACCAGAGCCCGTTATAAACCGGAGCCCTTTATAAACCAGAGCCCTTTAGAAACCAGAGCCCTTTATAAACCAAAACCCTTTAGAAACAAAAGCCCTTTTTAAACCAGAGCCGGTTATAGACCAGAGCCCGTTATAAACCATAGCCAGTTATAAACCAGAGCCCGTTATAAACCAAAGCCGATTATAAACCAGAGCCTGTTATAAACCAAAGCCCTTTAGAAACCAAAGGCCTTTAGAAACCAAAGCCCTTTATATACCAGAGCCTGTTATAAACCAGAGCCCTTTATAAACCAGAGCCCTGTATAAACCAAAGCTGGTTATAAACCAGAGCCTGTTATAAATCAGAGCCCTATATAAACCAGAGCCCTTTATAAACCAAAGCCCTTTATAAACCAAAGCCCTTCAGAAACCAAAGCCCTTTTTAAAACAGAGCCCATTAAAAACCAGAGCCCTTTATAAACCAGAGCCCTTTATGAACCAGATCCCGTTATAAACCTTAGCCCTTTATAAACCAAAGCCCTCTATATACCAGAGCCTGCTATAAACCACAGCCCTTTATAAACCAGAGCCCTTTATAAACCAAAGCCGGTTATAAACCAGAGCCTGTTATAAACCTGAGCTCTTTATAAACCAGAGCCCTTTATAAACCAAAGCCGGTTATAAACCAGAGCCTGTTATAAACCAGAGCTCTTTATTCACCAGAGCCTGTTATAAACCACAGCCCTTTATAAACCAGAGCCCTTTATAAACCAGAGCCCTTTATAAACAAGAGCCCTTTATAAACCAAAGCCCTTTATAAACCAAAGCCCTCTATATACCAGAGCCTGCTATAAACCAGAGCCCGTTATAAATCATAGCCCTTTATAAACCATAGCCCTTTATAAACCACAGCCTGTTATAAACCAGAGCTCTTTATAAACCAGAGCCCTTTGTAAACCAAAGCCGGTTATAAACCAGAGCCTGTTATAAACCAGAGCTCTTTATTCACCAGAGCCTGTTATAAACCACAGCCCTTTATAAACCAAAGTCCTCTATATACCAGAGCATGCTATAAACCAGAAGCCTTTATACACCAAAGCCGGTTATAAACCAGAGCCTCTTATAAACCAGAGGCCTTTATAAGCAAGATCCCATTAAAAATCAGGGCCCTTTATCAACCAGAACCCTTTATAAACCAGAGCCTGTCATAAACCAGAGCCCGTTACAAACCGGAGCCTGTTATAAACCATAGCCCTTTATAAACCACAGCCCTTTATAAACCAAAGCCGGTTATAAACCAGAGCCCGTTATAAACCAGAGCCCATTACAAACCAGAGCCCTTTATAAACCAGAAACCTTTATAAACCAGAGCACCTTATAAACCAGAGCCCTTTATAAACCAGATCCCTTTATAAACCAAAGCCCTTTAGAAACCAAAGCCCTTTTTAAACCTGAGCCGGTTATAGACCAGAGCCCGTTATAAACCATAGCCAGTTATAAACCAGAGCCTGTTATAAACCAAAGTCGATTATAAACCAGAGCCTGTTATAAACCAGATCCCCTTTTAAACCAAAGCCTGTTATAAACCAGAGGCCGTTAAAAACCAGAGACCTTTATAAACCATAGCCCTTTATAAACCATAGCCCTTTATAAACCACAGCCCTTTATAAACCAGAGCCCTTTAGAAACCATAGCGCTTTTTAAACCAGAGCCCATTAAAAACCAGAGCCCTTTATAAACCAGAGCCCTTTAGAAACCAAAGCCCTTTTTAAACCTGAGCCGGTTATAGACCAGAGCCCGTTATAAACCATAGCCAGTTATAAACCAGAGCCTGTTATAAACCAAAGTCGATTATAAACCAGAGCCTGTTATAAACCAGATCCCCTTTTAAACCAGAGCCCTTTATAAACCAAAGCCGGTTATAAACCAGAGCCCGTTATAAACCATAGCCCTTTATAAACCATAGCCCTTTATAAACCACAGCCCTTTATAAACCAAAGCCCTTTAAAAACCAAAGCGCTTTTTAAACCAGAGCCCATTAAAAACCAGAGCCCTTTATAAACCAGAGCCCTTTAGAAACCAAAGCCCTTTTTAAACCTGAGCCGGTTATAGACCAGAGCCCTTTATAAACCAAAGCCGGTTATAAACCAGAGCCTGTTATAAACCAGAGCTCTTTATAAACCAGAGCCCTTTATAAACCAAAGCCGGTTATAAACCAGAGCCTGTTATAAACCAGAGCTCTTTATTCACCAGAGCCTGTTATAAACCAGAGCTCTTTATAAACCAGAGCCCTTTATAAACCAAAGCCGGTTATAAACCAGAGCCTGTTATAAACCAGAGCTCTTTATTCACCAGAGCCTGTTATAAACCACAGCCCTTTATAAACCAAAGTCCTCTATATACCAGAGCATGCTATAAACCAGAAGCCTTTATACACCAAAGCCGGTTATAAACCAGAGCCTCTTATAAACCAGAGGCCTTTATAAGCAAGATCCCATTAAAAATCAGGGCCCTTTATCAACCAGAACCCTTTATAAACCAGAGCCTGTCATAAACCAGAGCCCGTTACAAACCAGAGCCTGTTATAAACCATAGCCCTTTATAAACCACAGCCCTTTATAAACCAAAGCCGGTTATAAACCAGAGCCCATTATAAACCAGAGCCCATTACAAACCAGAGCCCTTTATAAACCAGAAACCTTTATAAACCAGAGCACCTTATAAACCAGAGCCCTTTATAAACCAGATCCCTTTATACACCAAAGCCCTTTAGAAACCAAAGCCCTTTTTAAACCTGAGCCGGTTATAGACCAGAGCCCGTTATAAACCATAGCCAGTTATAAACCAGAGCCTGTTATAAACCAAAGTCGATTATAAACCAGAGCCTGTTATAAACCAGATCCCCTTTTAAACCAAAGCCTGTTATAAACCAGAGGCCGTTAAAAACCAGAGCCCTTTATAAACCAGAACCCTTTATGAACCAGAGCCCGTTATAAACCAGAGCCCTTTATAAACCAGAGCTCTTTATAAACAAGAGCCCTTTATAAACGAAAGCCCTTTAGAAACCAAAGCCTTTTACATACCAGAGCCTGTCATAAACCAGAACCCTTTATAAACCAGATCCCTTTATATACCAAAGCCGGTTATAAACCAGAGCCCGTTATAAACCATAGCCCTTTATAAAACATAGCCCTTTATAAACCACAGCCCTTTATAAACCAAAGCCGGTTATAAACCAGAGCCCGTTATAAACCATAGCCCTTTATAAACCACAGCCCTTTATAAACCACAGCCCTTTATAAACCAAAGCTGGTTATAAACCAGAGCCTGTTATAAATCAGAGCCCTATATAAACCAGAACCCTTTATAAACCAGAGCCCTTTATAAACCAAAGCCCTTTATAAACCAAAGCCCTTCAGAAACCAAAGCCCTTTTTAAAACAGAGCCCATTAAAAACCAGAACCCTTTATAAACCAAAGCCCTTTAGAAACCAAAGCCTTTTAAATACCAGAGCCTGTCATAAACCGGAACCCTTTATAAACAAGTCCCTTTATATACCAAAGCCGGTTATAAACCAGAGCCCGTTATAAACCATAGCCCTTTATAAACCATAGCCCTTTATAAACCACAGCCCTTTATAAACCAAAGCCGGTTATAAACCAGAGCCCGTTATAAACCATAGCCCTTTATAAACCACAGCCCTTTATAAAGGGCTGTGGTTTATAAACCAGAGCCTTTTATAAACCAGAGGCCTTTTTAAACCAAAGCCCGTTATAAGCCAGAGGCCGTTAAAAACCAGAGCCCTTTATAAACCAGAACCCTTTATAAACCAGAGCCCGTTATAAACCGGAGCCCTTTATAAACCAGAGCCCTTTAGAAACCAGGGCCCTTAATAAACCAAAGCCCTTTAGAAACAAAAGCCCTTTTTAAACCAGAGCCGGTTATAGACCAGAGCCCGTTATAAACCATAGCCAGTTATAAACCAGAGCCCGTTATAAACCAAAGCCGATTATAAACCAGAGCCTGTTATAAACCAAAGCCCTTTAGAAACCAAAGGCCTTTAGAAACCAAAGCCCTTTATATACCAGAGCCTGTTATAAACCAGAGCCCTTTATAAACCAGAACCCTTTATAAACCAGAGCCCTTTATAAACCTAACCTAAGCCCATTAGAACCCAAAGCCCTTTATAAACCAAAGCCCTTTAGAATTAAAAGACAGAGCCCCTTATAAACCAGAGCCCTTTATAAACAAAAGCCCATTAGAACCCAAAGCCCTTTAGAAACCAAAGCCCTTTGTAAACCAAATCCGGTTATAAACCAGAGCCTTTTATAAACCAGAGGCCTTTTTAAACCAAAGCCCGTTATAAGCCAGAGGCCGTTAAAAACCAGAGCCCTTTATAAACCAGAACCCTTTATAAACCAGAGCCCGTTATAAACCGGAGCCCTTTATAAACCAGAGCCCTTTAGAAACCAGAGCCCTTTATAAACCAAAGCCCTTTAGAAACAAAAGCCCTTTTTAAACCAGAGCCGGTTATAGACCAGAGCCCGTTATAAACCATAGCCAGTTATAAACCAGAGCCCGTTATAAACCAAAGCCGATTATAAACCAGAGCCTGTTATAAACCAAAGCCCTTTAAAAACCAAAGGCCTTTAGAAACCAAAGCCCTTTTTATACCAGAGCCTGTTATAAACCAGAGCCCTTTATAAACCAGAGCCCTGTATAAACCAAAGCCGGTTATAAACCAGAGCCTGTTATAAACCAGAACCCTTTATACACCAAAGCCGGTTATAAACCAGAGCCTGTTATGAACCAGAGGCCTTTATAAGCCAGATCCCATTAAAAATCAGGGCCCTTTATCAACCAGAACCCTTTATAAACCAGAGCCTGTCATAAACCAGAGCCCATTACAAACCAGAGCCTGTTATAAACAAAAGCCCTTTATAAACCAGAGCCCTGTATAAACCAAAGCCGGTTATAAACCAGAGCCCGTTATGAACCAGAGTCCTTTATAAACCAAAGCCGGTTATAAACGATAGCCCTGTATAAACCAAAGCCGGTTTTAAACCAGAGCCAGTTATAAACCATAGCCCTTTATAAACCACAGCCCGTTATAAACCAAAGCCGGTTATAAACCAGAGCCCGTTATAAACCAGAGCCCATTACAATCCAGAGCCCTTTATAAACCAGAAACCTTTATAAACCAGAGCACCTTATAAACCAGAGCCCTTTATAAACCAGAGCCCTTTATAAACCAAAGCCCTTTAGAAACCAAAGCCCTTTTTAAACCAGAGCCGATTATAGACCAGAGCCTGTTATAAACCATAGCCAGTTATAAACCAAAGCCCTTTATAAACCAGATCCCGTTATAAACCATAGCCCTTTATAAACCAAAGCCGGTTATAAACCAGAGCCCGTTATAAACCATAGCCAGTTATAAACCAGAGCCCGTTATAAACCAAAGCCGATTATAAACCAGAGCCTGTTATAAACCAGATCCCCTTTTAAACCAAAGCCCGTTATAAACCAGAGCCCATTACAAACCACAGCACTTTATAAACCAAAACCCTTTTTAAACCAGAGCCCGTTATAAACCAGAGCCCTTTAAAAGACAGAGCCCCTTATAAACCGGAGCCCTTTATAAACAAAAGCCCATTAGAACCCAAAGCCCTTTAGAAACCAAAGCCCTTTGTAAACCAAATCCGGTTATAAACCAGAGCCTTTTATAAACCAGAGGCCTTTTTAAACCAAAGCCCGTTATAACCCAGAGGCCGTTAAAAACCAGACCCCTTTATAAACCAGAACCCTTTATAAACCAGAGCCCGTTATAAACCAAAGCCAGTTATAAACCAGAGCTCTTTATTCACCAGAGCCTGTTATAAACCAGAGCCCTTTATAAACCAAAGCCGGTTATAAACCAGAGCCTGTTATAAACCAGAACCCTTTATACACCAAAGCCGGTTATAAACCAGAGCCTGTTATAAACCAGAGGCCTTTATAAGCCAGATCCCATTAAAAATCAGGGCCCTTTATCAACCAGAACCCTTTATAAACCAGAGCCTGTCATAAACCAGAGCCCATTACAAACCAGAGCCTGTTATAAACAAAAGCCCTTTATAAACCAGAGCCCTGTATAAACCAAAGCCGGTTATAAACCAGAGCCCGTTATGAACCAGAGTCCTTTATAAACCAAAGCCGGTTATAAACGATAGCCCGTTATAAACCATAGCCCTTTATAAACAACAGCCCTTTATAAACCAAAGCCGATTATAAACCAGAGCCCGTTATAAACCAGAGCCCATTACAAACCAGAGCCCTTTATAAACCAGAAACCTTTATAAACCAGAGCACCTTATAAACCAGAGCCCTTTATAAACCAGAGCCCTTTATAAACCAAAGCCCTTTATAAACCAAAGCCCTTTTTAAACCAAAGCCGGTTATAGACCAGAGCCCGTTATAAACCATAGCCAGTTATAAACCAGAGCCCGTTATAAACCAAAGCCGATTATAAACCAGAGCCTGTTATAAACCAGATCCCCTTTTAAACCAAAGCCCGTTATAAACCAGAGCCCATTACAAACCACAGCACTTTATAAACCAAAACCCTTTATAAACCAGAGCCCGTTATAAACCAGAGCCCTTTAAAAGACAGAGCCCCTTATAAACCAGAGCCCTTTATAAACAAAAGCCCATTAGAACCCAAAGCCCTTTAGAAACCAAAGCCCTTTGTAAACCAAATCCGGTTATAAACCAGAGCCTTTTATAAACCAGAGGCCTTTTTAAACCAAAGCCCGTTATAAGCCAGAGGCCGTTAAAAACCAGAGCCCTTTATAAACCAGAACCCTTTATAAACCAGAGCCCGTTATAAACCGGAGCCCTTTATAAACCAGAGCCCTTTAGAAACCAGAGCCCTTTATAAACCAAAGCCCTTTAGAAACAAAAGCCCTTTTTAAACCAGAGCCGGTTATAGACCAGAGCCCGTTATAAACCATAGCCAGTTATAAACCAGAGCCCGTTATAAACCAAAGCCGATTATAAACCAGAGCCTGTTATAAACCAAAGCCCTTTAAAAACCAAAGGCCTTTAGAAACCAAAGCCCTTTTTATACCAGAGCCTGTTATAAACCAGAGCCCTTTATAAACCAGAGCCCTGTATAAACCAAAGCCGGTTATAAACCAGAGCCTGTTATAAACCAGAACCCTTTATACACCAAAGCCGGTTATAAACCAGAGCCTGTTATGAACCAGAGGCCTTTATAAGCCAGATCCCATTAAAAATCAGGGCCCTTTATCAACCAGAACCCTTTATAAACCAGAGCCTGTCATAAACCAGAGCCCATTACAAACCAGAGCCTGTTATAAACAAAAGCCCTTTATAAACCAGAGCCCTGTATAAACCAAAGCCGGTTATAAACCAGAGCCCGTTATGAACCAGAGTCCTTTATAAACCAAAGCCGGTTATAAACGATAGCCCTGTATAAACCAAAGCCGGTTTTAAACCAGAGCCAGTTATAAACCATAGCCCTTTATAAACCACAGCCCGTTATAAACCAAAGCCGGTTATAAACCAGAGCCCGTTATAAACCAGAGCCCATTACAATCCAGAGCCCTTTATAAACCAGAAACCTTTATAAACCAGAGCACCTTATAAACCAGAGACCTTTATAAACCAGAGCCCTTTATAAACCAAAGCCCTTTAGAAACCAAAGCCCTTTTTAAACCAGAGCCGATTATAGACCAGAGCCTGTTATAAACCATAGCCAGTTATAAACCAAAGCCCTTTATAAACCAGATCCCGTTATAAACCATAGCCCTTTATAAACCAAAGCCGGTTATAAACCAGAGCCCGTTATAAACCAGAGCCCATTACAAACCAGAGCCCTTTATAAACCAAAAACCTTTATAAATCAAGCCCTTTATAAACCAAAGCCGGTTATAAACCAGAGTTCTTTATTCACCAGAGCCTGTTATAAACCAGAGCCCTTTATAAACCAAAGCCGGTTATAAACCAGAGCCTGTTATAAACCAGAACCCTTTATACACCAAAGCCGGTTATAAACCAGAGCCTGTTATAAACCAGTGGCCTTTATGAGCCAGATCCCATTAAAAATCAGGGCCCTTTATCAACCAGAACCCTTTATAAACCAGAGCCTGTCATAAACCAGAGCCCATTACAAACCAGAGCCTGTTATAAACAAAAGCCCTTTATAAACCAGAGCCCTGTATAAACCAAAGCCGGTTATAAACCAGAGCCCGTTATGAACCAGAGCCCTTTATAAACCAGAGCCCTTTATAAACCAGAAACCTTTATAAACCAGAGCACCTTATAAACCAGAGCCCTTTATAAACCAGAGCCCTTTATAAACCAAAGCCCTTTATAAACCAAAGCCCTTTTTAAACCAGAGCCGGTTATAGACCAGAGCCCGTTATAAACCATAGCCAGTTATAAACCAGAGCCCGTTATAAACCAGAGCCCATTACAAACCAGAGCCCTTTATAAACCAGAAACCTTTATAAACCAGAGCACCTTATAAACCAGAGCCCTTTTTAAACCAGAGCCGGTTATAGACCAGAGCCCGTTATAAACCATAGCCAGTTATAAACCAGAGCCCGTTATAAACCAAAGCCGATAATAAACCAGAGCCTGTTATAAACCAGATCCCCTTTTAAAACAAAGCCCGTTATAAACCAGAGCCCATTACAAACCACAGCACTTTATAAACCAAAACCCTTTATAAACCAGAGCCCGTTATAAACCAGAGCCCTTTAAAAGACAGAGCCCCTTATAAACCAGAGCCCTTCATAAACCAAAGCCCATTAGAACCCAAAGCCCTTTAGAAACCAAAGCCCTTTGTAAACCAAAGCCGGTTATAAACCAGAGCCTTTTATAAACCAGAGGCCTTTTTAAACCAAAGCCCGTTATAAGCCAGAGGCCGTTAAAAACCAGAGCCCTTTATAAACTAGAACCCTTTATAAACCAGAGCCCGTTATAAACCGGAGCCCTTTATAAACCAGAGCCCTTTAGAAACCAGAGCCCTTTATAAACCAAAGCCCTTTAGAAACAAAAGCCCTTTTTAAACCAGAGCCGGTTATAGACCAGAGCCCGTTATAAACCATAGCCAGTTATAAACCAGAGCCCGTTATAAACCAAAGCCGATTATAAACCAGAGCCTGTTATAAACCAAAGCCCTTTAGAAACCAAAGGCCTTTAGAAACCAAAGCCCTTTATATACCAGAGCCTGTTATAAACCAGAGCCCTTTATAAACCAGAGCCCTGTATAAACCAAAGCTGGTTATAAACCAGAGCCTGTTATAAATCAGAGCCCTATATAAACCAGAACCCTTTATAAACCAGAGCCCTTTATAAACCAAAGCCCTTTAAAAACCAAAGCCCTTTATAAACCAGAGCCCTTTATAAACCAGATCCCGTTATAAACCTTAGCCCTTTATAAAACAAAGTCCTCTATATACCAGAGCCTGCTATAAACCACAGCCCTTTATAAACCAGAGCCCTTTAGAAACCAGAGCCCTTTATAAACCAAAGCCCTTTAGAAACCAAAGCCCTTTTTAGACCAGAGC
Organism: Cyprinodon diabolis; assembly: GCA_030533445.1. NCBI lineage: Eukaryota > Metazoa > Chordata > Actinopteri > Cyprinodontiformes > Cyprinodontidae > Cyprinodon > Cyprinodon diabolis. Next base: position 42,083,290 of record CM060076.1, read on the forward strand.
CGATTATAGACCAGAGCCTGTTATAAACCATAGCCAGTTATAAACCAAAGCCCTTTATAAACCAGATCCCGTTATAAACCATAGCCCTTTTATAAACCAAAGCCGGTTATAAACCAGAGCCCGTTATACACCAGAGCCCATTACAAACCAGAGCCCTTTATAAACCAAAAACCTTTATAAATCAAGCCCTTTATAAACCAAAGCCGGTTATAAACCAGAGCTCTTTATTCACCAGAGCCTGTTATAAACCAGAGCCCTTTATAAACCAAAGCCGGTTATAAACCAGAGCCTGTTATAAACCAGAACCCTTTATACACCAAAGCCGGTTATAAACCAGAGCCTGTTATAAACCAGAACCCTTTATACACCAAAGCCGGTTATAAACCAGAGCCTGTTATAAACCAGAGGCCTTTATAAGCCAGATCCCATTAAAAATCAGGGCCCTTTATCAACCAGAACCCTTTATAAACCAGAGCCTGTCATAAACCAGAGCCCATTACAAACCAGAGCCTGTTATAAACAAAAGCCCTTTATAAACCAGAGCCCTGTATAAACCAAAGCCGGTTATAAACCAGAGCCCGTTATGAACCAGAGTCCTTTATAAACCAAAGCCGGTTATAAACGATAGCCCGTTATAAACCATAGCCCTTTATAAACCACAGCCCTTTATAAACCAAAGCCGGTTATAAACCAGAGCCCGTTATAAACCAGAGCCCATTACAAACCAGAGCCCTTTATAAATCAGAAACCTTTATAAACCAGAGCACCTTATAAACCAGAGCCCTTTATAAACCAGAGCCCTTTATAAACCAAAGCCCTTTATAAACCAAAGCCCTTTTTAAACCAGAGCCGGTTATAGATCAGAGCCCGTTATAAACCATAGCCAGTTATAAACCAGAGCCCGTTATAAACCAAAGCCGATTATAAACCAGAGCCTGTTATAAACCAGATCCCCTTTTAAACCAAAGCCCGTTAAAAACCAGAGCCCATTACAAACCACAGCACTTTATAAACCAAAACCCTTTATAAACCAGAGCCCCTTATAAACCAGAGCCCTTTATAAACCAAAACCCATTAGAACCCAAAGCCCTTTGTAAACCAAAGCCGGTCATAAACCAGAGCCTGTTATAAACCAGAGGCCTTTTTAAACCAAAGCCCGTTATAAGCCAGAGGCCGTTAAAAACCAGAGCCCTTTATAAACCAGAACCCTTTATAAACCAGAGCCCGTTATAAACCGGAGCCCTTTATAAATCAGAGCCCTTTAGAAACCAGAGCCCTTTATAAACCAAAGCCCTTTAGAAACAAAAGCCCTTTTTAAACCAGAGCCGGTTATAGACCAGAGCCCGTTATAAACCATAGCCAGTTATAAACCAGAGCCCGTTATAAACCAAAGCCGATTATAAACCAGAGCCTGTTATAAACCAAAGCCCTTTAGAAACCAAAGGCCTTTAGAAACCAAAGCCCTTTATATACCAGAGCCTGTTATAAACCAGAGCCCTTTATAAACCAGAGCCCTGTATAAACCAAAGCTGGTTATAAACCAGAGCCTGTTATAAATCAGAGCCCTATATAAACCAGAACCCTTTATAAACCAGAGCCCTTTATAAACCAAAGCCCTTTATACACCAAAGTCCTCTATATACCAGAGCCTGCTATAAACCACAGCCCTTTGTAAACCAGAGCCCTTTATAAACCAAAGCCGGTTATAAACCAGAGCCTGTTATAAACCAGAGCTCTTTATAAACCAGAGCCCTTTATAAACCAAAGCCGGTTAAAAACCAGAGCCTGTTATAAACCAGAGCTCTTTATTCACCAGAGCCTCTTATAAACCACAGCCCTTTATAAGCCAGATCCCATTAAAAATCAGGGCCCTTTATCAACCAGAGCCCGTTACAAACCAGAGCCTGTTATAAACCTTAGCCCTTTATAAACCAGAGCCCTGTATAAACCAAAGCCGGTTATAAACCAGAGCCAGTTATAAACCATAGCCCTTTATAAACCACAGCCCTTTATAAACCAAAGCCGGTTATAAACCAGAGCCCATTACAAACCAGAGCTCTTTATAAACAAGAAACCTTTATAAACCAGAGCCCTTTATAAACCAGAGCCCTTTATAAACCAAAGCCCTCTAGAAATCAAAGCCCTTTTTAAACCAGAGACGATTATAGACCAGAGCCCGTTATAAACCATAGCCAGTTATAAACCAAAGCCCTTTATAAACCAGATCCCGTTATAAACTATAGCCCTTTATAAACCAAAGCCGGTTATAAACCAGAGCCCGTTATAAACCAGAGCCCATTAGAAACCAGAGCCCTTTATAAACCAGAAACCTTTATAAATCAAGCCCTTTATAAACCAAAGCCGGTTATAAACCAGAGCTCTTTATTCACCAGAGCCTGTTATAAACCAGAGCCCTTTATAAACCAAAGCCGGTTATAAACCAGAGCCTGTTATAAACCAGAACCCTTTATACACCAAAGCCGGTTATAAACCAGAGCCTGTTATAAACCAGAACCCTTTATACACCAAAGCCGTTATAAACCAGAGCCTGTTATAAACCAGAGGCCTTTATAAGCCAGATCCCATTAAAAATCAGGGACCATTATCAACCAGAACCCTTTATAAACCAGAGCCTGTCATAAACCAGAGCCCATTACAAACCAGAGCCTGTTATCAACCATAGCCCTTTATAAACCAGAGCCCTGTCTAAACCAAAGCCGGTTATAAACCAGAGCCAGTTATGAACGAGAGCCTGTTATAAACCAGAGGCCTTTTTAAACCAAAGCCCGTTATAAGCCAGAGGCAGCTAAAAACCAGAGCCCTTTATAAACCAGAACCCTTTATAAACAAGAGCCCGTTATAAACCGGAGCCCTTTATAAACCAGAGCCCTTTAGAAACCAGAGCCCTTTATAAACCAAAGCCCTTTAGAAACCAAAGCCCTTTTTAAACCTGAGCCGGTTATAGACCAGAGCCCGTTATAAACCAAAGCCAGTTATAAACCAGAGCCTGTTATAAACCAAAGTCGATTATAAACCAGAGCCTGTTATAAACCAGATCCCCTTTTAAACCAAAGCCCGTTATAAACCAGAGGCCGTTAAAAACCAGAGCCCTTTATAAACCAGAACCCTTTATAAACCAGAGCCCGTTATAAACCAGAGCCCTTTATAAACCAGAGCCCTTTATAAACCAGAGCCCTTTATAAACAAGAGCCCTTTATAAACCAAAGCCCTTTAGAAACCAAAGCCTTTTACATACCAGAGCCTGTCATAAACCAGAACCCTTTATAAACCAGATCCCTTTATATACCAAAGCCGGTTATAAACCAGAGCCCGTTATAAACCATAGCCCTTTATAAACCATAGCCCTTTATAAACCACAGCCCTTTATAAACCAAAGCCGGTTATAAACCAGAGCCCGTTATAAACCATAGCCCTTTATAAACCATAGCCCTTTATAAACCACAGCCCTTTATAAACCAAAGCTGGTTATAAACCAGAGCCTGTTATAAATCAGAGCCCTATATAAACCAGAACCCTTTATAAACCAGAACCCTTTATAAACCAAAGCCCTTTATAAACCAAAGCCCTTCAGAAACCAAAGCCCTTTTTAAAACAGAGCCCATTAAAAACCAGAGCCCTTTATAAACCAGAGCCCTTTATAAACCAGATCCCGTTATAAACCTTAGCCCTTTATAAACCAAAGCCCTCTATATACCAGAGCCTGCTATAAACCACAGCCCTTTATAAACCAGAGCCCTTTATAAACCAAAGCCGGTTATAAACCACAGCCTGTTATACACCAGAGCTCTTTATAAACCAGAGCCCTTTATAAACCAAAGCCGGTTATAAACCAAAGCCGGTTATAAACCAGAGCCAGTTATAAACCATAGCCCTTTATAAACCACAGCCCTTTATAAACCAAAGCCGGTTATAAACCAGAGCCCATTACAAACCAGAGCTCTTTATAAACAAGAAACCTTTATAAACCAGAGCACCTTATAAACCAGAGCCCTTTATAAACCAGAGCCCTTTATAAACCAAAGCCCTCTAGAAATCAAAGCCCTTTTTAAACCAGAGACGATTATAGACCAGAGCCCGTTATAAACCATAGCCAGTTATAAACCAAAGCCCTTTATAAACCAGATCCCGTTATAAACCATAGCCCTTTATAAACCAAAGCCGGTTATAAACCAGAGCCCGTTATAAACCAGAGCCCATTAGAAACCAGAGCCCTTTATAAACCAGAAACCTTTATAAATCAAGCCCTTTATAAACCAAAGCCGGTTATAAACCAGAGCTCTTTATTCACCAGAGCCTGTTATAAACCAGAGCCCTTTATAAACCAAAGCCGGTTATAAACCAGAGCCTGTTATAAACCAGAACCCTTTATACACCAAAGCCGGTTATAAACCAGAGCCTGTTATAAACCAGAACCCTTTATACACCAAAGCCGTTATAAACTAGAGCCTGTTATAAACCTTAGGCCTTTATAAGCCAGATCCCATTAAAAATCAGGGCCCTTTATCAACCAGAACCCTTTATAAACCAGAGCCTGTCATAAACCAGAACCCATTACAAACCAGAGCCTGGTATAAACCATAGCCCTTTATAAACCAGAGCACTGTCTAAACCAAAGCCGGTTATAAACCAGAGCCAGTTATGAACGAGAGCCTGTTATAAACCATAGCCCTTTATAAACCACAGCCCTTTATAAACCAAAGCCGGTTATAAACCAGAGCTCGTTATAAACCAGAGCCCATTACAAACCAGAGCCCTTTATAAACCTGAAACCTTTATAAACCAGAGCACCTTATAAACCAGAGCCCTTTATAAACCAGAGCCCTTTATAAACCAAAGCCCTTTAGAAACCAAAGCCCTTTTTAAACCAAAACCCTTTATAAACCAGAGCCCGTTATAAGCCAGAGGCAGTTAAAAACCAGAGCCCTTTATAAACCAGAACCCTTTATAAACCAGAGCCCGTTATAAACCGGAGCCCTTTATAAACCAGAGCCCTTTAGAAACCAGAGCCCTTTATAAACCAAAGCCCTTTAGAAACCAAAGCCCTTTTTAAACCTGAGCCGGTTATAGACCAGAGCCCGTTATAAACCAAAGCCAGTTATAAACCAGAGCCTGTTATAAACCAAAGTCGATTATAAACCAGAGCCTGTTATAAACCAGATCCCCTTTTAAACCAAAGCCCGTTATAAACCAGAGGCCGTTAAAAACCAGAGCCCTTTATAAACCAGAACCCTTTATAAACCAGAGCCCATTATAAACCAGAGCCCTTTATAAACCAGAGCCCTTTATAAACAAGAGCCCTTTATAAACCAAAGCCCTTTAGAAACCAAAGCCTTTTACATACCAGAGCCTGTCATAAACCAGAACCCTTTATAAACCAGATCCCTTTATATACCAAAGCCGGTTATAAACCAGAGCCCGTTATAAACCATAGCCCTTTATAAACCAAAGCCCTTCATAAACCACAGCCCTTTATAAACCAAAGCCGGTTATAAACCAGAGCCCGTTATAAACCATAGCCCTTTATAAACCATAGCCCTTTATAAACCACAGCCCTTTATAAACCAAAGCTGGTTATAAACCAGAGCCTGTTATAAATCAGAGCCCTATATAAACCAGAACCCTTTATAAACCAAAGCCCTTTATAAACCAAAGCCCTTCAGAAACCAAAGCCCTTTTTAAAACAGAGCCCATTAAAAACCAGAGCCCTTTATAAACCAGAGCCCTTTATAAACCAGAGCCCTTTATAAACCAGATCCCGTTATAAACCTTAGCCCTTTATAAACCAAAGCCCTCTATATACCAGAGCCTGCTATAAACCACAGCCCTTTATAAACCAGAGCCCTTTATAAACCAAAGCCGGTTATAAACCAGAGCCTGTTATACACCAGAGCTCTTTATAAACCAGAGCCCTTTATAAACCAAAGCCGGTTATAAACCAGAGCCTGTTATAAACCAGAGCTCTTTATTCACCAGAGCCTGTTATAAACCACAGCCCTTTATAAACCAGAGCCCTTTATAAACAAGAGCCCTTTATAAACCAAAGCCCTTTACAAACCAAAGCCTTTTGCATACCAGAGCCTGTCATAAACCAGAACCCTTTATAAACCAGAGCCCTTTATATACCAAAGCCGGTTATAAACCAGAGCCCGTTATAAATCATAGCCCTTTATAAACCATAGCCCTTTATAAACCACAGCCTGTTATAAACCAGAGCTCTTTATAAACCAGAGCCCTTTGTAAACCAAAGCCGGTTATAAACCAGAGCCTGTTATAAACCATGGCCGTTTATAAACCATAGCCCTTTATAAACCATAGCCCTTTATAAACCACAGCCTGTTATAAACCAGAGCTCTTTATAAACCAGAGCCCTTTATAAACCAAAGCCGGTTATAAACCAGAGCCCATTATAAACCATAGCCCTTTATAAACCATAGCCCTTTATAAACCAGAGCCCTTTATAAACCAAAGCCATTTATAAACCAAAGCCCTTTAGAAACCAAAGCCCTTTTTAAACCAGAGCCCATTAAAAACCAGAGCCCTTTATAAACCAGAGCCCTTTATAAACCAGATCCCGTTATAAACCTTAGCCCTTTATGAACCAGAGTCCTTTATAAACCAAAGCCGGTTATAACCGAGAGCCCGTTATAAACCATAGCCCTTTATAAACCACAGCCCTTTATAAACCAAAGCCGGTTATAAACCAGAGCCCGTTATAAACCAGAGCCCATTACAAACCAGAGCCCTTTATAAACCAGAAACCTTTATAAACCAGAGCACCTTATAAACCAGAGCCCTTTATAAACCAGATCCCTTTATAAACCAAAGCCCTTTAGAAACCAAAGCCCTTTTTAAATCTGAGCCGGTTATAGACCAGAGCCAGTTATAAACCATAGCCAGTTATAAACCAGAGCCCATTATAAACCAAAGTCGATTATAAACCAGAGCCTGTTATAAACCAGATCCCCTTTTAAACCAAAGCCCGTTATAACCCAGAGGCCGTTAAAAACCAGAGCCCTTTATAAACCAGAACCCTTTATAAACCAAAGCCCTTTAGAAACCAAAGCCTTTTACATACCAAAGCCTGTCATAAACCGGAACCCTTTATAAACAAGATCCCTTTATATACCAAAGCCGGTTATAAACCAGAAACCGTTATAAACCATAGCCCTTTATAAACCATAGCCCTTTATAAACCACAGCCCTTTATAAACCAAAGCCGGTTATAACCGAGAGCCCGTTATAAACCATAGCCCTTTATAAACCACAGCCCTTTATAAACCAAAGCCGGTTATAAACCAGAGCCCAATATAAACCAGAGCCCATTACAAACCAGAGCCCTTTATAAACCAGAAACCTTTATAAACCAGAGCACCATATAAACCAGAGCCCTTTATAAACCAGATCCCTTTATAAACCAAAGCCCTTTAGAAACCAAAGCCCTTTTTAAATCTGAGCCGGTTATAGACCAGAGCCAGTTATAAACCATAGCCAGTTATAAACCAGAGCCCGTTATAAACCAAAGTCGATTATAAACCAGAGCCTTTTATAAAACAGATCCCCTTTTAAACCAAAGCCCGTTATAACCCAGAGGCCGTTAAAAACCAGAGCCCTTTATAAACCAGAACCCTTTATAAACCAAAGCCCTTTAGAAACCAAAGCCTTTTACATACCAAAGCCTGTCATAAACCGGAACCCTTTATAAACAAGATCCCTTTATATACCAAAGCCGGTTATAAACCAGAAACCGTTATAAACCATAGCCCTTTATAAACCATAGCCCTTTATAAACCACAGCCCTTTATAAACCAAAGCCGGTTATAACCGAGAGCCCGTTATAAACCATAGCCCTTTATAAACCACAGCCCTTTATAAACCAAAGCCGGTTATAAACCAGAGCCCAATATAAACCAGAGCCCATTACAAACCAGAGCCCTTTATAAACCAGAAACCTTTATAAACCAGAGCACCATATAAACCAGAGCCCTTTATAAACCAGATCCCTTTATAAACCAAAGCCCTTTAGAAACCAAAGCCCTTTTTAAATCTGAGCTGGTTATAGACCAGAGCCAGTTATAAACCATAGCCAGTTATAAACCAGAGCCCGTTATAAACCAAAGTCGATTATAAACCAGAGCCTGTTATAAACCAGATCCCCTTTTAAACCAAAGCCCGTTATAACCCAGAGGCCGTTAAAAACCAGAGCCCTTTATAAACCAGAACCTTTATAAACCAAAACCCTTTAGAAACCAAAGCCTTTTACATACCAAAGCCTGTCATAAACCGGAACCCTTTATAAACAAGATCCCTTTATATACCAAAGCCGGTTATAAACCAGAGCCCGTTATAAACCATAGCCCTTTATAAACCATAGCCCTTTATAAACCACAGCCCTTTATAAACCAAAGCCGGTTATAAACCAGAGCCCGTTATAAACCATAGCCCTTTATAAACCATAGCCCTTTATAAACCACAGCCCTTTATAAAGGGCTGTGGTTTATAAACCAGAGCCTTTTATAAACCAGAGGCCTTTTTAAACCAAAGCCCGTTATAAGCCAGAGGCCGTTAAAAACCAGAGCCCTTTATAAACCAGAACCCTTTATAAACCAGAGCCCGTTATAAACCGGAGCCCTTTATAAACCAGAGCCCTTTAGAAACCAGAGCCCTTTATAAACCAAAGCCCTTTAGAAACAAAAGCCCTTTTTAAACCAGAGCCGGTTATAGACCAGAGCCCGTTATAAACCATAGCCAGTTATAAACCAGAGCCCGTTATAAACCAAAGCCGATTATAAACCAGAGCCTGTTATAAACCAAAGCCCTTTAGAAACCAAAGGCCTTTAGAAACCAAAGCCCTTTATATACCAGAACCTGTTATAAACCAGAGCCCTTTATAAACCAGAACCCTTTATAAACCAGAGCCCTTTATAAACCAAAGCCCTTTATAAACCAAAGCCCTTTAGAAACCAAAGCCCTTTATAAACCAGAGCCCTTTATAAACCTAACCTAAGCCCATTAGAAACCAAAGCCCTTTAGAAACCAAAGCCCTTTGTAAACCAAAGCCGGTTATAAACCAGAGCCTTTTATAAACCAGAGGCCTTTTTAAACCAAAGCCCGTTATAAGCCAGAGGCCGTTAAAAACCAGAGCCCTTTATAAACCAGAACACTTTATAAACCAGAGCCTGTTATAAACCGGAGCCCTTTATAAACCAGAGCCCTTTGGAAACCAGAGCCCTTTATAAACCAAAGCCCTTTAGAAACAAAAGCCCTTTTTAAACCAGAGCCGGTTATAGACCAGAGCCCGTTATAAACCATAGCCAGTTATAAACCAGAGCCTGTTATAAACCAAAGCCGATTATAAACCAGAGCCTGTTATAAACCAAAGCCCTTTAGAAACCAAAGGCCTTTAGAAACCAAAGCCCTTTATATACCAGAGCCTGTTATAAACCAAAGCCGGTTATAAACCAGAGCCAGTTATAAACCATAGCCCTTTATAAACCACAGCCCTTTATAAACCAAAGCCGGTTATAAACCAGAGCCCATTACAAACCAGAGCTCTTTATAAACAAGAAACCTTTATAAACCAGAGCACCTTATAAACCAGAGCCCTTTATAAACCAGAGCCCTTTATAAACCAAAGCCCTCTAGAAATCAAAGCCCTTTTTAAACCAGAGACGATTATAGACCAGAGCCCGTTATAAACCATAGCCAGTTATAAACCAAAGCCCTTTATAAACCAGATCCCGTTATAAACCATAGCCCTTTATAAACCAAAGCCGGTTATAAACCAGAGCCCGTTATAAACCAGAGCCCATTAGAAACCAGAGCCCTTTATAAACCAGAAACCTTTATAAATCAAGCCCTTTATAAACCAAAGCCGGTTATAAACCAGAGCTCTTTATTCACCAGAGCCTGTTATAAACCAGAGCCCTTTATAAACCAAAGCCGGTTATAAACCAGAGCCTGTTATAAACCAGAACCCTTTATACACCAAAGCCGGTTATAAACCAGAGGCTGTTATAAACCAGAACCCTTTATACACCAAAGCCGTTATAAACCAGAGCCTGTTATAAACCTTAGGCCTTTATAAGCCAGATCCCATTAAAAATCAGGGCCCTTTATCAACCACAACCCTTTATAAACCAGAGCCTGTCATAAACCAGAACCCATTACAAACCAGAGCCTGGTATAAACCATAGCCCTTTATAAACCAGAGCCCTGTCTAAACCAAAGCCGGTTATAAACCAGAGCCAGTTATGAACGAGAGCCTGTTTTAAACCATAGCCCTTTATAAACCACAGCCCTTTATAAACCAAAGCCGGTTATAAACCAGAGCTCGTTATAAACCAGAGCCCATTACAAACCAGAGCCCTTTATAAACCTGAAACCTTTATAAACCAGAGCACCTTATAAACCAGAGCCCTTTATAAACCAGAGCCCTTTATAAACCAAAGCCCTTTAGAAACCAAAGCCCTTTTTAAACCAAAACCCTTTATAAACCAGAGCCCGTTATAAGCCAGAGGCAGTTAAAAACCAGAGCCCTTTATAAACCAGAACCCTTTATAAACCAGAGCCCGTTATAAACCGGAGCCCTTTATAAACCAGAGCCCTTTAGAAACCAGAGCCCTTTATAAACCAAAGCCCTTTAGAAACCAAAGCCCTTTTTAAACCTGAGCCGGTTATAGACCAGAGCCCGTTATAAACCAAAGCCAGTTATAAACCAGAGCCTGTTATAAACCAAAGTCGATTATAAACCAGAGCCTGTTATAAACCAGATCCCCTTTTAAACCAAAGCCCGTTATAAACCAGAGGCCGTTAAAAACCAGAGCCCTTTATAAACCAGAACCCTTTATAAACCAGAGCCCATTATAAACCAGAGCCCTTTATAAACCAGAGCCCTTTATAAACCAGAGCCCTTTATAAACAAGAGCCCTTTATAAACCAAAGCCCTTTAGAAACCAAAGCCTTTTACATACCAGAGCCTGTCATAAACCAGAACCCTTTATAAACCAGATCCCTTTATATACCAAAGCCGGTTATAAACCAGAGCCCGTTATAAACCATAGCCCTTTATAAACCATAGCCCTTTATAAACCACAGCCCTTTATAAACCAAAGCCGGTTATAAACCAGAGCCCGTTATAAACCATAGCCCTTTATAAACCATAGCCCTTTATAAACCACAGCCCTTTATAAACCAAAGCTGGTTATAAACCAGAGCCTGTTATAAATCAGAGCCCTATATAAACCAGAACCCTTTATAAACCAAAGCCCTTTATAAACCAAAGCCCTTCAGAAACCAAAGCCCTTTTTAAAACAGAGCCCATTAAAAACCAGAGCCCTTTATAAACCAGAGCCCTTTATAAACCAGATCCCGTTATAAACCTTAGCCCTTTATAAACCAAAGCCCTCTATATACCAGAGCCTGCTATAAACCACAGCCCTTTATAAACCAGAGCCCTTTATAAACCAAAGCCGGTTATAAACCAGAGCCTGTTATACACCAGAGCTCTTTATAAACCAGAGCCCTTTATAAACCAAAGCCGGTTATAAACCAGAGCCTGTTATAAACCAGAGCTCTTTATTCACCAGAGCCTGTTATAAACCACAGCCCTTTATAAACCAGAGCCCTTTATAAACAAGAGCCCTTTATAAACCAAAGCCCTTTACAAACCAAAGCCTTTTGCATACCAGAGCCTGTCATAAACCAGAACCCTTTATAAACCAGAGCCCTTTATATACCAAAGCCGGTTATAAACCAGAGCCCGTTATAAATCATAGCCCTTTATAAACCATAGCCCTTTATAAACCACAGCCTGTTATAAACCAGAGCTCTTTATAAACCAGAGCCCTTTGTAAACCAAAGCCGGTTATAAACCAGAGCCTGTTATAAACCATGGCCGTTTATAAACCATAGCCCTTTATAAACCATAGCCCTTTATAAACCACAGCCTGTTATAAACCAGAGCTCTTTATAAACCAGAGCCCTTTATAAACCAAAGCCGGTTATAAACCAGAGCCCATTATAAACCATAGCCCTTTATAAACCATAGCCCTTTATAAACCAGAGCCCTTTATAAACCAAAGCCATTTATAAACCAAAGCCCTTTAGAAACCAAAGCCCTTTTTAAACCAGAGCCCATTAAAAACCAGAGCCCTTTATAAACCAGAGCCCTTTATAAACCAGATCCCGTTATAAACCTTAGCCCTTTATGAACCAGAGTCCTTTATAAACCAAAGCCGGTTATAACCGAGAGCCCGTTATAAACCATAGCCCTTTATAAACCACAGCCCTTTATAAACCAAAGCCGGTTATAAACCAGAGCCCGTTATAAACCAGAGCCCATTACAAACCAGAGCCCTTTATAAACCAGAAACCTTTATAAACCAGAGCACCTTATAAACCAGAGCCCTTTATAAACCAGATCCCTTTATAAACCAAAGCCCTTTAGAAACCAAAGCCCTTTTTAAATCTGAGCCGGTTATAGACCAGAGCCAGTTATAAACCATAGCCAGTTATAAACCAGAGCCCATTATAAACAAAAGTCGATTATAAACCAGAGCCTGTTATAAACCAGATCCCCTTTTAAACCAAAGCCCGTTATAACCCAGAGGCCGTTAAAAACCAGAGCCCTTTATAAACCAGAACCCTTTATAAACCAAAGCCCTTTAGAAACCAAAGCCTTTTACATACCAAAGCCTGTCATAAACCGGAACCCTTTATAAACAAGATCCCTTTATATACCAAAGCCGGTTATAAACCAGAGCCCGTTATAAACCATAGCCCTTTATAAACCATAGCCCTTTATAAACCACAGCCCTTTATAAACCAAAGCCGGTTATAACCGAGAGCCCGTTATAAACCATAGCCCTTTATAAACCACAGCCCTTTATAAACCAAAGCCGGTTATAAACCAGAGCCCAATATAAACCAGAGCCCATTACAAACCAGAGCCCTTGATAAACCAGAAACCTTTATAAACCAGAGCACCATATAAACCAGAGCCCTTTATAAACCAGATCCCTTTATAAACCAAAGCCCTTTAGAAACCAAAGCCCTTTTTAAATCTGAGCCGGTTATAGACCAGAGCCAGTTATAAACCATAGCCAGTTATAAACCAGAGCCCGTTATAAACCAAAGTCGATTATAAACCAGAGCCTGTTATAAACCAGATCCCCTTTTAAACCAAAGCCCGTTATAACCCAGAGGCCGTTAAAAACCAGAGCCCTTTATAAACCAGAACCCTTTATAAACCAAAGCCCTTTAGAAACCAAAGCCTTTTACATACCAAAGCCTGTCATAAACCGGAACCCTTTATAAACAAGATCCCTTTATATACCAAAGCCGGTTATAAACCAGAGCCCGTTATAAACCATAGCCCTTTATAAACCATAGCCCTTTATAAACCACAGCCCTTTATAAACCAAAGCCGGTTATAAACCAGAGCCCGTTATAAACCATAGCCCTTTATAAACCAGAGCCTTTTATAAACCAGAGGCCTTTTTAAACCAAAGCCCGTTATAAGCCAGAGGCCGTTAAAAACCAGAGCCCTTTATAAACCAGAACCCTTTATAAACCAGAGCCCGTTATAAACCGGAGCCCTTTATAAACCAGAGCCCTTTAGAAACCAGAGCCCTTTATAAACCAAAGCCCTTTAGAAACAAAAGCCCTTTTTAAACCAGAGCCGGTTATAGACCAGAGCCCGTTATAAACCATAGCCAGTTATAAACCAGAGCCCGTTATAAACCAAAGCCGATTATAAACCAGAGCCTGTTATAAACCAAAGCCCTTTAGAAACCAAAGGCCTTTAGAAACCAAAGCCCTTTATATACCAGAGCCTGTTATAAACCAGAGCCCTTTATAAACCAGAACCCTTTATAAACCAGAGCCCTTTATAAACCAAAGCCCTTTATAAACCAAAGACCTTTAGAAACCAAAGCCCTTTATAAACCAGAGCCCTTTATAAACCTAACCTAAGCCCATTAGAAACCAAAGCCCTTTAGAAACCAAAGCCCTTTGTAAACCAAAGCCGGTTATAAACCAGAGCCTTTTATATACCAGAGGCCTTTTTAAACCAAAGCCTGTTATAAGCCAGAGGCCGTTAAAAACCAGAGCCCTTTATAAACCAGAACCCTTTATAAACCAGAGCCTGTTATAAACCGGAGCCCTTTATAAACCGGAGCCCTTTAGAAACCAGAGCCCTTTATAAACCAAAGCCCTTTAGAAACAAAAGCCCTTTTTAAACCAGAGCCGGTTATAGACCAGAGCCCGTTATAAACCATAGCCAGTTATAAACCAGAGCCTGTTATAAACCAAAGCCGATTATAAACCAGAGCCTGTTATAAACCAAAGCCCTTTAGAAACCAAAGGCCTTTAGAAACCAAAGCCCTTTATATACCAGAGCCTGTTATAAACCAAAGCCGGTTATAAACCAGAGCCAGTTATAAACCATAGCCCTTTATAAACCACAGCCCTTTATAAACCAAAGCCGGTTATAAACCAGAGCCCATTACAAACCAGAGCTCTTTATAAACAAGAAACCTTTATAAACCAGAGCACCTTATAAACCAGAGCCCTTTATAAACCAGAGCCCTTTATAAACCAAAGCCCTCTAGAAATCAAAGCCCTTTTTAAACCAGAGACGATTATAGACCAGAGCCCGTTATAAACCATAGCCAGTTATAAACCAAAGCCCTTTATAAACCAGATCCCGTTATAAACCATAGCCCTTTATAAACCAAAGCCGGTTATAAACCAGAGCCCGTTATAAACCAGAGCCCATTAGAAACCAGAGCCCTTTATAAACCAGAAACCTTTATAAATCAAGCCCTTTATAAACCAAAGCCGGTTATAAACCAGAGCTCTTTATTCACCAGAGCCTGTTATAAACCAGAGCCCTTTATAAACCAAAGCCGGTTATAAACCAGAGCCTGTTATAAACCAGAACCCTTTATACACCAAAGCCGGTTATAAACCAGAGCCTGTTATAAACCAGAACCCTTTATACACCAAAGCCGTTATAAACCAGAGCCTGTTATAAACCTTAGGCCTTTATAAGCCAGATCCCATTAAAAATCAGGGCCCTTTATCAACCAGAACCCTTTATAAACCAGAGCCTGTCATAAACCAGAACCCATTACAAACCAGAGCCTGGTATAAACCATAGCCCTTTATAAACCAGAGCCCTGTCTAAACCAAAGCCGGTTATAAACCAGAGCCAGTTATGAACGAGAGCCTGTTATAAACCATAGCCCTTTATAAACCACAGCCCTTTATAAACCAAAGCCGGTTATAAACCAGAGCTCGTTATAAACCAGAGCCCATTACAAACCAGAGCCCTTTATAAACCTGAAACCTTTATAAACCAGAGCACCTTATAAACCAGAGCCCTTTATAAATCAGAGCCCTTTATAAACCAAAGCCCTTTAGAAACCAAAGCCCTTTTTAAACCAAAACCCTTTATAAACCAGAGCCCGTTATAAGCCACAGGCAGTTAAAAACCAGAGCCCTTTATAAACCAGAACCCTTTATAAACCAGAGCCCGTTATAAACCGGAGCCCTTTATAAACCAGAGCCCTTTAGAAACCATAGCCCTTTATAAACCAAAGCCCTTTAGAAACCAAAGCCCTTTTTAAACCTGAGCCGGTTATAGACCAGAGCCCGTTATAAACCAAAGCCAGTTATAAACCAGAGCCTGTTATAAACCAAAGTCGATTATAAACCAGAGCCTGTTATAAACCAGATCCCCTTTTAAACCAAAGCCCGTTATAAACCAGAGGCCGTTAAAAACCAGAGCCCTTTATAAACCAGAACCCTTTATAAACCAGAGCCCATTATAAACCAGAGCCCTTTATAAACCAGAGCCCTTTATAAACCAGAGCCCTTTATAAACAAGAGCCCTTTATAAACCAAAGCCCTTTAGAAACCAAAGCCTTTTACATACCAGAGCCTGTCATAAACCAGAACCCTTTATAAACCAGATCCCTTTATATACCAAAGCCGGTTATAAACCAGAGCCGGTTATAAACCATAGCCCTTTATAAACCATAGCCCTTTATAAACCACAGCCCTTTATAAACCAAAGCCGGTTATAAACCAGAGCCCGTTATAAACCATAGCCCTTTATAAACCATAGCCCTTTATAAACCACAGCCCTTTATAAACCAAAGCTGGTTATAAACCAGAGCCTGTTATAAATCAGAGCCCTATATAAACCAGAACCCTTTATAAACCAAAGCCCTTTATAAACCAAAGCCCTTCAGAAACCAAAGCCCTTTTTAAAACAGAGCCCATTAAAAACCAGAGCCCTTTATAAACCAGAGCCCTTTATAAACCAGATCCCGTTATAAACCTTAGCCCTTTATAAACCAAAGCCCTCTATATACCAGAGCCTGCTATAAACCACAGCCCTTTATAAACCAGAGCCCTTTATAAACCAAAGCCGGTTATAAACCAGAGCCTGTTATACACCAGAGCTCTTTATAAACCAGAGCCCTTTATAAACCAAAGCCGGTTATAAATTCAGAGCCTGTTATAAACCAGAGCTCTTTATTCACCAGAGCCTGTTATAAACCACAGCCCTTTATAAACCAGAGCCCTTTCTAAACAAGAGCCCTTTATAAACCAAAGCCCTTTACAAACCAAAGCCTTTTGCATACCAGAGCCTGTCATAAACCAGAACCCTTTATAAACCAGAGCCCTTTATATACCAAAGCCGGTTATAAACCAGAGCCCGTTATAAATCATAGCCCTTTATAAACCATAGCCCTTTATAAACCACAGCCTGTTATAAACCAGAGCTCTTTATAAACCAGAGCCCTTTGTAAACCAAAGCCGGTTATAAACCAGAGCCTGTTATAAACCATGGCCGTTTATAAACCATAGCCCTTTATAAACCATAGCCCTTTATAAACCACAGCCTGTTATAAACCAGAGCTCTTTATAAACCAGAGCCCTTTATAAACCAAAGCCGGTTATAAACCAGAGCCCATTATAAACCATAGCCCTTTATAAACCATAGCCCTTTATAAACCAGAGCCCTTTATAAACCAAAGCCATTTATAAACCAAAGCCCTTTAGAAACCAAAGCCCTTTTTAAACCAGAGCCCATTAAAAACCAGAGCCCTTTATAAACCAGAGCCCTTTATAAACCAGATCCCGTTATAAACCTTAGCCCTTTATGGACCAGAGCCCGTTATAAACCATAGCCAGTTATAAACCAGAGCCCGTTATAAACCAAAGCCGATTATAAACCAGAGCCTGTTATAAACCAAAGCCCTTTAGAAACCAAAGGCCTTTAGAAACCAAAGCCCTTTATATACCAGAGCCTGTTATAAACCAGAGCCCTTTATAAACCAGAGCCCTGTATAAACCAAAGCTGGTTATAAACCAGAGCCTGTTATAAATCAGAGCCCTATATAAACCAGAACCCTTTATAAACCAGAGCCCTTTATAAACCAAAGCCCTTTATAAACCAAAGCCCTTTAGAAACCAAAGCCCTTTACAAACCAGAGCCCTTTATAAACCAGATCCCGTTATAAACCTTAGCCCTTTATAAACCAAAGTCCTCTATATACCAGAGCCTGCTATAAACCACAGCCCTTTGTAAACCAGAGCCCTTTATAAACCAAAGCCGGTTATAAACCAGAGCCTGTTATAAACCAGAGCTCTTTATAAACCAGAGCCCTTTATAAACCAAAGCCGGTTATAAACCAGAGCCTGTTATAAACCAGAGCTCTTTATTCACCAGAGCCTCTTATAAACCACAGCCCTTTATAAGCCAGATCCCATTAAAAATCAGGGCCCTTTATCAACCACAGCCCGTTACAAACCAGAGCCTGTTATAAACCATAGCCCTTTATAAACCAGAGCCCTGTATAAACCAAAGCCGGTTATAAACCAGAGCCAGTTATAAACCATAGCCCTTTATAAACCACAGCCCTTTATAAACCAAAGCCGGTTATAAACCAGAGCCCATTACAAACCAGAGCTCTTTATAAACAAGAAACCTTTATAAACCAGAGCACCTTATAAACCAGAGCCCTTTATAAACCAGAGCCCTTTATAAACCAAAGCCCTCTAGAAATCAAAGCCCTTTTTAAACCAGAGCCGATTATAGACCAGAGCCCGTTATAAACCATAGCCAGTTATAAACCAAAGCCCTTTATAAACCAGATCCCGTTATAAACCATAGCCCTTTATAAACCAAAGCCGGTTATAAACCAGAGCCCGTTATAAACCAGAGCCCATTACAAACCAGAGCCCTTTATAAACCAGAAACCTTTATAAATCAAGCCCTTTATAAACCAAAGCTGGTTATAAACCAGAGCTCTTTATTCACCAGAGCCTGTTATAAACCAGAGCCCTTTATAAACCAGATCCCGTTATAAACCTTAGCCCTTTATAAACCAAAGCCCTCTATATACCAGAGCCTGCTATAAACCACAGCCCTTTATAAACCAGAGCCCTTTATAAACCAAAGCCGGTTATAAACCAGAGCCTGTTATACACCAGAGCTCTTTATAAACCAGAGCCCTTTATAAACCAAAGCCGGTTATAAATTCAGAGCCTGTTATAAACCAGAGCTCTTTATTCACCAGAGCCTGTTATAAACCACAGCCCTTTATAAACCAGAGCCCTTTCTAAACAAGAGCCCTTTATAAACCAAAGCCCTTTACAAACCAAAGCCTTTTGCATACCAGAGCCTGTCATAAACCAGAACCCTTTATAAACCAGAGCCCTTTATATACCAAAGCCGGTTATAAACCAGAGCCCGTTATAAATCATAGCCCTTTATAAACCATAGCCCTTTATAAACCACAGCCTGTTATAAACCAGAGCTCTTTATAAACCAGAGCCCTTTGTAAACCAAAGCCGGTTATAAACCAGAGCCTGTTATAAACCATGGCCGTTTATAAACCATAGCCCTTTATAAACCATAGCCCTTTATAAACCACAGCCTGTTATAAACCAGAGCTCTTTATAAACCAGAGCCCTTTATAAACCAAAGCCGGTTATAAACCAGAGCCCATTATAAACCATAGCCCTTTATAAACCATAGCCCTTTATAAACCAGAGCCCTTTATAAACCAAAGCCATTTATAAACCAAAGCCCTTTAGAAACCAAAGCCCTTTTTAAACCAGAGCCCATTAAAAACCAGAGCCCTTTATAAACCAGAGCCCTTTATAAACCAGATCCCGTTATAAACCTTAGCCCTTTATGGACCAGAGCCCGTTATAAACCATAGCCAGTTATAAACCAGAGCCCGTTATAAACCAAAGCCGATTATAAACCAGAGCCTGTTATAAACCAAAGCCCTTTAGAAACCAAAGGCCTTTAGAAACCAAAGCCCTTTATATACCAGAGCCTGTTATAAACCAGAGCCCTTTATAAACCAGAGCCCTGTATAAACCAAAGCTGGTTATAAACCAGAGCCTGTTATAAATCAGAGCCCTATATAAACCAGAACCCTTTATAAACCAGAGCCCTTTATAAACCAAAGCCCTTTATAAACCAAAGCCCTTTAGAAACCAAAGCCCTTTACAAACCAGAGCCCTTTATAAACCAGATCCCGTTATAAACCTTAGCCCTTTATAAACCAAAGTCCTCTATATACCAGAGCCTGCTATAAACCACAGCCCTTTGTAAACCAGAGCCCTTTATAAACCAAAGCCGGTTATAAACCAGAGCCTGTTATAAACCAGAGCTCTTTATAAACCAGAGCCCTTTATAAACCAAAGCCGGTTATAAACCAGAGCCTGTTATAAACCAGAGCTCTTTATTCACCAGAGCCTCTTATAAACCACAGCCCTTTATAAGCCAGATCCCATTAAAAATCAGGGCCCTTTATCAACCACAGCCCGTTACAAACCAGAGCCTGTTATAAACCATAGCCCTTTATAAACCAGAGCCCTGTATAAACCAAAGCCGGTTATAAACCAGAGCCAGTTATAAACCATAGCCCTTTATAAACCACAGCCCTTTATAAACCAAAGCCGGTTATAAACCAGAGCCCATTACAAACCAGAGCTCTTTATAAACAAGAAACCTTTATAAACCAGAGCACCTTATAAACCAGAGCCCTTTATAAACCAGAGCCCTTTATAAACCAAAGCCCTCTAGAAATCAAAGCCCTTTTTAAACCAGAGCCGATTATAGACCAGAGCCCGTTATAAACCATAGCCAGTTATAAACCAAAGCCCTTTATAAACCAGATCCCGTTATAAACCATAGCCCTTTATAAACCAAAGCCGGTTATAAACCAGAGCCCGTTATAAACCAGAGCCCATTACAAACCAGAGCCCTTTATAAACCAGAAACCTTTATAAATCAAGCCCTTTATAAACCAAAGCTGGTTATAAACCAGAGCTCTTTATTCACCAGAGCCTGTTATAAACCAGAGCCCTTTATAAACCAAAGCCGGTTATAAACCAGAGCCTGTTATAAACCAGAACCCTTTATACACCAAAGCCGGTTATAAACCAGAGCCTGTTATAAACCAGAACCCTTTATACACCAAAGCCGTTATAAACCAGAGCCTGTTATAAACCAGAGGCCTTTATAAGCCAGATCCCATTAAAAATCAGGGCCCTTTATCAACCAGAACCCTTTATAAACCAGAGCCTGTCATAAACCAGAGCCCATTACAAACCAGAGCCTGTTATAAACCATAGCCCTTTATAAACCAGAGCCCTGTATAAACCAAAGCCGGTTATAAACCAGAGCCAGTTATGAACCAGAGTCCTTTATAAACCAAAGCCGGTTATAAACCAGAGCCTGTTATAAACCAGAGGCCTTTATAAGCCAGATCCCATTAAAAATCAGGGCCCTTTATCAACCAGAACCCTTTATAAACCAGAGCCTGTCATAAACCAGAGCCCATTACAAACCAGAGCCTGTTATAAACCATAGCCCTTTATAAACCACAGCCCTTTATAAACCAAAGCCGGTTATAAACCAGAGCTCGTTATAAACCAGAGCCCATTACAAACCAGAGCCCTTTATAAACCTGAAACCTTTATAAACCGGAGCACCTTATAAACCAGAGCCCTTTATAAACCAGAGCCCTTTATAAACCAAAGCCCTTTATAAACCAAAGCCCTTTTTAAACCAAAACCCTTTTTAAACCAGAGCCCGTTATAAACCAGAGCCCTTTAAAAGACAGAGCCCCTTATAAACCAGAGCCCTTTATAAACCAAAGCCCATTAGAACCCAAAGCCCTTTAGAAACCAAAGCCCTTTGTAAACCAAAGCCGGTTATAAACCAGAGCCTGTTATAAACCAGAGGCCTTTTTAAACCAAAGCCCGTTATAAGCCAGAGGCCGTTAAAAACCAGAGCCCTTTATAAACCAGAACCCTTTATAAACCAGAGCCCGTTATAAACCGGAGCCCTTTATAAACCAGAGCCCTTTAGAAACCAGAGCCCTTTATAAACCAAAGCCCTTTAGAAACCAAAGCCCTTTTTAAACCTGAGCCGGTTATAGACCAGAGCCCGTTATAAACCAAAGCCAGTTATAAACCAGAGCCTGTTATAAACCAAAGTCGATTATAAACCAGAGCCTGTTATAAACCAGATCCCCTTTTAAACCAAAGCCCGTTATAAACCAGAGGCCGTTAAAAACCAGAGCCCTTTATAAACCAGAACCCTTTATAAACCAGAGCCCGTTATAAACCAGAGCCCTTTATAAACCAGAGCCCTTTATAAACCAGAGCCCTTTATAAACAAGAGCCCTTTATAAACCAAAGCCCTTTAGAAACCAAAGCCTTTTACATACCAGAGCCTGTCATAAACCAGAACCCTTTATAAACCAGATCCCTTCATATACCAAAGCCGGTTATAAACCAGAGCCCGTTATAAACCATAGCCCTTTATAAACCATAGCCCTTTATAAACCACAGCCCTTTATAAACCAAAGCCGGTTATAAACCAGAGCCCGTTATAAACCATAGCCCTTCATAAACCATAGCCCTTTATAAACCACAGCCCTTTATAAACCAAAGCTGGTTATAAACCAGAGCCTGTTATAAATCAGAGCCCTATATAAACCAGAACCCTTTATAAACCAGAGCCCTTTATAAACCAAAGCCCTTTATAAACCAAAGCCCTTCAGAAACCAAAGCCCTTTTTAAAACAGAGCCCATTAAAAACCAGAGCCCTTTATAAACCAGAGCCCTTTATAAACCAGATCCCGTTATAAACCTTAGCCCTTTATAAACCAAAGCCCTCTATATACCAGAGCCTGCTATAAACCACAGCCCTTTATAAACCAGAGCCCTTTATAAACCAAAGCCGGTTATAAACCAGAGCCTGTTATACACCAGAGCTCTTTATAAACCAGAGCCCTTTATAAACCAAAGCCGGTTATAAACCAGAGCCTGTTATAAACCAGAGCTCTTTATTCACCAGAGCCTGTTATAAACCACAGCCCTTTACAAACCAGAGCCCTTTATAAACAAGAGCCCTTTATAAACCAAAGCCCTTTACAAACCAAAGCCTTTTGCATACCAGAGCCTGTCATAAACCAGAACCCTTTATAAACCAGAGCCCTTTATATACCAAAGCCGGTTATAAACCAGAGCCCGTTATAAATCATAGCCCTTTATAAACCATAGCCCTTTATAAACCACAGCCTGTTATAAACCAGAGCTCTTTATAAACCAGAGCCCTTTGTAAACCAAAGCCGGTTATAAACCAGAGCCTGTTATAAACCATGGCCGTTTATAAACCATAGCCCTTTATAAACCATAGCCCTTTATAAACCACAGCCTGTTATAAACCAGAGCTCTTTATAAACCAGAGCCCTTTATAAACCAAAGCCGGTTATAAACCAGAGCCCATTATAAACCATAGCCCTTTATAAACCATAGCCCTTTATAAACCAGAGCCCTTCATAAACCAAAGCCATTTATAAACCAAAGCCCTTTAGAAACCAAAGCCCTTTTTAAACCAGAGCCCATTAAAAACCAGAGCCCTTTATAAACCAGAGCCCTTTATAAACCAGATCCCGTTATAAACCTTAGCCCTTTATGAACCAGAGTCCTTTATAAACCAAAGCCCATTAGAACCCAAAGCCCTTTAGAAACCAAAGCCCTTTGTAAACCAAAGCCGGTTATAAACCAGAGCCTGTTATAAACCAGAGGCCTTTTTAAACCAAAGCCTGTTATAAGCCAGAGGCCGTTAAAAACCAGAGCCCTTTATAAACCAGAACCCTTTATAAACCAGAGCCCGTTATAAACCGGAGCCCTTTATAAACCAGAGCCCTTTAGAAACCAGAGCCCTATATAAACCAAAGCCCTTTAGAAACCAAAGCCCTTTTTAAACCTGAGCCGGTTATAGACCAGAGCCCGTTATAAACCAAAGCCAGTTATAAACCAGAGCCTGTTATAAACCAAAGTCGATTATAAACCAGAGCCTGTTATAAACCAGATCCCCTTTTAAACCAAAGCCCGTTATAAACCAGAGGCCGTTAAAAACCAGAGCCCTTTATAAACCAGAACCCTTTATAAACCAGAGCCCGTTATAAACCAGAGCCCTTTATAAACCAGAGCCCTTTATAAACAAGAGCCCTTTATAAACCAAAGCCCTTTAGAAACCAAAGCCTTTTACATACCAGAGCCTGTCATAAACCAGAACCCTTTATAAACCAGATCCCTTCATATACCAAAGCCGGTTATAAACCAGAGCCCGTTATAAACCATAGCCCTTTATAAACCATAGCCCTTTATAAACCACAGCCCTTTATAAACCAAAGCCGGTTATAAACCAGAGCCCGTTATAAACCATAGCCCTTTATAAACCATAGCCCTTTATAAACCACAGCCCTTTATAAACCAAAGCTGGTTATAAACCAGAGCCTGTTATAAATCAGAGCCCTATATAAACCAGAACCCTTTATAAACCAGAGCCCTTTATAAACCAAAGCCCTTTATAAACCAAAGCCCTTCAGAAACCAAAGCCCTTTTTAAAACAGAGCCCATTAAAAACCAGAGCCCTTTATAAACCAGAGCCCTTTATAAACCAGATCCCGTTATAAACCTTAGCCCTTTATAAACCAAAGCCCTCTATATACCAGAGCCTGCTATAAACCACAGCCCTTTATAAACCAGAGCCCTTTATAAACCAAAGCCGGTTATAAACCAGAGCCTGTTATACACCAGAGCTCTTTATAAACCAGAGCCCTTTATAAACCAAAGCCGGTTATAAACCAGAGCCTGTTATAAACCAGAGCTCTTTATTCACCAGAGCCTGTTATAAACCACAGCCCTTTACAAACCAGAGCCCTTTATAAACAAGAGCCCTTTATAAACCAAAGCCCTTTACAAACCAAAGCCTTTTGCATACCAGAGCCTGTCATAAACCAGAACCCTTTATAAACCAGAGCCCTTTATATACCAAAGCCGGTTATAAACCAGAGCCCTTTGTAAATCAGAGCCCTTTAGAAACCAAAGCCCTTTATAAACCAAAGCTGGTTATAAACCAGAGCCTGTTATAAACCAGAGCTCTTTATAAACCAGAGCCCTTTATAAACCAAAGCCGGTTATAAACCAGAGCCTGTTATAAACCAGAGCTCTTTATAAACCAGAGCCCTTTATAAACCAAAGCCGGTTATAAACCAGAGCCTGTTATAAACCAGAGCTCTTTATTCACCAGAGCCTGTTATAAACCACAGCCCTTTATAAACCAGAGCCCTTTATAAACCAGAGCCATTTATAAACCAGAGCCCTTTATAAACAAGAGCCCTTTATAAACCAAAGCCCTTTATAAACCAAAGCCCTCTATATACCAGAGCCTGCTATAAACCAGAGCCCGTTATAAATCATAGCCCTTTATAAACCATAGCCCTTTATAAACCACAGCCTGTTATAAACCAGAGCTCTTTATAAACCAGAGCCCTTTGTAAACCAAAGCCGGTTATAAACCAGAGCCTGTTATAAACCAGAGCTCTTTATTCACCAGAGCCTGTTATAAACCACAGCCCTTTATAAACCAAAGTCCTCTATATACCAGAGCATGCTATAAACCAGAAGCCTTTATACACCAAAGCCGGTTATAAACCAGAGCCTCTTATAAACCAGAGGCCTTTATAAGCAAGATCCCATTAAAAATCAGGGCCCTTTATCAACCAGAACCCTTTATAAACCAGAGCCTGTCATAAACCAGAGCCCGTTACAAACCGGAGCCTGTTATAAACCATAGCCCTTTATAAACCACAGCCCTTTATAAACCAAAGCCGGTTATAAACCAGAGCCCGTTATAAACCAGAGCCCATTACAAACCAGAGCCCTTTATAAACCAGAAACCTTTATAAACCAGAGCACCTTATAAACCAGAGCCCTTTATAAACCAGATCCCTTTATA
The DNA here is from genome assembly GCA_030533445.1 of Cyprinodon diabolis. Classification (NCBI taxonomy): domain Eukaryota; kingdom Metazoa; phylum Chordata; class Actinopteri; order Cyprinodontiformes; family Cyprinodontidae; genus Cyprinodon; species Cyprinodon diabolis. The sequence continues at coordinate 42,108,662 of CM060076.1, forward strand.
AACCAAAGCCCTTTAGAAACCAAAGCCCTTTTTAAACCTGAGCCGGTTATAGACCAGAGCCCGTTATAAACCATAGCCAGTTATAAACCAGAGCCTGTTATAAACCAAAGTCGATTATAAACCAGAGCCTGTTATAAACCAGATCCCCTTTTAAACCAAAGCCTGTTATAAACCAGAGGCCGTTAAAAACCAGAGCCCTTTATAAACCATAGCCCTTTATAAACCATAGCCCTTTATAAACCACAGCCCTTTATAAACCAGAGCCCTTTAGAAACCATAGCGCTTTTTAAACCAGAGCCCATTAAAAACCAGAGCCCTTTATAAACCAGAGCCCTTTAGAAACCAAAGCCCTTTTTAAACCTGAGCCGGTTATAGACCAGAGCCCGTTATAAACCATAGCCAGTTATAAACCAGAGCCTGTTATAAACCAAAGTCGATTATAAACCAGAGCCTGTTATAAACCAGATCCCCTTTTAAACCAGAGCCCTTTATAAACCAAAGCCGGTTATAAACCAGAGCCCGTTATAAACCATAGCCCTTTATAAACCATAGCCCTTTATAAACCACAGCCCTTTATAAACCAAAGCCCTTTAAAATCCAAAGCGCTTTTTAAACCAGAGCCCATTAAAAACCAGAGCCCTTTATAAACCAGAGCCCTTTAGAAACCAAAGCCCTTTTTAAACCTGAGCCGGTTATAGACCAGAGCCCTTTATAAACCAAAGCCGGTTATAAACCAGAGCCTGTTATAAACCAGAGCTCTTTATAAACCAGAGCCCTTTATAAACCAAAGCCGGTTATAAACCAGAGCCTGTTATAAACCAGAGCTCTTTATTCACCAGAGCCTGTTATAAACCAGAGCTCTTTATAAACCAGAGCCCTTTATAAACCAAAGCCGGTTATAAACCAGAGCCTGTTATAAACCAGAGCTCTTTATTCACCAGAGCCTGTTATAAACCACAGCCCTTTATAAACCAAAGTCCTCTATATACCAGAGCATGCTATAAACCAGAAGCCTTTATACACCAAAGCCGGTTATAAACCAGAGCCTGTCATAAACCAGAGCCCGTTACAAACCAGAGCCTGTTATAAACCATAGCCCTTTATAAACCACAGCCCTTTATAAACCAAAGCCGGTTATAAACCAGAGCCCGTTATAAACCAGAGCCCATTACAAACCAGAGCCCTTTATAAACCAGAAACTTTTATAAACCAGAGCACCTTATAAACCAGAGCCCTTTATAAACCAGATCCCTTTATACACCAAAGCCCTTTAGAAACCAAAGCCCTTTTTAAACCTGAGCCAGTTATAGACCAGAGCCCGTTATAAACCATAGCCAGTTATAAACCAGAGCCTGTTATAAACCAAAGTCGATTATAAACCAGAGCCTGTTATAAACCAGATCCCCTTTTAAACCAAAGCCTGTTATAAACCAGAGGCCGTTAAAAACCAGAGCCCTTTATAAACCAGAACCCTTTATAAACCAGAGCCCGTTATAAACCAGAGCCCTTTATAAACCAGAGCCCTTTATAAACAAGAGCCCTTTATAAACCACAGCCCTTTATAAACCAAAGCCTTTTACATACCAGAGCCTGTCATAAACCAGATCCCTTTATATACCAAAGCCGGTTATAAACCAGAGCCCGTTATAAACCATAGCCCTTTATAAACCATAGCCCTTTATAAACCACAGCCCTTTATAAACCAAAGCCGGTTATAAACCAGAGCCCGTTATAAACCATAGCCCTTTATAAACCACAGCCCTTTATTAACCACAGCCCTTTATAAACCAAAGCTGGTTATAAACCAGAGCCTGTTATAAATCAGAGCCCTATATAAACCAGAACCCTTTATAAACCAGAGCCCTTTATAAACCAAAGCCCTTTATAAACCAAAGCCCTTCAGAAACCAAAGCCCTTTTTAAAACAGAGCCCATTAAAAACCAGAGCCCTTTATAAACCAGAGCCCTTTATAAACCAGATCCCGTTATAAACCTTAGCCCTTTATAAACCAAAGCCCTCTATATACCAGAGCCTGCTATAAACCACAGCCCATTATAAACCAGAGCCCTTTATAAACCAAAGCCGGTTATAAACCAGAGCCTGTTATACACCAGAGCTCTTTATAAACCAGAGCCCTTTATAAACCAAAGCCGGTTATAAACCACAGCCTGTTATAAACCAGAGCTCTTTATAAACCAGATCCCTTTATAAACCAAAGCCGGTTATAAACCAGAGCCCATTATAAACCATAGCCCTTTATAAACCATAGCCCTTTATAAACCAGAGCCCATTATAAACCAAAGCCATTTATAAACCAAAGCCCTTTAGAAACCAAAGCCCTTTTCAAACCAGAGCCCATTAAAAACCAGAGCCCTTTATAAACCAGAGCCCTTTATAAACCAGATCCAGTTATAAACCTTAGCCCTTTATGAACCAGAGTCCTTTATAAACCAAAGCCGGTTATAACCGAGAGCCCATTATAAACCATAGCCTTTATAAACCACAGCCCTTTATAAACCAAAGCCGGTTATAAACCAGAGCCCGTTATAAACCAGAGCCCATTACAAACCATAGCCCTTTATAAACCATAGCCCTTTATAAACCACAGCCTGTTATAAACCAGAGCTCTTTATAAACCAGAGCCCTTTATAAACCAAAGCCGGTTATAAACCAGAGCCCATTATAAACCATAGCCCTTTATAAACCATAGCCCTTTATAAACCAGAGCCCATTATAAACCAAAGCCATTTATAAACCAAAGCCCTTTATAAACCAAAGCCGGTTATAAACCAGAGCCCGTTATAAACCAGAGCCCATTACAAACCAGAGCCCTTTATAAACCAGAGCCCTTTATAAACCAGATCCAGTTATAAACCTTAGCCCTTTATGAACCAGAGTCCTTTATAAACCAAAGCCGGTTATAACCGAGAGCCCGTTATAAACCATAGCCCTTTATAAACCACAGCCCTTTATAAACCAAAGCCGGTTATAAACCAGAGCCCGTTATAAACCAGAGCCCATTACAAACCAGAGCCCTTTATAAACCAGAAACCTTTATAAACCAGAGCACCTTATAAACCAGAGCCCTTTATAAACCAGATCCCTTTATAAACCAAAGCCCTTTAGAAACCAAAGCCCTTTTTAAATCTGAGCCGGTTATAGACCAGAGCCCGTTATAAACCATAGCCAGTTATAAACCAGAGCCCGTTATAAACCAAAGTCGATTATAAACCAGAGCCTGTTATAAACCAGATCCCCTTTTAAACCAAAGCCCGTTATAACCCAGAGGCCGTTAAAAACCAGAGCCCTTTATAAACCAGAACCCTTTATAAACCAGAGCCCGTTATAAACCGGAGCCCTTTATAAACCAGAGCCCTTTATAAACCAAAGCCCTTTAGAAACAAAAGCCCTTTTTAAACCAGAGCCGGTTATAGACCAGAGCCCGTTATAAACCATAGCCAGTTATAAACCAGAGCCCGTTATAAACCAAAGCCGATTATAAACCAGAGCCTGTTATAAACCAAAGCCCTTTAGAAACCAAAGGCCTTTAGAAACCAAAGCCCTTTATATACCAGAGCCTGTTATAAACCAGAGCCCTTTATAAACCAGAGCTCTGTATAAACCAAAGCTGGTTATAAACCAGAGCCTGTTATAAATCAGAGCCCTATATAAACCAGAACCCTTTATAAACCAGAGCCCTTTATAAACCAAAGCCCTTTATAAACCAAAGCCCTTTAGAAACCAAAGCCCCTTATAAACCAGAGCCCTTTATAAACCTAACCTAAGCCCATTAGAACCCAAAGCCCTTTAGAAACCAAAGCCCTTTGTAAACCAAAGCCGGTTATAAACCATAGCCTTTTATAAACCAGAGGCCTTTTTAAACCAAAGCCCGTTATAAGCCAGAGGCCGTTAAAAACCAGAGCCCTTTATAAACCAGAACCCTTTATAAACCAGAGCCCGTTATAAACCGGAGCCCTTTATAAACCAGAGCCCTTTATAAACCAGAGCCCTTTATAAACCAAAGCCCTTTAGAAACAAAAGCCCTTTTTAAACCAGAGCCGGTTATAGACCAGAGCCCGTCATAAACCATAGCCAGTTATAAACCAGAGCCCGTTATAAACCAAAGCCGATTATAAACCAGAGCCTGTTATAAACCAAAGCCCTTTAGAAACCAAAGGCCTTTAGAAACCAAAGCCCTTTATATACCAGAGCCTGTTATAAACCAGAGCCCTTTAGAAACCAGAGCCCTGTATAAACCAAAGCTGGTTATAAACCAGAGCCTGTTATAAATCAGAGCCCTATATAAACCAGAGCCCTTTATAAACCAAAGTCCTTTATAAACCAAAGCCCTTCAGAAACCAAAGCCCTTTTTAAAACAGAGCCCATTAAAAACCAGAGCCCTTTATAAACCAAAGCCCTTTACAAACCAAAGCCTTTTGCATACCAGAGCCTGTCATAAACCAGAACCCTTTATAAACCAGAGCCCTTTATATACCAAAGCCTGTTATAAACCAGAGCTCTTTATTCACCAGAGCCTGTTATAAACCACAGCCCTTTATAAACCAGAGCCCGTTATAAACCAGAGCCTTTTATAAACCAGAGCCCTTTATAAACAAGAGCCCTTTATAAACCAAAGCCCTTTAGAAACCAAAGCCTTTTGCATACCAGAGCCTGTCATAAACCAGAGCCCTTTATATACCAAAGCCGGTTATAAACCAGAGCCCGTTATAATCCATAGCCCTTTATAAACCATAGCCCTTTATAAACCACAGCCCTTTATAAACCAAAGCCGGTTATAAACCAGAGCCCGTTATAAACCATAGCCCTTTATAAACCACAGCCCTTTATAAACCAAAGCTGGTTATAAACAAGAGCCTGTTATAAATCAGAGCCCTATATAAACCAAAACCCTTTATAAACCGGAGCCCTTTATAAACCAAAGCCCTTTATAAACCAAAGCCCTTTCGAAACCAAAGCCCTTTTTAAACCAGAGCCCATTAAAAACCAGAGCCCTTTATAAACCAGAGCCCTTTATAAACCAGATCCCGTTATAAACCTTAGCCCTTTATAAACCAAAGCCCTCTATATACCAGAGCCTGCTATAAACCACAGCCCTTTATAAACCAGAGCCCGTTATAAACCAGAGCCCTTTATAAACCAGAGCCCTTTATAAACAAGAGCCCTTTATAAACCAAAGCCCTTTAGAAACCAAAGCCTTTTGCATACCAGAGCCTGTCATAAACCAGAACCCTTTATAAACCAGAGCCCTTTATATACCAAAGCCGGTTATAAACCAGAGCCCGTTATAAACCATAGCCCTTTATAAACCATAGCTCTTTATAAACCACAGCCCTTTATAAACCAAAGCCGGTTATATCCAGAGCCCGTTATAAACCATAGCCCTTTATAAACCATAGCCCTTTATAAAAAACAGCCCTTTATAAACCAAAGCTGGTTATAAACAAGAGCCTGTTATAAATCAGAGCCCTATATAAACCTGAACCCTTTATAAACCAAAGCCCTCTATATACCAGAGCCTGCTATAAACCACAGCCCTTTATAAACCAGAGCCCTTTATAAACCAAAGCCGGTTATAAACCAGAGCCTGTTATAAAGCAGAGCTATTTATAAACCAGAGCCCTTTATACACCAAAGCCGGTTATAAACCAGAGCCTGTTATAAACCAGAGCTCTTTATTCACCAGAGCCTGTTATAAACCACAGCCCCTTATAAACCAGAGCCCTTTATAAACCAAAGTCTTCTATATACCAGAGCCTGCTATAAACCAGAACCCTTTATACACCACAGCCGGTTATAAACCAGAGCCTGTCATAAACCAGAGCCCGTTACAAACCAGAGCCTGTTATAAACCATAGCCCTTTATAAACCAGAGCCCTGTATAAACCAAAGCCCGTTATAAACCAGAGCCCGTTATGAACCTGAGTCCTTTATAAACCAAAGCCGGTTATAAACAAGAGCCCGTTATAAACCATAGCCCTTTATAAACCACAGCCCTTTATAAACCAAAGCCGGTTATGAACAAGAGCCCGTTATAAACCAGAGCCCATTACAAACCAGAGCCCTTTATAAACCAGAAACCTTTATAACCAGAGCACATTATAAACCAGAGCCCTTTATAAACCAGAGCCCTTTATAAACCAAAGCCCTTTAGAAACCAAAGCCCTTTTTAAACCAGAGCCGGTTATAGACCAGAGCCCGTTATAAACCATAGCCAGTTATAAACCAGAGCCCGTTATAAACCAAAGCCGATTATAAACCAGAGCCTGTTATAAAACAGATCCCCTTTTAAACCAAAGCCCGTTATAAACCAGAGCCCATTACAAACCACAGCACTTTATAAATCAAAGCCCTTTAGAAACCAAAGACCTTTAGAAACCAAAGCCCTTTATATACCAGAGCCTGTTATAAACCAGAGCCCTTTATAAACCAGAGCCCTGTATAAACCAAAGCTGGTTATAAACCAGAGCCTGTTATAAATCAGAGCCCTATATAAACCAGAGCCCTTTATAAACCAGAGCCCTTTATAAACCAGATCCCGTTATAAACCTTAGCCCTTTATAAACCAAAGCCCTTTATATACCAGAGATTACTGTAAACCACAGCCCTTTATAAACCAGAGCCCTTTATAAACCAAAGCCGGTTATAAACCAGAGCCTGTTATAAACCAGAGCTCTTTATAAACCATAGCCCTTTATAAACCATAGCCCTTTATAAACCACAGCCCTTTATAAACCAAAGCCGGTTATAAACCAGAGCATCTTATAAACCATAGCCCTTTATAAACCATAGCCCTTTATAAACCACAGCCCTTTATAAACCAAAGCTGGTTATAAACAAGAGCCTATTATAAATCAGAGCCCTATATAAACCAGAACCCTTTATAAACCAGAGCCCTTTATAAACCAAAGCCCTTTATAAACCAAAGCCCTTTCGAAACCAAAGCCCTTTTTAAACCAGAGCCCATTAAAAACCAGAGCCCTTTATAAACCAGAGCCCTTTATAAACCAGATCCCGTTATAAACCTTAGCCCTTTATAAACCAAAGCCCTCTATATACCAGAGAGTGCTATAAACCACAGCCCTTTATAAACCAGAGCCTGTTATAAATCAGAGCCCTATATAAACCAGAACCCTTTATAAACCAGAGCCCTTTATAAACCAAAGCCCTTTATAAACCATGGCCCTTTCGAAACCAAAGCCCTTTTTAAACCAGAGCCCATTAAAAACCAGAGCCCTTTATAAACCAGAGCCCTTTATAAACCAGATCCCGTTATAAACCTTAGCCCTTTATAAACCAAAGCCCTCTATATACCAGAGCCTGCTATAAACCACAGCCCTTTATAAACCAGAGCCCGTTATAAACCAGAGCCCTTTAGAATCCAGAGCCCTTTATAAACAAGAGCCCTTTATAAACCAAAGCCCTTTAGAAACCAAAGCCTTTTGCATACCAGAGCCTGTCATAAACCAGAACCCTTTATAAACCAGGGCCCTTTATATACCAAAGCCGGTTATAGACCAGAGCCCGTTATAAACCATAGCCAGTTATAAACCAGAGCCCGTTATAAACCAAAGTCGATTATAAACCAGAGCCTGTTATAAACCAGATCCCCTTTTAAACCAAAGCCCGTTATAAACCAGAGGCCGTTATAAACCAGAGCCCTTTAGAATCCAGAGCCCTTTATAAACAAGAGCCCTTTATAAACCAAAGCCCTTTAGAAACCAAAGCCTTTTGCATACCAGAGCCTGTCATAAACCAGAACCCTTTATAAACCAGGGCCCTTTATATACCAAAGCCGGGTATAAACCTGAGCCCGTTATAAACCATAGCCCTTTATAAACCATAGCCCTTTATAAACCACAGCCCTTTATAAACCAAAGCCGGTTATAAACCAGAGCCCGTTATAAACCATAGCCCTTTATAAACCATAGCCCTTTATAAACAACAGCCCTTTATAAACCAAAGCTGGTTATAAACAAGAGCCTGTTATAAATCAGAGCCCTATATAAACTAGAACCCTTTATAAACCAGAGCCCTTTATAAACCAAAGCCCTTTATAAACCAAAGCCCTTTAGAAACCAAAGCCCTTTTTAAACCAGAGCCCATTAAAAACCAGAGCCCTTTATAAACCAGAGGCCTTTATAAACCAGATCCCGTAATAAACCTTAGCCCTTTATAAACCAGAACCCTTTGTAAACCAGAGCCTGTCATAAACCAGAGCCCGTTACAAACCAGAGCCTGTTATAAACCATAGCCCTTTATAAACCGGAGCGCTGTATAAATCAAAGCCGGTTATAAACCAGAGCCCGTTATGAACCAGAGTCCTTTATAAACCAAAGCCGGTTATAAACGAGAGCCCGTTATAAACCATAGCCCTTTATAAACCACAGCCCTTTATAAACCAAAGCCGGTTATAAACCAGAGCCCGTTATAAACCAGAGCCCATTACAAACCTGAGCCCTTTATAAACCAGAAACCTTTATAAACCAGAGCACCTTATAAACCAGAGCCCTTTATAAACCAGAGCCCTTTATAAACCAGAGCCCTTTATAAACCAAAGCCCTTTGGAAACCAAAGCCCTTTTTAAACCAGAGCCGGTTATAGACCAGAGCCCGTTATAAACCATAGCCAGTTATAAACCAGAGCCCGTTATAAACCAAAGTCGATTATAAACCAGAGCCTGTTATAAACCAGATCCCCTTTTAAACCAAAGCCCGTTATAAACCAGAGGCCGTTAAAAACCAGAGCCCTTTATAAACCAGAGCCCTTTATAAACCAGAGCCCTTTATAAACCAAAGCCCTTTAGAAACCAAAGCCTTTTACATACCAGAGCTTGTCATAAACCAGAACCCTTTATAAACCAGAGCCCTTTATAAACCAAAGCCGGTTATAAACCAGAGCCTGTTATAAACCATAGCCCTTTATAAAACATAGCCCTTTATAAACCACAGCCCTTCATAAACCAAAGCCGGTTATAAACCAGAGCCTGTTATAAACCAGAGGCCTTTTTAAATCAAAGCCCTTTATAAACCAGAGCCCTATATAAACCAGAGCCCTTTATAAACAAGAGCCCTTTAGAAACCAAAGCCCTTTATATACCAGGGCCTGTCATAAACCAGAACCCTTTATAAACCAGAGCCCTTTATAAACCAAAGCCGGTTATAAACCAGAGCCCGTTATAAACCAGAGCCCATTACAAACCAGAGCGCTTTATGAACCAGAACCCTTTATAAAGCAGAGCACCTTATAAACCAGAGCCCTTTATAAACCAGAGCCCTTTATAAACCAGAGCCTTTATAAACCAAAGCCCTTTAGAAACCAAAGACCTTTTTGAACCATAGCCCTTTATAAACCAGAGCCTTTTATATACCAGAGCCTGTCATAAACCAGAACCCTTTATAAACCAGAGCCCTTTATAAACCAAAGCCGGTTATAAACCAGAGCCCGTTATAAACCATAGCCCTTTATAAACCATGGCCCTTATTAAACCACAGCCCTTTATAAACCAAAGCCGGTTATAAACCAGAGCCCGTTATAAACCATAGCCCTTTATAAACCAAAGCCCTTTATAAACCAAAGCCGGTTATAAACCAGAGCCTGTTATAAACCAGAGGCCTTTTCAATTCATACAGTCAAATTGATACAAAGTTTTCTATCTAAGGAAAACCAGTTGATTGCATTGACTCATTGACTCAAATACAATCCCTCACACTAAGCATGCTTGTAGCGACAGTGGAGAGGAAAAACTCCCTTTTAACAGGAAGAAACCTCCAGCAGAACCAGGCTCAGTGTGAGCGGCCATCTGCCGAGGCCGACTGGGGTTCAAGGAGACAGAAGCAGAGATACAAAAAGCAGCTGTAAAAGGCGGCCCCGTCCAGGAAACACACAGCCAGGCAGACGAGCTCCAAGGCAGCTCCCATGCCAGAGGATGAAGAGAGCACATCCACCCAGCCACGGCCAGAGAAACAGGACCACACTGGAAAACAGGCCGATCTCCAACATCTACAAACAAGGGTGTTGATGGAAGCAGCACAGCTGATGTTTCTTTCCTGGGTGACATCACAGCCAAACAGGAACAGACGAGGCAAAGCTACTCTGAGGAAAAGCAGAGAGAGCAGAAGGTTAGAGATTGAACAAACAGATTCTGCAGAATAGGAGAACAGAGAGAGAATGAAGCAGAATGATGAAATGGGGGTCCCTATGTCCTCCAGCAGTCTAAGCCTATAGCAGCATAACTTTAAAGACAGCTCCGGATAACCTGAGCCACCCTAACTATAAGCTTTATCAAAAAGGAAAGTTTTAACCCTAGTCTTAAAAGTAGACAGAGTGTCTGCCTCACTGGAGAGGAGCCTGATAACTAAAAGATCTGCCTCCCATTCTACTTTTAGAAATTCTAGGAACCACTAGTAAACCTGCAGATTGAGAGTGAAGTGCTCTGTTAGGAACATAAGGAACAATCAGATCTGTGATATAAGATGGAGCTTGGCCATTTAAGGCTTTATATGTGAGAAGGAGGATTTTAAATTCTATTCTTGATTTAACAGGAAGCCAATGAAGAGAAGCCAGGATAGGAGAGATATGATCTCTCTTTTTAATTTTCATCAGAACTCTGGCTGCAGCATTTTGGATCAGCTGAAGGCTTTTAACTACAGTTTGTGGACTTCCTGATAGTAAAGAATAACAATAGTCCAGCCTTGAAGTAACAAATGCATGGACTAGTTTCTCAGCCTCACCCCTGGACAGGAGATTTCTAATTTTTGCAATGTTCCTCAGATGAAAGAAGGAAATTCTAGAAACCTCTTTGATATGGGATTTAAATGACAGGTCCTGATCAAAAATAACACCAAGATTTTTTACTTTATTATCTGAAATCAGTTTAATCCCATCCAAATGAAGTGACTGGCTAATCAGCTTCTTTTTCAGAGACTCTGGTCCAAAGGCTATAACTTCTGTTTTGTCTGCATTCAGAAGCAGAAAGTTAAGAGTCATCCAGGTTTTTATGTGTCTTCAAGACATGCCTGTAATCTATGTAATGGGTTAGCTTCATCTGCATTTATAGACAGATATAGCTGGGTATCATCAGCATAACAGTGGAAATTAATCCCATGCTGTCTAATAACTCTACCAATTGGGAGCATGTATAAAGTAAAGAGAATTGGTCCTAGCACTGATCCCTGTGGTACTCCACAGGTAACCTTTGAGCGTGTTGAAGATCTATCATTAACATAAACAAACTGAATTCGATCAGATAGATAAGATTTAAACCAGTCTAGTGCTGTTCCTTTAATTCCAACAAAATATTCAAGTCTTTCTAAAAGAATATTATGGTCAACTGTATCAAATGCAGCACTAAGATCCAACAGGACGAGCACAGATACAAGTCCATTATCTGAGGCCATGAGAATATCATTAGTGACTTTCACCAGAGCTGTTTCAGTGCTATGATGAGCTCTAAAGCCAGACTGAAACTCTTCAAAAAGTTCATTATGGTGTAAGTGGTCGCAAACCTGTTTGGCAACTACTTTCTCAAGAATTTTGGATAAGAAAGGAAGATTGGATATAGGTCTATAATTAACCAAGTCATCTGGGTCAAGAGACGGTTTCTTAAGCAGAGGTTTAATTACAGCAACCTTAAAAGCTTTAGGTACATATCCCTGTAACAGAGAAAGATTAATCACATCTAAAATGGAGGAGGAGATCAAAGGGAATACCTCCTTAAATAACCTGGTTGGAACTGGATCTAACATACAAGTTGAAGGCTTAGATGAAGACAATAATTTTGCTAATTCAGAAAGTTCAACTGGATCAAAGCAGTCTAAACCCGGTTCAGATTCCATGACTACCTCAGGTACAATCGCGGATAGAGGAGTGCTTATGATCTTATTTTTAATAAGATCAATCTTATTTATAAAGAATCCCATAAAATCATTGCTGCTAAGAGCAGGTAGAATGGACGGTTAAACAGAGCTTTGGCTCTGGGTGAGTTTGGCAACTGTATTAAAAAGAAATCTAGGATTATTCTTATTCTCCTCTATTAATGAGGAGAAGTATGCTGCTCTTGCTTTACAAAACCAAAGCCCGTTATAAGCCAGAGGCCGTTATAAACCAGAGCCCTTTATAAACCAGAGCCCTTATAAACAAGAACCCTTTATAAACCAAAGCCCTTTATAAACCAGAGCCCGTTATAAACCAGAGCCCTTTATAAACCAGGGCCCTTTATAAACAAGAAACCTTTATAAACCAAAGCCCTTTATAAACCAAAGCCCTTTATATACCAGAGCCTGTCATGAGCCAGAACCCTTTATAAACCAGAACCCTTTCTAAACCAAAGCCGGTTATAAACCAGAGCCCGTTATAAACCAGAGCCCATTACAAACCAGAGCGCTTTATAAACCAGAACCCTTTATAAAGCAGAGCACCTTATAAACCAGAGCCCTTTAAAAACCAGAGCCCTTTATAAACCAGAGCCCTTTATAAACCAAAGCCCTTTAGAAACCAAAGCCCTTTTTTGAAACAGAGCCGGTTATAGACCAGAGCCCGTTATAAACCATAGCCCTTTATAAACCAGAGCCCTTTATAAACCAAAGCTGGTTATAAACCAGAGCCCGTTATAAACCAGAGCCCGTTATAAACCAAAGCCGGTTATAAACCAGAGCCTGTTATAAACCAGAGCCCTTTTTAAACCAAAGCCCGTTATAAACCAGAGCCCATTACAAACCAGAACCCTTTATAAACCAGAACACTTTATATACCAGATCCCGTTATAAACCATAGCCCTTTTTAAACCAGAGCCCTTTATAAACCAAAGCCCTTTATAAACCAAAGCCCTCTATATACCAGAGCCTGTTATAAACCACAGCCCTTTATAAACCAGAGCCCTTTATAAACCAAAGCCGGTTATAAACTAGAGCCCGTTATAAACCAGAGCTTTTTATTCACCAGAGCCTATTATAAACCAGAGCCCTTTATAAACCAGAGCCCTTTATAAACCAAAGCCGGTTATAAACCAGAGCCTGTTATAAACCAGAACCCTTTATAAACCAAAGTCGGTTATAAACCAGATCCTGTTATAAACCACAGCCCTTTATAAACCAGAGCCCTTTATAAACCAAAGCCGGTTATAAACCAGAGCCTGTTATAAAACAGAGCTCTTTATAAACCAGAGCCCTTTATAAACCAAAGCCAGTTATAAACCAGAGCCTGTTATAAACCAGAGCTGTTTATTCCCCAGAGCCTGTTATAAACAACATCCCTTTATAAACCAGAGCCCTTTATAAACCAAAGTCCTCTATATACCAGAGCCTGCTATAAACCAGAACCCTTTATACACCAAAGCCGGTTATAAACCAGAGCCTGTTATAAACCAGAGGCCTTTATAAGCCAGATCCCATTAAAAATCAGGGCCCTTTATCAACCAGAACCCTTTATAAACCAGAGCCTGTTATAAACCATAGCCCTTTATAAACCGGAGCGCTGTATAAATCAAAGCCGGTTATAAATCAGAGCCCCTTATGAACCAGAGTCCTTTATAAACCAAAGCCGGTTATAAACGAGAGCCCGTTATAAACCATAGCCCTTTATAAACCACAGCCCTTTATAAACCAAAGCCGGTTATAAACCAGAGCCCGTTATAAACCAGAGCCATTTACAAACCAGAGCCCTTTATAAACCAGAAACCTTTATAAACCAGAGCACCTTATAAACAAGAGCCCTTTATAAACCAGAGCTCTTTATAAACCAAAGCCCTTTAGAAACCAAAGCCCTTTTTAAACCAGAGCCGGTTATAGACCAGAGCCCGTTATAAACCATAGCCAGTTATAAACCAGAGCCCGTTATAAACCAAAGTTTATTATAAACCAGAGCCTGTTATAAACCAGATCCCCTTTTAAACCAAAGCCCGTTATAAACCAGAGGCCGTTAAAAATCAAAGCCCTTTATAAACCAGAACCCTTTATAAACCAGAGCCCGTTATAAACCAGAGCCCTTTATAAACCAGAGCCCTTTATAAACAAGAGCCCTTTATAAACCAAAGCCCTTTAGAAACTAAAGCCTTTTACATACCAGAGCCTGTCATAAACCAGAACCCTTTATAAACCAGAGCCCTTTATAAACCAAAGCCGGTTATAAACCAGAGCCTGTTATAAACCATAGCCCTTTATAAACCAAAGCCGGTTATAAACCAGAGCCTGTTATAAACCAGAGGCCTTTTTAAACCAAAGCCCATTATAAACCAGAGCCCTATATAAACCAGAGCCCTTTATAAACAAGAGCCCTTTATAAACCAAAGCCCTTTATATACCAGGGCCTGTCATAAACCAGAACCCTTTATAAACCAGAGCCCTTTATAAACCAAAGTCGGTTATAAACCAGATCCCGTTATAAACCACAGCCCTTTATAAACCAGAGCCCTTTATAAACCAAAGCCGGTTATAAACTAAAGCCCGTTATAAACCAGAGCTTTTTATTCACCAGAGCCTATTATAAACCAGAGCCTGTTATAAACCAGAGCCCTTTATAAACCAAAGCCGGTTATAAACCAGAGCCTGTTATAAAACAGAGCTCTTTATAAACCAGAGCCCTTTATAAACCAAAGCCGGTTATAAACCAGAGCCTGTTATAAACCAGAGCTCTTTATTCCCCAGAGCCTGTTATAAACCACAGCCCTTTATAAACCAGAGCCCTTTATAAACCAAAGTCCTCTATATACCAGAGCCTGCTCATAAACCAGATCCCGTTACAAACCAGAGCCTGTTATAAACCATAGCCCTTTATAAACCGGAGCGCTGTATAAATTAAAGCCGGTTATAAACCAGAGCCCGTTATGAACCAGAGTCCTTTATAAACCAAAGCCGGTTATAAACGAGAGCCCGTTATAAACCATAGCCCTTTAAAAACCACAGCCCTTTATAAACCAAAGCCGGTTATAAACCAGAGCCCGTTATAAACCAGAACCCATTACAAACCAGAGCCCTTTATAAACCAGAAACCTTTATAAACCAGAGCACCTTATAAACAAGAGCCCTTTATAAACCAGAGCTCTTTATAAACCAAAGCCCTTTAGAAACCAAAGCCCTTTTTAAACCAGAGCCGGTTATAGACCAGAGCCCGTTATAAACCATAGCCAGTTATAAACCAGAGCCCGTTATAAACCAAAGTTTGTTATAAACCAGAGCCTGTTATAAACCAGATCCCCTTTTAAACCAAAGCCTGATATAAACCAGAGGCCGTTAAAAACCAAAGCCCTTTATAAACCAGAACCGTTTATAAACCAGAGCCCGTTATAAACCAGAGCCCTTTATAAACCAGAGCCCTTTATAAACAAGAGCCCTTTATAAACCAAAGCCCTTTAGAAACCAAAGCCTTTTACATACCAGAGCCTGTCATAAACCAGAACCCTTTATCAACCAGAACTCTTTATAAACCAGAGCCTGTCATAAACCAGATCCCGTTACAAACCAGAACCTGTTATAAACCATAGCCCTTTATAAACCGGAGCGCTGTATAAATCAAAGCCGGTTATAAACCAGAGCCCGTTATGAACCAGAGTCCTTTATAAACCAAAGCCGGTTATAAACGAGAGCCCGTTATAAACCATAGCCCTTTATAAACCACAGCCCTTTATAAACCAAAGCCAGTTATAAACCAGAGCCCGTTATAAACCAGAACCCATTACAAACCAGAGCCCTTTATAAACCAGAAACCTTTATAAACCAGAGCACCTTATAAACAAGAGCCCTTTATAAACCAGAGCTCTTTATAAACCAAAGCCCTTTAGAAACCAAAGCCCTTTTTAAACCAGAGCCGGTTATAGACCAGAGCCCGTTATAAACCATAGCCAGTTATAAACCAGAGCCCGTTATAAACCAAAGTTTATTATAAACCAGAGCCTGTTATAAACCAGATCCCCTTTTAAACCAAAGCCTGATATAAACCAGAGGCCGTTAAAAACCAAAGCCCTTTATAAACCAGAACCCTTTATAAACCAGAGCCCGTTATAAACCAGAGCCCTTTATAAACCAGAGCCCTTTATAAACAAGAGCCCTTTATAAACCAAAGCCTTTTACATACCAGAGCCTATCATAAACCAGAACCCTTTATAAACCAGAGCCCTTTATAAACCAAAGCTGGTTATAAACCAGAGCCTGTTATAAACCATAGCCCTTTATAAGCCAGAGCCCTTTATAAACCAAAGCCGGTTATAAACCAGAGCCCTTTATAAGCCAGAGCCCTTTATAAACCAAAGCCGGTTATAAACCAGAGCCCGTTATAAACCAAAGCCGGTTATAAACCAGAGCCTGTGATAAACCAGAGCCCTGTTTAAACCAAAGCCCGTCATAAACCAGAGCCCATTACAAACCAGGGCCCTTTATAAACCAGAACCCTTTATAAACCAGAGCCTGTTATAAACCAGAGCCCTTTAAAAAACAGAGCCCTTTATAAACCTGAGCCCTTTAGAAACCAAAGCCCTTTATATACCAGAGCCTGTGATAAAACAGAGCCATTTATATACCAGAGCCTGTAATATATCAGAGCACTTTATTAACCTAAGCCGGTTATAAACCAGAGCACTTTAAAAACCAGAGCCCTTTATAAACCAGAGCCCTTTATAAACCAAACCCTTTAGAAACCAAAGCCCTTTATATACAAGAGCCTGTCATAAACCAGAACCCTTTATAAACCAGAGCCGGTTATAAACCAGAGCCTGTTATAGACCAGTGCCCGTTACAAACCAAAGGCCTTATAAACCAGAGCCAGTTAAAAACCAGAGCCCTTTATAAACCAGAGCCCTTTATTAACTAGAGCCTGTTATAAACCATAGCCCTTTATAAACCAGAGCCCTTTATAAACCAAAGCCGGTTATAAACCAGAGCCTGTTATAAACCAGAGCACTTTAAAAACCAGAGCCCTTTATAAACCAGAGCCCTTTATAAACATAAGCCCATTAGAAACCAAAGCCCTTTAGAAACTAAAACCCTTTAGAAACCAAAGCCCTTTATATACCAGAGCCAGTAATAAACCAGAGCCGTATATAAACCAGAGCCCTTTATAAACCAAAGCCGGTTATAAACCAGAGCCCGTTATAAACCAGAGCCCTTTATAAACCAAAGCCGGTTATAAACCAGGGCCTGTTATAAACCAGATCCCTTTTTAAACCAGAGCCGATTATAGACCAGAGCCCATTATAAACCATAGCCAGTTATAAACCAGAGAACTTTATAAACCAGAACCCTTTACAAACCGGAGCCCGTTATAAACCAGAGCCCTTTAAAAACCAGTGCCCCTTATAAACCAGAGCCCTTTATAAACCAAAGCCCAATAGAAACCAAAGCCCTTTAGAAACCAAAGCCCTTTATATACCAGAGTCTGTAATAAACCAGAGCCGTATATAAAGCAGAGCCCTTTATAAACCAAAGCCGGTTGTAAACCAGAGCCTGTTATAAACCAGAGAACTTTTTAAACCAAAGCCCGTTATAAGCCAGAGGCCGTTAAAATTCAGAGCTCTTTATAAACCAGAACCCTTTATAAACCAGAGCCCATTATAAACCAGAGCCCTTTATAAACCAGAGCCCTTTATAAACAAGAACCCTTTATAAACCAAAGCCCTTTAGAAACTAAAGCCTTTTACATACCAGAGCCTGTCATAAACCAGAACCCTTTATAAACCAGAGCCCTTTATAAACCAAAGCCGGTTATAAACCAGAGCCTGTTATAAACCATAGCCCTTTATAAACCACAGCCCTTTATAAACCAAAGCCAGTTATAAACCAGAGCCCGTTATAAACCAGAACCCATTACAAACCAGAGCCCTTTATAAACCAGAAACCTTTATAAACCAGAGCACCTTATAAACAAAAGCCCTTTATAAACCAGAGCTCTTTATAAACCAAAGCCCTTTAGAAACCAAAGCCCTTTTTAAACCAGAGCCGGTTATAGACCAGAGCCCGTTATAAACCATAGCCAGTTATAAACCAGAGCCCGTTATAAACCAAAGTTTATTATAAACCAGAGCCTGTTATAAACCAGATCCCCTTTTAAACCAAAGCCTGATATAAACCAGAGGCCGTTAAAAACCAAAGCCCTTTATAAACCAGAACCCTTTATAAACCAGAGCCCGTTATAAACCAGAGCCCTTTATAAACCAGAGCCCTTTATAAACAAGAGCCCTTTATAAACCAAAGCCCTTTAGAAACCAAAGCCTTTTACATACCAGAGCCTGTCATAAACCAGAACCCTTTATAAACCAGAGCCCTTTATAAACCAAAGCCGGTTATAAACCAGAGCCTGTTATAAACCATAGCCCTTTATAAGCCAGAGCCCTTTATAAACCAAAGCCGGTTATAAACCAGAGCCCTTTATAAGCCAGAGCCCTTCATAAACCAAAGCCGGTTATAAACCAGAGCCCGTTATAAACCAAAGCCGGTTATAAACCAGAGCCTGTTATAAACCAGAGCACTTTAAAAACCAGAGCCCTTTATAAACCAGAGCCCTTTATAAACATAAGCCCATTAGAAACCAAAGCCCTTTATATACAAGAGCCTGTCATAAACCAGAACCCTTTATAAACCAGAGCCGGTTATAAACCAGAGCCTGTTATAGACCAGTGCCCGTTACAAACCAAAGGCCTTATAAACCAGAGCCAGTTAAAAACCAGAGCCCTTTATAAACCAGAGCCCTTTATTAACTAGAGCCTGTTATAAACCATAGCCCTTTATAAACCAGAGCCCTTTATAAACCAAAGCCGGTTATAAACCAGAGCCTGTTATAAACCAGAGCACTTTAAAAACCAGAGCCCTTTATAAACCAGAGCCCTTTATAAACATAAGCCCATTAGAAACCAAAGCCCTTTAGAAACCAAAGCCCTTTATATACCAGAGCCAGTAATAAACCAGAGCCGTATATAAACCAGAGCCCTTTATAAACCAAAGCCGGTTATAAACCAGAGCCCGTTATAAACCAGAGCCCTTTATAAACCAAAGCCGGTTATAAACCAGGGCCTGTTATAAACCAGATCCCTTTTTAAACCAGAGCCGATTATAGACCAGAGCCCATTATAAACCATAGCCAGTTATAAACCAGAGAACTTTATAAACCAGAACCCTTTACAAACCGGAGCCTGTTATAAACCAGAGCCCTTTAAAAACCAGTGCCCCTTATAAACCAGAGCCCTTTAGAAACCAAAGCCCAATAGAAACCAAAGCCCTTTAGAAACCAAAGCCCTTTATATACCAGAGTCTGTAATAAACCAGAGCCGTATATAAAGCAGAGCCCTTTATAAACCAAAGCCGGTTGTAAACCAGAGCCTGTTATAAACCAGAGAACTTTTTAAACCAAAGCCCGTTATAAGTCAGAGGCCGTTAAAATTCAGAGCTCTTTATAAACCAGAACCCTTTATAAACCAGAGCCCATTATAAACCAGAGCCCATTATAAACCAGAGCCCTTTATAAACAAGAACCCTTTATAAACCAAAGCCCTTTAGAAACTAAAGCCTTTTACATACCAGAGCCTGTCATAAACCAGAACCCTTTATAAACCAGAGCCCTTTATAAACCAAAGCTGGTTATAAACCAGAGCCTGTTATACACCATAGCCCTTTATAAACCACAGCCCTTTATAAACCAAAGCCAGTTATAAACCAGAGCCCGTTATAAACCAGAACCCATTACAAACCAGAGCCCTTTATAAACCAGAAACCTTTATAAACCAGAGCACCTTATAAACAAGAGCCCTTTATAAACCAGAGCTCTTTATAAACCAAAGCCCTTTAGAAACCAAAGCCCTTTTTAAACCAGAGCCGGTTATAGACCAGAGCCCGTTATAAACCATAGCCAGTTATAAACCAGAGCCCGTTATAAACCAAAGTTTATTATAAACCAGAGCCTGTTATAAACCAGATCCCCTTTTAAACCAAAGCCTGATATAAACCAGAGGCCGTTAAAAACCAAAGCCCTTTATAAACCAGAACCCTTTATAAACCAGAGCCCGTTATAAACCAGAGCCCTTTATAAACCAGAGCCCTTTATAAACAAGAGCCCTTTATAAACCAAAGCCCTTTAGAAACCAAAGCCTTTTACATACCAGAGCCTGTCATAAACCAGAACCCTTTATAAACCAGAGCCCTTTATAAACCAAAGCCAGTTATAAACCAGAGCCTGTTATAAACCATAGCCCTTTATAAGCCAGAGCCCTTTATAAACCAAAGCCGGTTATAAACCAGAGCCCTTTATAAGCCAGAGCCCTTTATAAACCAAAGCCGGTTATAAACCAGAGCTCGTTATAAACCAAAGCCGGTTATAAACCAGAGCCTGTGATAAACCAGAGCCCTTTTTAAACCAAAGCCCGTCATAAACCAGAGCCCATTACAAACCAGGGCCCTTTATAAACCAGAACCCTTTATAAACCAGAGCCTGTTATAAACCAGAGCCCTTTAAAAAACAGAGCCCTTTATAAACCTGAGCCCTTTAGAAACCAAAGCCCTTTATATACCAGAGCCTGTGATAAAACAGAGCCATTTATATACCAGAGCCTGTAATATATCAGAGCACTTTATTAACCTAAGCCGGTTATAAACCAGAGCACTTTAAAAACCAGAGCCCTTTATAAACCAGAGCCCTTTATAAACCAAACCCTTTAGAAACCAAAGCCCTTTATATACAAGAGCCTGTCATAAACCAGAACCCTTTATAAACCAGAGCCGGTTATAAACCAGAGCCTGTTATAGACCAGTGCCCGTTACAAACCAAAGGCTTTATAAACCAGAGCCAGTTAAAAACCAGAGCCCTTTATAAACCAGAGCCCTTTATTAACTAGAGCCTGTTATAAACCATAGCCCTTTATAAACCAGAGCCCTTTATAAACCAAAGCCGGTTATAAACCAGAGCCTGTTATAAACCAGAGCACTTTAAAAACCAGAGCCCTTTATAAACCAGAGCCCTTTATAAACATAAGCCCATTAGAAACCAAAGCCCTATAGAAACTAAAACCCTTTAGAAACCAAAGCCCTTTATATACCAGAGCCAGTAATAAACCAGAGCCGTATATAAACCAGAGCCCTTTATAAACCAAAGCCGGTTATAAACCAGAGCCCGTTATAAACCAGAGCCCTTTATAAACCAAAGCCGGTTATAAACCAGGGCCTGTTATAAACCAGATCCCTTTTTAAACCAGAGCCGATTATAGACCAGAGCCCATTATAAACCATAGCCAGTTATAAACCAGAGAACTTTATAAACCAGAACCCTTTACAAACCGGAGCCCGTTATAAACCAGAGCCCTTTAAAAACCAGTGCCCCTTATAAACCAGAGCCCTTTATAAACCAAAGCCCAATAGAAACCAAAGCCCTTTAGAAACCAAAGCCCTTTAGAAACCAAAGCCCTTTATATACCAGAGTCTGTAATAAACCAGAGCCGTATATAAAGCAGAGCCCTTTATAAACCAAAGCCGGTTGTAAACCAGAGCCTGTTATAAACCAGAGAACTTTTTAAACCAAAGCCCGTTATAAGCCAGAGGCCGTTAAAATTCAGAGCTCTTTATAAACCAGAACCCTTTATAAACCAGAGCCCATTATAAACCAGAGCCCTTTATAAACCAGAGCCCTTTATAAACAAGAACCCTTTATAAACCAAAGCCCTTTAGAAACTAAAGCCTTTTACATACCAGAGCCTGTCATAAACCAGAACCCTTTATAAACCAGAGCCCTTTATAAACCAAAGCCGGTTATAAACCAGAGCCTGTTATAAACCATAGCCCTTTATAAAACATAGCCCTCCATAAACCACAGCCCTTTATAAACCAAAGCCGGTTATAAACCAGAGCCTGTTATAAACCAGAGGCCTTTTTAAACCAAAGCCCATTATAAACCAGAGCCCTATATAAACCAGAGCCCTTTATAAACAAGAGCCCTTTATAAACCAAAGCCCTTTAGAAACCAAAGCCCTTTATATACCAGGGCCTGTCATAAACCAGAACCCTTTATAAACCAGAGCCCTTTATAAACCAAAGTCGGTTATAAACGAGTTCCCGTTATAAACCACAGCCCTTTATAAACCAGAGCCATTTATAAGACAAAGCCGGTTATAAACTAAAGCCCGTTATAAACCAGAGCTTTTTATTCACCAGAACCTATTATAAACCAGAGCCTGTTATAAACCAGAGCCCTTTATAAACCAAAGCCGGTTATAAACCAGAGCCTGTTATAAAACAGAGCTCTTTATAAACAAGAGCCCTTTATAAACCAAAGCCGGTTATAAACCAGAGCCTGTTATAAACCAGAGCTCTTTATTCCCCAGAGCCTGTTATAAACCACAGCCCTTTATAAACCAGAGCCCTTTATAAACCAAAGTCCTCTATATACCAGAGCCTGCTATAAACCAGAACCCTTTATACACCAAGGCCGGTTATAAACCAGAGCCTGTTATAAACCAGAGGCCTTTATAAGCCAGATCCCATTAAAAATCATGGCCCTTTATCAACCAGAACTCTTTATAAACCAGAGAATGTCATAAACCAGATCCCGTTACAAACCAGAGCCTGTTATAAACCATAGCCCTTTATAAACCGGAGCGCTGTATAAATCAAAGCCGGTTATAAACCAGAGCCCGTTATGAACCAGAGTCCTTTATAAACCAAAGCCGGTTATAAACGAGAGCCCGTTATAAACCATAGCCCTTTATAAACCACAGCCCTTTATAAACCAAAGCCGGTTATAAACCAGAGCCCGTTATAAACCAGAACCCATTACAAACCAGAGCCCTTTATAAACCAGAAACCTTTATAAACCAGAGCACCTTATAAACAAGAGCCCTTTATAAACCAGAGCTCTTTATAAACCAAAGCCCTTTAGAAACCAAAGCCCTTTTTAAACCAGAGCCGGTTATAGACCAGAGCCCGTTATAAACCATAGCCTGATATAAACCAGAGGCCGTTAAAAACCAAAGCCATTTATAAACCAGAACCCTTTATAAACCAGAGCCCGTTATAAACCAGAGCCCTTATAAACCAGAGCCCTTTATAAACAAAAGCCAGTTATAAACCAGAGCTCCATATTCACCAGAGCCTGTTATAAACCAGAGCCCTTTATAAACCAGAGCCCTTTATAAACCAAAGCTGGTTATAATCCAGAGCCTGTTATAAACCAGAGGCCGTTAAAAACCAAAGCCATTTAGAAACCTAAGCCTTTTACATACCAGAGCCTGTCATAAACCAGAACCCTTTATAAACCAGAGCCCTTTATAAACCAAAGCCGGTTATAAACCAGAGCTCCATATTCACCAGAGCCTGTTATAAACCAGAGCCCTTTATAAACCAGAGCCCTTTATAAACCAAAGCTGGTTATAAACCAGAGCCTGTTATAAACCAGAACCCTTTATAAGCCAGATCCCATTAAAAATCAGGGCCCGTTATCAACCAGAACCCTTTATAAACCAGAGCCTGTCATAAACCAGAGCCCGTTACAAACCAGAGTCTGTTATAAACCATAGCCCTTTATAAACCAGAGCCCTGTATAAACCAAAGCCGGTTATAAACCAGAGCCCGTCATGAACCAGAGTCCTTTATAAACCAAAGCCGGTTATAAACGAGAGCCCGTTATAAACCATAGCCCTTTATAAACCACAGCCCTTTATAAACAAGAACCCTTTATAAACCAAAGCCCTTTATATACCAGAGCCTGTCATAAACCAGAACCCTTTATAAACCAGAGCCCTTTATAAACCAAAGCCCTTTATAAACCAAAGCCGGTTATAAACCAGAGCCTGTTATAAACCAGAGGCCTTTTTAAACCGAAGCCCGTTATAAGCCAGAGGCCGTTAAAAACCAGAGCCCTTTATAACCCAGAAACCTTTATAAACCAGAGGCCGTCATAAACCAGAGCCTGTTATAAACCACAGCCCTTTATAAACCAGAGCCCTTTACAAAAAAGAACCCTTTATAAACCAAAGCCCTTTATAAACCAAAGCCCTTTACATACCAGAGCATGTCATAATCCAGAACCCTTTATAAACCAGAGCCCTTTATAAACCAAAGCCGGTTATAAACCAGAGCCCGTTATAAACCAGAGCCCATTACAAACCAGAGCGCTTTATAAACCAAAACCCTTTATAAAGCAGAGCACCTTATAAACCAGAGCCCTTTAAAAACCAGAGCCCTTTATAAACCAGAGCCCTTTATAAACCAAAGCCCTTTAGAAACCAAAGCCCTTTTTGAAACAGAGCCGGTTATACATCAGAGCCTGTTATAAACCATAGCCCTTTATAAACCACAGCCCTTTATAAACCAGAGCCGGTTATAGACCAGAGCCCGTTATAAACCATAGCCTGATATAAACCAGAGGCCGTTAAAAACCAAAGCCATTTATAAACCAGAACCCTTTATAAACCAGAGCCCGTTATAAACCAGAGCCCTTATAAACCAGAGCCCTTTATAAACAAAAGCCAGTTATAAACCAGAGCTCCATATTCACCAGAGCCTGTTATAAACCAGAGCCCTTTATAAACCAGAGCCCTTTATAAACCAAAGCTGGTTATAAACCAGAGCCTGTTATAAACCAGAGGCCGTTAAAAACCAAAGCCATTTAGAAACCTAAGCCTTTTACATACCAGAGCCTGTCATAAACCAGAACCCTTTATAAACCAGAGCCCTTTATAAACCAAAGCCGGTTATAAACCAGAGCTCCATATTCACCAGAGCCTGTTATAAACCAGAGCCCTTTATAAACCAGAGCCCTTTATAAACCAAAGCTGGTTATAAACCAGAGCCTGTTATAAACCAGAACCCTTTATAAGCCAGATCCCATTAAAAATCAGGGCCCGTTATCAACCAGAACCCTTTATAAACCAGAGCCTGTCATAAACCAGAGCCCGTTACAAACCAGAGTCTGTTATAAACCATAGCCCTTTATAAACCAGAGCCCTGTATAAACCAAAGCCGGTTATAAACCAGAGCCCGTCATGAACCAGAGCCCTTTATAAACCAAAGCCGGTACTGGAGCCCTTTATAAACCAGAACCCTTTATAAACAAGAGCCCGTTATAAACCAGAGCCTGTTATAAACCAGAGCTCTTTATTCACCAGAGCCTGTTATAAACCACAGCCCTTTATAAACCAGAGCCCTTTATAAACCAAAGTCCTCTATATACCAGAGCCTGCTATAAACCAGAGCCCTTTATAAACCAAAGCCGGTTATAAACCAGAGCCCGTTACAAACCAGAGCCTGTTATAAACCACAGCCCGTTATAAACCATAGCCCTTTATAAACCACAGCCCTTTATAAACCAAAGCCGGTTATAAACCAGAGCCCGTTATAAACCAGAGCCCATTACAAACCAGAGCCCTTTATAAACCAGAAACCTTTATAAACCAGAGCACCTTATAAACCAGAGCCCTTTTTAAACCAGAGCCCTTTATAAACCAAAGCCCTTTAGAAACCAAAGCCCTTTTTAAACCAGAGCCGGTTATAGACCAGAGCCCTTTAAAAACCAGAGCCCCTTATAAACCAGAGCCCTTTATAAACCAAAGCCCATTAGAACCCAAAGCCCTTTAGAAACCAAAGCCCTTTATAAACCAAAGCCGGTTATAAACCAGAGCCTGTTATAAACCAGAGGCCTTTTTAAACCAAAGCCCGTTATAAGCCAGAGGCCGTTAAAAACCAGAGCCCTTTATAAACCAGAACCCTTTATAAACCAGAGCCCGTTATAAACCAGAACCCTTTATACACCAAAGCCGGTTATAAACCAGAGCCTGTTATAAACCAGAGGCCTTTATAAGCCAGATCCCATTAAAAATCAGGGCCCTTTATCTACCAGAACCCTTTATAAACCAAAGCCGGTTATAAACCAGAGCCTGTTATAAACCAGAGCCTGTTATAAACCAGAACCCTTTATACACCAAAGCCGGTTATAAACCAGAGCCTGTTATAAACCAGAACCCTTTATACACCAAAGCCGGTTATAAACCAGAGCCTGTTATAAACCAGAGGCCTTTATAAGCCAGATCCCATTAAAAATCAGGGCCCTTTATCAACCACAACCCCTTATAAACCAGAGCCTGTCATAAACCAGAGCCCGTTACAAACCAGAGCCTGTTATAAACCATAGCCCTTTATAAACCAGAGCCCTGTATAAACCAGAGTCCTTTATAAACCAAAGCCGGTTATAAACGAGAGCCCCTTATAAACCATCGCCCTTTATAAACAAAGCCCTTTATAAACCAAAGCCGGTAATAAACCAGAGCCCGTTATAAACCAGAGCCCATTACAAACCAGAGCCCTTTATAAACCAGAAACCTTTATAAACCAGAGCACCTTATAAACCAGAGCCCTTTTTAAACCAGAGCCCTTTATAAACCAAAGCCCTTTAGAAACCAAAGCCCTTTTTAAACCAGAGCCGGTTATAGACCAGAGCCCTTTAAAAACCAGAGCCCCTTATAAACCAGAGCCCTTTATAAACCAAAGCCCATTAGAACCCAAAGCCCTTTAGAAACCAAAGCCCTTTATAAAACAAAGCCGGTTATAAACCAGAGCCTGTTATAAACCAGAGGCCTTTTTAAACCAAAGCCCGTTATAAGCCAGAGGCCGTTAAAAACCAGAGCCCTTTATAAACCAGAACCCTTTATAAACCAGAGCCCGTTATAAACCAGAGCCCTTCATAAACCAGAGCCCTTTAGAAACCTAAGCCCTTTATAAACCAGAGCCCTTTATAAACCAAAGCCGGTTATAAACCAGAGCCTGTTATAAACCAGAGCTCTTTATTCACAAGAGCCTGTTATAAACCACAGCCCTTTATAAACCAGAGCCCTGTATAAACCAAAGCCGGTTATAAACCAGAGCCAGTTATAAACCATAGCCCTTTATAAACCACAGCCCTGTATAAACCAAAGCCGGTTATAAACCAGAGCCAGTTATAAACCATAGCCATTTATAAACCACAGCCCTTTATAAACCAAAGCCGGTTATAAACCAGAGCCCGTTATAAGCCAGAGCCCATTACAAACCAGAGCCCTTTATAAACCAGAAACCTTTATAAACCAGAGCACCTTATAAACCAGAGCCCTTTATAAACCAGAGCCCTTTATAAACCAGAGCCCTTTAGAAACCAAAGCCTTTTTTAAACCAGAGCCGATTATAGACCAGAGCCCGTTATAAACCATAGCCAGTTATAAACCAAAGCCCTTTATAAACCAGATCCCGTTATAAACCATAGCCCTTTATAAACCAAAGCCGGTTATAAACCAGAGCCCGTTATAAACCAGAGCCCATTACAAACCAGAGCCCTTTATAAACCAGAAACCTTTATAAATCAAGCCCTTTATAAACCAAAGCCGGTTATAAACCACAGCTCTTTATTCACCAGAGCCTGTTATAAACCAGAGCCCTTTATAAACCAAAGCTGGTTATAAACCAAAGCCTGTTATAAACCAGAACCCGTTATACACCAAAGCCGGTTATAAACCAGAGCCTGTTATAAACCAGAACCCTTTATACACCAAAGCCGGTTATAAACCAGAGCCTGTTATAAACCAGAACCCTTTATACACCAAAGCAGGTTATAAACCAGAGCCTGTTATAAACCAGAGGCCTTTATAAGCCAGATCCTATTAAAAATCATGGCCCTTTATCAACCAGAACCCTTTATAAACCAGAGCCTGTCATAAACCAGAGCCCGTTACAAACCAGAGCCTGTTATAAACCATAGCCCTTTATAAACCAGAGCCCTTTATAAACCAAAGCCGGTTATAAACCAGAGCCTGTTATAAACCAGAGCTCTTTATAATCCAGAGCCCTTTATAAACCAAAGCCGGTTATAAACCAGAGCCTGTTATAAATCAGAGCTCTTTATTCACCAGAGCCTGTTATAAACCACAGCCCTTTATAAACCAGAGCCCTTTATGAACCAAAACTGGTTATAAACCAGAGCCTGTTATAAACCAGAACCTTTTATACACCAAAGCCGGTTATAAACCAGAGCCTTTTATAAACCAGAACCCTTTATAAGCCAGATCCCATTAAAAATCAGGGCCCTTTATCAACCAGAACCCTTTATAAACCAGAGCCTATCATAAACAGGAGCCCGTTACAAACAGAGCCTGTTATAAACCATAGCCCTTTATAAACCAGAGCCCTGTATAAACCAAAGCCGGTTATAAACCAGAGCCCGTTATGAACCACAGTCCTTTATAAACCAAAGCCGGTTATAAACGAGAGCCCGTTATAAACCATAGCCCTTTATAAACCACAGCCCTTTATAAACCAAAGCCGGTTATAAACCAGAGCCCGTTATACACCAGAAACCTTTATAAACCAGAGCACCTTATAAACCAGAGCCCTTTATAAACCAGAGCCCTTTAAAAACCATAGCCCTTTAGAAACCAAAGCCCTTTTTAAACCAGAGCCCTTTATAAACCAGATCCTGTTATAAACCATAGCCCTTTATAAACCAAAGCCGGTTATAAACCAGAGCCCGTTATATACCAGAGCCCATTACAAACCAGAGCCCTTTATAAACCAGAAACCTTTATAAACCACAGCCCTTTATAAACCAAAGCCGGTTATAAACCAGAGCTCTTTATTCACTAGAGCATGTTATAAACCAGAGCCCTTTATAAACCAAAGCCGGTTATAAACCAGAGCCTGTTATAAACCAGAACCCTTTATACACCAAAGCCGGTTTTAAACCAGAGCCTGTTATAGACAAGAACCATTTATACACCAAATCCGGTTATAAACCAGAGCCTGTTATAAACCAGAGGCCTTTATAAGCCAGATACCATTAAAAATCGGGGCCCTTTATCAACCAGAACCCTTTATAAACCAGAGCCTGTCTTAAACCAGAGCCCGTTCCAAACCAGATTCTGTTATAAACCATAGCCCTTTATAAACCAGAGCCCTTTATAAACCAAAGCCGGTTATAAACCAGAGCCCGTTATACACCAGAAACCTTTATAAACCAGAGCACCTTATAAACCAGAGCCCTTTATAAACCAGAGCCCTTTATAAACCAAAGCCCTTTATAAACCAAAGCCCTTTTTAAACCAGAGCCGGTTATAGACCAGAGCCCGTTATAAACCATAGCCAGTTATAAACCAGAGCCCGTTATAAACCAAAGCCGATTATAAACCAGATCCCCTTTTAAACCAAAGCCCGTTATAAACCAGAGCCCATTACAAACCACAGCACTTTATAAACCAAAACCCTTTATAAACCAGAGCCCGTTATAAACCAGAGCCCTTTAAAAACCAGAGCACCTTATAAACCAGAGCCCTTTATAAACCAAAGCCCATTAGAACCCAAAGCCCTTTATAAACCAAAGCCCTTTATAAACCAAAGCCGGTTATAAACAAGAGCCTGTTATAAACCAGAGGCCTTTTTAAACCAAAGCCCGTTATAAGCCAGAGGCCGTTAAAAACCAGAGCCCTTTATAAACCAGAACCCTTTATAAACCAGAGCCCTTTATAAACCAGAGCCCTTTATAAACCAAACCCGGTTATAAACCAGAGCCTGTTATAAACCAGAACCCTTTATACACCAAAGCCAGTTATAAACCAGAGCCTGTTATAAACCAGAACTCTGTATACACCAAAACCGGTTATAAACCAGAGCCTGTAATAAACCACAGGCCTTTATAAGCCAGATCCCATTAAAAATCATGGCCCTTTATCAACCAGAACCCTTTATAATTCAGAGCCTGTCATAAACCAGATCCCGTTACAAACCAGAGCCTGTTATAAACCATAGCCCTTTATAAACCAGAGCCCTGTATAAACCAAAGCCGGTTATAAACAAGAGCCCATTATAAACCAGAGCCCATTACAAACCAGAGCCCTTTATAAACCAGAAACCTTTATAAACCAGAGCACCTTATAAACCAGAGCTCTTTATAAACCAGAGCCCTTTATAAACCAAAGCCCTTTAGAAACCAAAGCCCTTTTTAAACCAGAGCCGGTTATAGACCAGAGCCCGTTATGAACCATAGCCAGTTATAAACCAGAACCTGTTATAAACCAAAGCCGATTATAAACCAGAGCCTGTTATAAACCAGATCCCCTTTTAAACCAAAGCCCGTTATACACCAGAGCCCATTACAAACCACAGCACTTTATAAACCAAAACCCTTTATAAACCAGAGCCCGTTATAAACCAGAGCCCTTTAAAAACCAGAGCCCCTTATAAACCAGAGCACTTTATAAACCAAAGCCCATTAGAACCCAAAGCCCTTTAGAAACCAAAGCCCTTTAGAAACCAAAGCCCTTTAGAAACCAAAGCCGGTTATAAACCAGAGCCTTTTATAAACCAGAGGCCTTTTTAAACCAAAGCCCGTTATAAGCCAGAGGCCGTTAAAAACCAGAGCCCTTTATAAACCAGAACCCTTTATAAACCAGAGCCCTGTATAAACCAGAGCCCTTTATAAACAAGAGCCCTTTAGAAAACAAAGCCGGTTATAAACCAGAGCCTGTTATAAACCAGAGCTCTTTATTCACCAGAGCCTGTTATAAACCAGAGCCCTTTATAAACCAGAGCCCTTTATAAACCAAAGTCCTCTATAAACCAGAGCCTGTTATAAACCAGAGCTCTTTATTCACCAGAGCCTGTTATAAACCAGAGCCCTTTATAAACCAGAGCCCTTTATAAACCAAAGCTGGTTATAAACCAGAGCCTGTTATAAACCAGAACCCTTTATACACCAAAGTCGGTTATAAACCAGAGCCTATTATAAACCAGAACCCTTTATACACCAAAGCCGGTTATAAACCAGAGCCCGTTATAAACCAGAACCCTTTATAAGCCAGATCCCATTAAAAATCAGGGCCCTTTATCAACCAGAACCCTTTATAAACCAGAGCCTGTCATAAACCAGAGCCCGTTACAAACCAGAGCCTGTTATAAACCATAGCCCTTTATAAACCAGAGCCCTGTATAAACCAAAGCCGGTTATAAACCAGAGCCCGTTATGAACCAGAGTCCTTTATAAACCAAAGCTGGTTATAAACGAGAGCCCGTTATAAACCATAGCCCTTTATAAACCACAGCCCTTTATAAACCAAAGCCAGTTATAAACCTGAGCCCGTTATAAACCAGAGCCCATTACAAACCAGAGCCCTTTATAAACCAGAAACCTTTATAAACCAGAGCACCTTATAAACCAGAGCCCTTTTTAAACCAGAGCCCTTTATAAACCAAAGCCCTTTAGAAACCAAAACCCTTTTTAAACCAGAGCCGGTTATAGACCAGAGCCCTTTAAAAACCAGAGCCCCTTATAAACCAGAGCCCTTTATAAACCAAAGCCCATTAGAACCCAAAGCCCTTTAGAAACCAAAGCCGGTTATAAACCAGAGCCTGTTATAAACCAGAACCCTTTATACACCAAAGCCAGTTATAAATCAGAGCCTGTTATAAACCATAGGCCTTTATAAGCCAGATCCCATTAAAAATCAGGGCCCTTTATCAACCACAACCCTTTATAAACCAGAGCCTGTCATAAACCAGAGCCCGTTACAAACAAGAGCCTGTTGTAAACCATAGCCCTTTATAAACCAGAGCCCTGTATAAACCAGAGTCCTTTATAAACCAAAGCTGGTTATAAACGAGAGCCCGTTATAAACCATCGCCCTTTATAAACAAAGCCCTTTATAAACCAAAGCCGGTAATAAACCAGAGCCTGTTATAAACCAGAGCCCATTACAAACCAGAGCCCTTTATAAACCAGAAACCTTTATAAACCAGAGCACCTTATAAACCAGAGCCCTTTTTAAACCAGAGCCCTTTATAAACCAAAGCCCTTTAGAAACCAACGCCCTTTTTAAACCAGAGCCGGTTATAGACCAGAGCCCTTTAAAAACCAGAGCCCCTTATAAACCAGAGCCCTTTATAAACCAAAGCCCATTAGAACCCAAAGCCCTTTAGAATCCAAAGCCCTTTAGAAACCAAAGCCCTTTATAAACCAAAGCCGATCAAAAACCAGAGCCTGTTATAAACCAGAGGCCTTTTTAAACCAAAGCCCGTTATAAGCCAGAGGCCGTTAAAAACCAGAGCCCGTTATAAACCAGAGCCCTTTATAAACCAGAGCCCTTTAGAAACCTAAGCCCTTTATAAACCAGAGCCCTTTATAAACCAAAGCCGGTTATAAACCAGAGCCTGTTATAAACCAGAGCCCTTTATTCACCAGAGCCTGTTATAAACCACAGCCCTTTATAAACCAGAGCCCTGTATAAACCAAAGCCGGTTATAAACCAGAGCCAGTTATAAACCATAGCCCTTTATAAACCACAGCCCTGTATAAACCAAAGCCGGTTATAAACCAGAGCCAGTTATAAACCATAGCCATTTATAAACCACAGCCCTTTATAAACCAAAGCCGGTTATAAACCAGAGCCCGTTATAAACCAGAGCCCATTACAAACCAGAGCCCTTTATAAACCAGAAACCTTTATAAACCAGAGCACCTTATAAACCAGAGCCCTTTATAAACCAGAGCCCTTTATAAACCAAAGCCCTTTAGAAACCAAAGCCTTTTTTAAACCAGAGCCGATTATAGACCAGAGCCCGTTATAAACCATAGCCAGTTATAAACCAAAGCCCTTTATAAACCAGATCCCGTTCTAAACCATAGCCCTTTATAAACCAAAGCCGGTTATAAACCAGAGCCCGTTATAAACCAGAGCCCATTACAAACCAGAGCCCTTTATAAACCAGAAACCTTTATAAATCATGCCCTTTATAAACCAAAGCCGGTTATAAACCAGAGCTCTTTATTCACCAGAGCCTGTTATAAACCAGAGCCCTTTATAAACCAAAGCCGGTTATAAACCAAAGCCTGTTATAAACCAGAACCCTTTATACACCAAAGCCGGTTATAAACCAGAGCCTGTTATAAACCAGAGGCCTTTATAAGCCAGATCCCATTAAAAATCATGGCCCTTTATCAACCAGAACCCTTTATAAACCAGAGCCTGTCATAAACCAGAGCCCGTTACAAACCAGAGCCTGTTATAAACCATAGCCCTTTATAAGCCAGAGCCCTGTATAAACCAAAGCCGGTTATAAACCAGAGCCCATTATAAACCAGAGCCCATTACAAACCAGAGCCCTTTATAAACCAGAAACCTTTATAAACCAGAGCACCTTTTAACCAGAGCCCTTTATAAACCAGAGCCCTTTATAAACCAAAGCCCTTTAGAAACAAAAGCCCTTTTTAAACCAGAGCCGGTTATAGACCAGAGCCCGTTATAAACCATAGCCAGTTATAAACCAGAGCCTGATATAAACCAGAGCCTGGTATAAACCAGATCCCCTTTTAAACCAAAGCCCGTTATAAACCAGAGCCCATTACAAACCACAGCACTTTATAAACCAAAACCCTTTATAAACCAGAGCCCGTTATAAACCAGAGCCCTTTAAAAACCAGAGCTCCTTATAAACCAGAGGCCTTTATAAACCAAAGCCCATTAGAACCCAAAGCCCTTTAGAAACCAAAGCTCTTTAGAAACCAAAGCCCTTTATAAACCAAAGCCGGTTATAAACCAGAGCCTTTTATAAACCAGAAGCCTTTTTAAACCAAAGCCTGTTATAAGCCAGAGGCCGTTAAAAACCAGAGCCCTTTATAAACCAGAACCCTTTATAAACCAGAGCCTGTTATAAACCAAAGCCCTTTATAAACCAGAGCCCTTTAGAAACCAAAGCCCTTTATAAACCAGAGCCCTTTATAAACCAAAGCCGGTTATAAACCAGAACCTGTTATAAACCAGAGCTCTTTATTCACCAGAGGCTGTTATAAACCACAGCCCTTTATAAACCAGAGCCCTTTATAAACCAAAGTCCTCTATATACCAGAGCCTACTATAAACCAGAGCCCTTTATAAACCAAAGCCATTTATAAACCAGAGCCTGTTATAAACCAGAGCTCTTTATTCACCAGAGCCTGTTATAAACCAGAGCCCTTTATAAACCAGAGCCCTTTATAAACCAAAGCTGGTTATATACCAGAGCCTGTTATAAACCAGAACCCTTTATACACCAAAGTCGGTTATAAACCAGAGCCTGTTATAAACCAGAACCCTTTATACTTCAAAGCCGGTTATAAACCAGAGCCTGTTATAAACCAGAACCCTTTATAAGCCAGATCCCATTAAAAATCAGGGCCCTTTATCAACCAGAACCCTTTATAAACCAGAGCCTGTCATAAACCAGAGCCCGTTACAAACCAGAGCCTGTTATAAACCATAGCCCTTTATAAACCAGAGTCCTTTATAAACCAAAGCCGGTTATAAACGAGAGCCCGTTATAAACCATAGCCCTTTATAAACCACAGCTCTTTATAAACCAAAGCCGGTTATAAACCAGAGCCCGTTATAAACCAGAGCCCATTACAAATCAGAGCCCTTTATAAACCAGAAACCTTTATAAACCAGAGCACCTTATAAACCAGAGCCCTTTTTAAACCAGAGCCCTTTATAAACCAAAGCCCTTTAGAAACCAAAGCCGGTTATAAACCAGAGCCTTTTATAAACCAGAGGCCTTTTTAAACCAAAGCCCGTTATAAGCCAGAGGCCGTTAAAAACCAGAGCCCTTTATAAACCAGAACCCTTTATAAACCAGAGCCCGTTATAAACCAGAGCCCTTTGTAAACCAGAGCCCTTTAGAAACCAAAGCCCTTTATAAACCAGAGCCCTTTATAAACCAAAGCCGGTTATAAACCAGAGCCTGTTATAAACCAGAGCTCTTTATTCACCAGAGGCTGTTATAAACCACAACCATTTATAAACCAGAGCCCTTTATAAACCAAAGTCCTCTATATACCAGAGCCTGCTATAAACCAGAGCCCTTTATAAACCAAAGCTGGTTATAAACCAGAGCCTGTTATAAACCAGAACCCTTTATACACCAAAGTCGGTTATAAACCACAGCCCTTTATAAACCAGAGCCCTGTATAAACCAAAGCCGGTTATAAACCAGAGCCAGTTATAAACCATAGCCCTTTATAAACCACAGCCCTGTATAAACCAAAGCCGGTTATAAACCAGAGCCAGTTATAAACCATAGCCATTTATAAACCACAGCCCTTTATAAACCAAAGCCGGTTATAAACCAGAGCCCGTTATATACCAGAGCCCATTACAAACCAGAGCCCTTTATAAACCAGAAACCTTTGTAAACCAGAGCACCTTATAAACCAGAGCCCTTTATAAACCAGAGCCCTTTATAAACCAAAGCCCTTTAGAATCCAAAGCCTTTTTTTAACCAGAGCCGATTATAGACCAGAGCCCGTTATAAACCATAGCCAGTTATAAACCAAAGCCCTTTATAAACCAGATCCCGTTATAAACCATAGCCCTTTATAAACCAAAGCCGGTTATAAACCAGAGCCCGTTATAAACCAGAGCCCATTACAAACCAGAGCCCTTTATAAACCAGAAACCTTTATAAATCATGCCCTTTATAAACAAAAGCCGGTTATAAACCAGAGCTCTTTATTCACCAGAGCCTGTTACAAACCAGAGCCCTTTATAAACCAAAGCCGGTTATAAACCAAAGCCTGTTATAAACCAGAACCCTTTATACACCAAAGGCGGTTATAAACCAGAGCCTGTTATAAACCAGAACCCTTTATACACCAAAGCCGGTTATAAACCAGAGCCTGTTATAAACCAGAGGGCTTTATAAGCCAGATCCCATTAAAAATCATGGCCCTTTATCAACCAGAACCCTATATAAACCAGAGCCTGTCATAAACCAGAGCCCGTTACAAACCAGAGCCTGTTATAAACCATAGCCCTTTATAAACCAGAGCCCTGTATAAACCAAAGCCGGTTATAAACCAGAGCCCATTATAAACCAGATCCCATTAAAAACCAGAGCCCTTTATAAACCAGAAACCTTTGTAAACCAGAGCACCTTATAAACCAGAGCCCTTTATAAACCAAAGCCCTTTAGAAACAAAAGCCCTTTTTAATCCAGAGCCGGTTATAGACCAGAGCCCGTTATAAACCAAAGCCAGTTATAAACCAGAGCCTGATATAAACCAAAGCCGACTATAAACCAGAGCCTGTTATAAACCAGATCCCCTTTTAAACCAAAGCCCGTTATAAACCAGAGCCCATTACAAACCACAACACTTTATAAACCAAAACCCTTTATAAACCAGAGTCCGTTATAAAGCAGAGCCCTTTAAAAACCAGAGCCCCTTATAAACCAGAGCCCTTTAGAAACCAAAGCCCATTAGAATCCAAAGCCCTTTATAAACCAAAGCCGGTTATAAACCAGAGCCTTTTATAAACCAGAGGCCTTTTTAAACCAAAGCCCGTTATAAGCCAGAGGCCGTTAAAAACCAGAGCCCTTTATAAACCAGAACCCTTTATAAACCAGAGCCCGTTATAAACCAGATCCCTTTATAAACCAGAGCCCTTTAGAAACCAAAGCCCTTTATAAACCAGAGCCCTTTATAAACCAAAGCCGGTTATAAACCAGAGCCTGTTATAAACCAGAGCTCTTTATTCACCAGAGGCTGTTATAAACCACAGCCCTTTATAAACCATAGCCCTTTATAAACCAAAGTCCTCTATATACCAGAGCCTGCTATAAACCAGAGCCCTTTATAAACCAAAACCATTTATAAACCAGAGCCTGTTATGAACCAGAGCTCTTTATTCACCAGAGCCTGTTATAAACCAGAGCCCTTTATAAACCAGAGCCCTTTATAAACCAAAGCTGGTTATAAACCAGAGCCTGTTATAAACCAGAACCCTTTATACACCAAAGTCGGTTATAAACCAGAGCCTGTTATAAACCAGAACCCTTTATACACCAAAGCCGGTTATAAACC
Organism: Cyprinodon diabolis; assembly: GCA_030533445.1. NCBI lineage: Eukaryota > Metazoa > Chordata > Actinopteri > Cyprinodontiformes > Cyprinodontidae > Cyprinodon > Cyprinodon diabolis. The sequence goes on from CM060076.1 coordinate 42,145,487, forward strand.
AGAGCCTGTTATAAGCCAGAACCCTTTATAAGCCAGAACCCATTAAAAATCAGGGCCCTTTATCAACCAGAACCCTTTATAAACCAGAGCCTGTCATAAACCAGAGCCCGTTACAAACCAGAGCCTGTTATAAACAATAGCCCTTTATAAACAAGAGCCCTGTATAAACCAAAGCCGGTTATAAACCAGAGCCCGTTATGAACCAGAGTCCTTTATAAACCAAAGCCGGTTATAAACGAGAGCCCATTATAAACCATAGCCCTTTATAAACCACAGCCCTTTATAAACCAAAGCTGGTTATAAACCAGAGCCCGTTATAAACCAGAGCCCATTACAAATCAGAGTCCTTTATAAACCAGAAACCTTTATAAACCAGAGCACCTTATAAACCAGAGCCCTTTTTAAACCAGAGCCCTTTATAAACCAAAGCCCTTTAGAAACCAAAGCCGGTTATAAACCAGAGCCTTTTATAAACCAGAAGCCTTTTTAAACCAAAGCCCGTCATAAGCCAGAGGCCGTTAAAAACATGAGCGCTTTATAAACCAGAACCCTTTATAAACCAGAGCCCGTTATAAACCAGAGCCCTTTTGTAAACCAGAGCCCTTTAGAAACCAAAGCCCTTTATAAACCATAGCCCTTTATAAACCAAAGCCGGTTATAAACCAGAGCCTGTTATAAACCAGAGCTCTTTATTCACCAGAGGCTGTTATAAACCACAGCCCTTTATAAACTGGAGCCCTTTATAAACCAAAGTCCTCTATATACCAGAGCCTGCTATAAACCAGAGCCCTTTATAAACCAGAGCCCTTTAAAAACCAAAGCTGGTTATAAACCAGAGCCTGTTATAAACCAGAACCCTTTATACAACAAAGTCGGTTATAAACCAGAGCTTGTTATAAACCAGAACCCTTTATACACCAAAGCCGGTTATAAACCAGAGCCTGTTATAAACCAGAACCCTTTATAAGCCAGATCCCATTTAAAATCAGGGCCCTTTATCAACCAGAACCCTTTATAAACCAGAGCCTGTCATAAACCAGAGCCCGTTACAAACCAGAGCCTGTTATAAACCATAGCCCTTTATAAACCAGAGCCCTGTATAAACCAAAGCCGGTTATAAACCAGAGCCGGTTATGAACCAGAGTCCTTTATAAACCAAAGCCGGTTATAAACGAGAGCCCATTACAAACCACAGCACTTTATAAACCAAAACCCTTTATAAACCAGAGCCCGTTATAAAGCAGAGCCCTTTAAAAACCAGAGCCCCTTATAAACCAGAGCCCTTTATAAACCAAAGCCCATTAGAACCCAATGCCCTTTAGAAACCAAAGCCCTTTAGAATCCAAAGCCCTTTATAAACCAAAGCCGGTTATAAACCAGAGCCTTTTATAAACCAGAGGCCTTTTTAAACCAAAGCCCGTTATAAGCCAGAGGCCGTTAAAAACCAGAGCCCTTTATAAACCAGAACCCTTTATAAACCAGAGCCCGTTATAAACCAGATCCCTTTATAAACCAGAGCCCTTTAGAAACCAAAGCCCTTTATAAACCAGAGCCCTTTATAAACCAAAGCCGGTTATAAACCAGAGCCTGTTATAAACCAGAGCTCTTTATTCACCAGAGGCTGTTATAAACCACAGCCCTTTATAAACCAGAGCCCTTTTTAAACCAGAGCCCTTTATAAACCAAAGCCCTTTAGAAACCAAAGCCGGTTATAAACCAGAGCCTTTTATAAACCAGAAGCCTTTTTAAACCAAAGCCCGTTATAAGCCAGAGGCCGTTAAAAACCAGAGCGCTTTATAAACCAGAACCCTTTATAAACCAGAGCCAGTTATAAACCAGAGCCCTTTTGTAAACCAGAGCCCTTTAGAAACCAAAGCCCTTTATAAACCATAGCCCTTTATAAACCAAAGCCGGTTATAAACCAGAGCCTGTTATAAACCAGAGCTCTTTATTCACCAGAGGCTGTTATAAACCACAGCCCTTTATAAACTGGAGCCCTTTATAAACCAAAGTCCTCTATATACCAGAGCCTGCTATAAACCAGAGCCCTTTATAAACCAAAGCCATTTATAAACCAGAGCCTGTTATAAACCAGAGCTCTTTATTCACCAGAGCCTGTTATAAACCAGAGCCCTTTATAAACCAGAGCCCTTTATAAACCAAAGCTGGTTATAAACCAGAGCCTGTTATAAACCAGAACCCTTTATACAACAAAGTCGGTTATAAACCAGAGCCTGTTATAAACCAGAACCCTTTATACACCAAAGCCGGTTATAAACCAGAGCCTGTTATAAACCAGAACCCTTTATAAGCCAGATCCCATTTAAAATCAGGGCCCTTTATCAACCAGAACCCTTTATAAACCAGAGCCTGTCATAAACCAGAGCCCGTTACAAACCAGAGCCTGTTATAAACCATAGCCCTTTATAAACCAGAGCCCTGTATAAACCAAAGCCGGTTATAAACCAGAGCCGGTTATGAACCAGAGTCCTTTATAAACCAAAGACGGTTAAAAACGAGAGCCCGTTATAAACCATAGCCCTTTATAAACCACAGCCCTTTATAAACCAAAGCCGGTTATAAACCGGAGCCCGTTATAAACCAGAGCCCATTACAAATCAGAGCCCTTTATAAACCAGAAACCTTTATAAACCAGAGCACCTTATAAACCAGAGCCCTTTTTAAACCAGAGCCCTTTATAAACCAAAGCCCTTTAGAAACCAAAGCCGGTTATAAACCAGAGCATTTTATAAACCAGAGGCCTTTTTAAACCAAAGCCCGTTATAAGCCAGAGGCCGTTAAAAACCAGAGCCCTTTATAAACCAGAACCCTTTATAAACCAGAGCCCGTTATAAACCAGAGCCCTTTGTAAATCAGAGCCCTTTAGAAACCAAAGCCCTTTATAAACCAGAGCCCTTTATAAACCAAAGCCGGTTATAAACCAGAGCCTGTTATAAACCAGAGCTCTTTATTCACCAGAGGCTGTTATAAACCACAGCCCTTTATAAACCAGAGCCCTTTATAAACCAAAGTTCTCTATACACCAGAGCCTGCTATAAACCAGAGCCCTTTATAAACCAAAGCCATTTATAAACCAGAGCCTGTTATAAACCAGAGCTCTTCATTCACCAGAGCCTGTTTTAAACCAGAGCCCTTTATAAACCAGAGCCCTTTATAAACCAAAGCTGGTTATAAACCAGAGCCTGTTATAAACCAGAACCCTTTATACACTAAAGTCGGTTATAAACCAGAGCCTGTTATAAACCAGAACCCTTTATACACCAAAGCCGGTTATAAACCAGAGCCTGTTATAAACCAGAACCCTTTATAAGCCAGATCCCATTAAAAATCAGGGCCCTTTAACAACCAGAACCCTTTATAAACCAGAGCCTGTAATAAACCAGAGCCCGTTACAAACCAGAGCCTGTTATAAACCATAGCCCTTTATAAACCAGAGCCCTGTATAAACCAAAGCCGGTTATAAACCAGAGCCCGTTATGAACCAAAGTCCTTTATAAACCAAAGCCGGTTATAAACGAGAGCCCGTTATAAACCATAGCCCTTTATAAACCACAGCCCTTTATAAACCAAAGCCGGTTATAAACCAGAGCCCGTTATAAACCAGAGCCCATTACAAACCAGAGCCCTTTATAAACCAAAGCCCATTAGAACCCAAAGCCCTTTAGAAACCAAAGCCCTTTATAAACCAGAACCCTTTATAAACCAGAGCCCGTTATAAACAAGAACCCTTTATACACCAAAGCCGGTTATAAACCACAGCCTGTTATAAACCAGAGGCCTTTATAAGCCAGATCCCATTAAAAATCAGGGCCCTTTATCAACCACAACCCTTTATAAACCAGAGCCTGTCATAAACCAGAACCCTTTATACACCAAAGCCTGTTATAAACCATAGCCCTTTATAAACCAGAGCCCTGTATAAACCAGAGTCCTTTATAAACCAAAGCCGGTTATAAACGAGAGCCCGTTATAAACCATAGCCCTTTATAAACAAAGCCCTTTATAAACCAAAGCCGGTAATAAACCAGAGCCCGTTATAAACCAGAGCCCATTACAAACCAGAGCCCTTTATAAACCAGAAACCTTTAAAAACCAGAGCACCTTACACAACAGAGCCCTTTTTAAACCAGAGCCCTTTATAAACCAAAGCTTTTATAAACCAGAGCCGTTATAAACCAGAGCCCTTTATAACCAAAGCCTTTAAAAACCAAAGCCCTTTTTAAACCAGAGCCCGTTATAAACCAGAGCCCTTTATAAACCAGAACCCTTTATAAACCAGAGCCCGTTATAAACCAGATCCCTTTCAAAACCAGAGCCGTTATAAACCAGAGCCCTTTATCAACCAAAGCCCTTTATAAACCAAAGCCCTTTAAAAACCAAAGCCCTTTTTAAGCCAGAAACCGTTATAAACCAGAACACTTTATAAACCAGAGCCCTTTATAGCGCAGTGCGCTTTACAAACCAAAGCCCTTTATATACCAGAGCCTGAAATAAACCAGGGCCCTTTATAAACCAGAGCCCTTTATAAACCAGATTCGGTTATAAACCAGAGCCTGTTATAAACCAGAGCCCATTACAAACCAGAGCCCTTTATAAAACAGAACCCTTTATAAAACAGAGCCCGTTATAAACCAGAGCCCTTTAAAATCAAAGCCCATTAGAAACCAAAGCCCTTTATAAACCAAAGCCCTTTTTAAACCAGAGCCGGTTATATACCAGAGCCCTTTATAAACCATAACCCTTTATAAACCAGAGCACCTTATAAACCAGAGCCCTTTAAAAAACAGAGCGCTTTATAAACCAGAGCCCTTTATAAACCAAAGCCCTTTAGAAACCAAAGCCATTTTTAAACCAGAGCCTGTAATAAACCAGGGCCCTTTATAAACCAGAGCCCTTTATAAACCAGATTCGGTTATAAACCAGAGCCCGTTATAAACCAGAGCCCATTACAAACCAGAGCCCTTTATAAAACAGAACCCTTTATAAAACAGAGCCCGTTATAAACCAGAGCCCTTTAAAAATCAAAGCCCATTAGAAACCAAAGCCCTTTATAAACCAGAGCCGTTATAAACCAGAGCCCTTTATAAACCAAAGCCCTTTAAAAACCAAAGCCCTTTTTAAACCAGAGCCCGTTATAAACCAGAGCCCTTATAAACCAGAACCTTTATAAACCAGAGCCCGTTATAAACCAGATCCCTTTCAAAACCAGAGCCGTTATAAACCAGAGCCCTTTATCAACCAAAGCCCTTTATAAACCAAAGCCCTTTAAAAACCAAAGCCCTTTTTAAGCCAGAAACCGTTATAAACCAGAACACTTTATAAACCAGAGCCCTTTATAGCGCAGTGCGCTTTACAAACCAAAGCCCTTTATATACCAGAGCCTGAAATGAACCAGGGCCCTTTATAAACCAGAGCCCTTTATAAACCAGATTCGGTTATAAACCAGAGCCTGTTATAAACCAGAGCCCATTACAAACCAGAGCCCTTTATAAAACAGAACCCTTTATAAAACAGAGCCCGTTATAAACCAGAGCCCTTTAAAAATCAAAGCCCATTAGAAACCAAAGCCCTTTATAAACCAAAGCCCTTTTTAAACCAGAGCCGGTTATATACCAGAGCCCTTTATAAACCATAACCCTTTATAAACCAGAGCACCTTATAAACCAGAGCCCTTTAAAAAACAGAGCGCTTTATAAACCAGAGCCCTTTATAAACCAAAGCCCTTTAGAAACCAAAGCCATTTTTAAACCAGAGCCTGTAATAAACCAGGGCCCTTTATAAACCAGAGCCCTTTATAAACCAGATTCGGTTATAAACCAGAGCCCGTTATAAACCAGAGCCCATTACAAACCAGAGCCCTTTATAAAACAGAACCCTTTATAAAACAGAGCCCGTTATAAACCAGAGCCCTTAAAAATCAAAGCCCATTAGAAACCAAAGCCTTTATAAACCAAAGCCCTTTTTAAACCAGAGCCGGTTATAAACCAGAGCCTGTTATAAACCAGAGCCTTTATAAACCAAAGCCGGTTATAAACCAGAGCCTGTTATAAACCAGAGCCCGTTATAAACCGGAGCCCTTTATACACCAGAGCCCTTTATAAACCAGCGCCCTTTAGAAACCAAAGCTCTTTTTATACCAGAGCCTGTAATAATCCAGAGCCCTTTATAAATCAGAGCCCTTTATAAACCAGAACCCTTTATAAACCAGAGCCCGTTATAAACCAGATCCCTTTCAAACCAGAGCCGTTATAAACCAGAGCCATTTATAAACCAAAGCCCTTTATAAACCAAAGCCCTTTAAAAACCAAAGCCCTTTATAAACCAGAAACCGTTATAAACCAGAACACTTTATAAACCAGAGCCCTTTATAACGCAGTGCGCTTTACAAACCAAAGCCCTTTATATACCAGAGCCTGTAATAAACCAGGGCCCTTTATAAACCAGAGCCCTTTATAAACCAGATTCGGGTTATAAACCAGAGCCCGTTATAAACCAGAGCCCATTAAAAACTAGAGCCCTTTATAAAACAGAACCCTTTATAAAACAGAGCCCGTTATAAACCAGAGCCCTTTAAAAATCAAAGCCCATTAGAAACCAAAGCCCTTTATAAACCAAAGCCCTTTTTAAACCAGAGCCGGTTATATACCAGGGCCCTTTATAAACCATAACCCTTTATAAACCAGAGCACCTTATAAACCAGAGCCCTTTAAAAAACAGAGCGCTTTATAAACCAGAGCCCTTTATAAACCAAAGCCCTTTAGAAACCAAAGCCCTTTTTAAACCAGAGCCTGTAATAAACCAGGGCCCTTTATAAACCAGAGCCCTTTATAAACCAGATTCGGTTATAAACCAGAGCCCGTTATAAACCAGAGCCCTTTAAAAATCAAAGCCCATTAGAAACCAAAGCCCTTTATAAACCAAAGCCCTTTTTAAACCAGAGCCGGTTATATACCAGAGCCCTTTATAAAGCAGAACCGTTTATAAACCAGAGCCCGTTATAAACCAGAGCCTGTTATAACCACAGCCCGTTATAAACCAGAGCCCTTCATAAACTAAAGACGGTTATAAACCAGAGCCTGTTATAAACCAGTCCTTTTTAAACCAACAACGATTAAAAGCCAGAGGCCGTTAAAAACCAGAGCCCTTTATAAACCAGAACCCTTTATAAACCAGAGCCGTTATACACCAGAGCCCTTTATAAACCAAAGCCCTTCATACAACCAAAGCCCTTTAGAAACCAAAGCCCTTTTTAAACTAGAGCCATGAAAAACTAGCACCCTTGATAAACCAGAACCCTTTATAAACCAGATCCCGTTATAAACCATAGCCCTGCATAAACCAGAGCTTTTTATAAACCAAAGCCCTTCATAAACCAAAGCCTTCTATATACTAGACCCTGTTATAAACCACAGCCCTTTATAAACCAGAGCCCTCTATAAACCAAGGCCGGTTAAAAACCAGAGCCTGTTATAAACCAGAGCTCTTTATTCAACAGAGCCTGTTATAAACCAGAACCTGTTATAAACCAGAGGCCTTTATAAGCCAGATCCCATTAAAAATCAGGGTCCTTTATAAACAAGAACCCTTTATAAACTAGAGCCCGTCATAAAACAGAGCCCTTTACAAACCAGAGCCCTTTATAAACCAGAGCCCTTTATAAACCAAAGCTCTTTAGAAACCAAAGCCCTTTAGAAACCAAAGCCCTTTATATACCAGAGCCTGTTATAAACCAGAGCCCTTTAAAAACCAAAGCCCTGTGTAAACCAAAGCTGGTTATAAACCAGAGCTGGTTATATACCGGAGCCCTTTTTAAACCAGAACCCTTTATAAACCAGATCCGTTATAAACCAAAGCCGGTTATAAACCAGAGCCTGTTATAAACCAGAGCCCGTTATAAACCAAAGCCCGTTATAAACCAGAGACTATTACAAACCAGACCCTTTATAAATCAGAGCCCTTTATAAATCAGAACCCTTTATAAACCAGAGCCCGTTATAAACCAGAGCCCTTTGAAAACCAGAGCCCTTTAAAAACCAGAGCCCTTTATAAACCAATCCCCTTTATAAACCAAAGCCCTTTAGAAACCAACGCCCTTTTTTAACCAGAGCCCATTAAAAACCGGAGCCCTTTACAAACCAGAGCACTTTATAAACCAGATCCCGTTATAAACCATAGCCCTTTATAAACCAGAGCTCTTTATAAACCAAAGCCCTTTATAAACCAAACCCTCTATATACCAGAGCCTGCTATAAACCACAGCCCTTTATAAACCAGAGCCTTTATAAACCAAAGCCGGTTATAAACCAGAGCCTTTTATAAACCAGAGCTCTTTATTCACCAGAGCATGTTATAAACCAGAGCCCTTAATAAACCAAAGCCCTTTATAAACCAAAGCTGGTTATAAACCAGAGCCTGTTATGAACCAGAACCCTTTAAAAACCACAGCCGGTTATAAACCAGAGCCTGTTGTAAAACAGAGGCCTTTAAAAGCCAGATCCCATTAAATACCAGGGCCCTTTATAAACCAGAACCCTTTATAAACCAGAGCCCGTCATAAACCAGAGCCCTTTACAAACCAGAGCCCTTTATAAACCAAAGCCGGTTAAAAACCAGAGCCTGTTATAAACCAGAGCTCTTTATTCAACAGAGCCTGTTATAAACCAGAGCCTGTTATAAACCAGAACCCTTTATAAACCAGAGCCCGTTATAAACCAGAGCCCTTTATAAACCAAAGCCCTTTAGAAACCAAAGCCTTTTTAAACTAGAGCCCATGAAAAACTAGCACCCTTGATAAACCAGAACTCTTTATAAACCAGATCCCGTTATAAACCATAGCCCTGCATAAACCAGAGCTTTTTATAAACCAAAGCCCTTCATAAACCAAAGCCTTCTATATACTAGACCCTGTTATAAACCACAGCCCTTTATAAACCAGAGCCCTCTATAAACTAAGGCCGGTTAAAAACCAGAGCCTGTTATAAACCAGAGCTCTTTATTCAACAGAGCCTGTTATAAACCAGAACCTGTTATAAACCAGAGGCCTTTATAAGCCAGATCCCATTAAAAATCAGGGTCCTTTATAAACAAGAACCCTTTATAAACTAGAGCCCGTCATAAAACAGAGCCCTTTACAAACCAGAGCCCTTTATAAACCAAAGCCCTTTAGAAACCAAAGCCCTTTAGAAACCAAAGCCCTTTAGAAACCAAAGCCCTTTATATACCAGAGCCTGTTATAAACCAGAGCCCTTTATAAACCAAAGCCCTGTGTAAACCAAAGCTGGTTATAAACCAGAGCCGGTTATATACCGGAGCCCTTTTTAAACCAGAACCCTTTATAAACCAGAGCCCGTTATAAACCAAAGCCGGTTATAAACCAGAGCCTGTTATAAACCAGAGCCCGTTATAAACCAAAGCCCGTTATAAACCAGAGACGATTACAAACCAGACCCCTTTATAAATCAGAGCCCTTTATAAACCAGAACCCTTTATAAACCAGAGCCCGTTATAAACCAGAGCCCTTTGAAAACCAGAGCCATTTAAAAACCAGAGCCCTTTATAAACCAACGCCCTTTATAAACCAAAGCCCTTTAGAAACCAAAGCCCTTTTTTAACCAGAGCCCATTAAAACCAGAGCCCTTTATAAACCATAGCACTTTATAAACCAGATCCCGTATAAACCATAGCCCTTTATAAACCAGAGCTCTTTATAAACCAAAGCCCTTTATAAACCAAAGCCCTCTATATACCAGAGCCTGCTATAAACCACAGCCCTTTATAAACCAGAGCCCTTTATAAACCAAAGCCGGTTATAAACCAGAGCCTTTTATAAACCAGAGCTCTTTATTCACCAGAGCATGTTATAAACCAGAGCCCTTAATAAACCAAAGCCCTTTATAAACCAAAGCTGGTTATAAACCAGAGCCTGTTATAAACCAGAACCCTTTATAAACCAGAGCCGGTTATAAACCAGAGCCTGTTATGAAACAGAGGCCTTTAAAAGCCAGATCCCATTAAATACCAGGGCCCTTTATAAACCAGAACCCTTTATAAACCAGAGCCCATCATAAACCAGAGCCCTATACAAACCAGAGCCCTTTATAAACCAAAGCCGGTTAAAAACCAGAGCCTGTTATAAACCAGAGCTCTTTATTCAACAGAGCCTGTTATAAACCAGAGCCTGTTATAAACCAGAGGCCTTTATAAGCCAAATCCCATTAAAAACCAGGGTCCTTTATAAACAAGAACCCTTATAAACCAGAGCCCGTCATAAAACAGAGCCCTTTACAAACCAGAGCCCTTTATAGACCAGAGCCCTTTATAAACCAAAGCCCTTTAGAAACCAAAGCCCTTTATAAACCAAAGCCCTTTATATACCAGAGCCAGTTATAAACCAGAGCCCTTTATAAACCAGAGCCCTGTATTAACCAAAGCTGGTTATAAACCAGAGCCAGTTATAAACCAGAGCCCTATATAAAGCAGAACCCTTTATAAACCAGAGCCCTTTATAAACCAAAGCCCTTTATAAACGAAAGCCGTTTAGAAACCAAAGCCCTTTTTAAACCAGAGCCATTTAAAACCAGAGCCCTTTATAAACCAGAGCCCTTTATAAACCAGATCCCGTTATAAACCATAGTCCTTAATAAACCAGAGCTCTTTATAAACCAAAGCCCTTTATAAACCAAAGCCCTCTATATACCAGAGCCTGCTATAAACCACAGCCCTTTATAAACCAGAGCCCTTTATAAACTAAAGCCGGTTATAAACCAGAGCCTGTTATAAACCAGAGCTCTTTATTCACCAGAGCCTGTATAAACCACAGCCCTTTATAAACCAGAGCCCTTTATAAACCAAAGTCCTCTCTATACCAGAGCCTGCTATAAACCACAGCCCTTTATAAACCAGAGCCCTTTATAAACCAAAGCCGGTTATAAACCAGAGCCTTTTATAAACCAGAGCTCTTTATTCACCAGAGCATGTTATAAACCAGAGCCCTTAATAAACCAAAGCCCTTTATAAACCAAAGCTGGTTATAAACCAGAGCCGGTTATAAACCAGAGCCTGTTATAAAACAGAGGCCTTTAAAAGCCAGATCCCATTAAATACCAGGGCCCTTTATAAACCAGAACCCTTTATAAACCAGAGCCCGTCATAAACCAGAGCCCTTTACAAACCAGAGCCCTTTATAAACCAAAGCCGGTTAAAACCAGAGCCTGTTATAAACCAGAGCTCTTTATTCAACAGAGCCTGTTATAAACCAGAGCCTGTTATAAACCAGAGGCCTTTATAAGCCAAATCCCATTAAAAACCAGGGTCCTTTATAAACAAGAACCCTTTATAACCAGAGCCCGTCATAAAACAGAGCCCTTTACAAACCAGAGCCCTTTATAGACCAGAGCCCTTTATAAACCAAAGCCTTTAGAAACCAAAGCCCTTTAGAAACCAAAGCCCTTTATAAACCAAAGCCCTTTATATACCAGAGCCAGTTATAAACCAGAGCCCTTTATAAACCAGAGCCCTGTATTAACCAAAGCTGGTATAAACCAGAGCCAGTTATAAACCAGAGCCCTATATAAAGCAGAACCCTTTATAAACCAGAGCCCTTTATAAACCAAAGCCCTTTATAAACGAAAGCCATTTAGAAACCAAAGCCCTTTTTAAACCAGAGCCCATTTAAAACCAGAGCCCTTTATAAACCAGAGCCCTTTATAAACCAGATCCCGTTATAAACCATAGTCCTTAATAAACCAGAGCTCTTTATAAACCAAAACCCTTTATAAACCAAAGCCCTCTATATACCAGAGCCTGCAATAAACCACAGCCCTTTATAAACCAGAGCCCTTTATAAACTAAAGCCGGTTATAAACCAGAGCCTGTTATAAACCAGAGCTCTTTATTCACCAGAGCCTGTTATAAACCACAGCCCTTTATAAACCAGAGCCCTTTATAAACCAAAGTCCTCTCTATACCAGAGCCTGCTATAAACCACAGCCCTTTATAAACCAGAGCCCTTTATAAACCAAAGCCTGTTATAAACCAGAGCCTTTTATAAAGGGTTCACTGTTAACCATGACTCCAAAGTTTTCACTATGACGATAAACTCCACAGCAGAACCCCTTGAGAAGGAAGGCTGTTCTTCCTCATTTATATGTGCGCGGTCTGCTGGAACCGATCCATGTTGGACATTGTATTTGTGCCCTGCAAATATTACACAAGAAGGAGATGAGATACAAGGGATTCTTACTTCTGCCCAAGGTGAACAGATAAAAATTCAAAATATTAATGGCCCGCTTAAAACAGATGACAGATTGTTTGACAGACTTCCATACAACACCACTGGATTGTGTGCTGCGGTCACTTTAATTTTACCTGTTTCTATTACATCACTCACAATGGATGAATTGTTAACGACTATAAACAGCATTTTACCTCACACAGGGCATACTAGAAGGAAGAGGGCATCTGAAAACGCATGGAGTGGAGATGACCCTACTTATATTGACAGCATTGGGGTACCCAGAGGTGTTCCAGATGAGTATAAACTAGCGAATCAAGTTACTGCAGGATTTGAATCTATCTTATGCTGGTGGTGTACTATAAACAAAAATGTAGACAGAATAAATTACATCCACTATAATGTCCAGAGGCTGGGAAATAAAACAGAATAAGGCTTCTCCGCTGTTCATGAACAATTGTCAGCTACCTCTCTGATGGCTTTCCAGAACCGTATTGCTGTTGACATGTTGTTAGCTGAAAAAGGTGGTGTGTGCTCTATTTTTGGAGATCAGTGTTGCACCTTTATTCCCAACAACACCGCTGCTGATGGCAGCCTCACAAAGGCCCTTGAAGGCCTTCGGTCTCTTAACAGCAAAATGAAAGACCATTCTGGAGTTGACACAAAATTGTGGGACGGATTTGGAGACATTTTTGGTAAATACAAACAATTGGTAGTTTCTATTTTAATGTCTATAGCTGTATTTGCCGCCATCCTGACCTTATGTGGATGTTGTTGTATTCCATGTATTAGAGCGCTGCTAAATAGACTAATTACCACAGCAATACAACCCATGAAAACAGAAATGTATGCCCTCATGTCCACTGAGGAACACCCATTGGATGATGCAGACAGCAAGAGGATGAAACCTCTTTACACTTTCCTGACCTTTATCCTAATCCCAACGACAATAACCCACCAGTTTAAAGTACCTCTGAGTGTACCCTTTACAGCTAAAAATGATTTCATAGTTGAAAATCTGAAAAGAAGTAACTATTGAATGATAAAAAAAATAGCTTAAAGTGAATAAACAGGAGGGAAATGTTGGATTAATTGTACATAAGTTATTCTACTTTAATCATATTATACACATTTGTTATCTCTATCTTACTTATATTACAAAGAGTGAACTTTGCTTGCTATGATTACTAATGTTTTGCTGTCAGTTTGTGCAGGAGGATGTTGAGGTCAAAGTTGGGTTAATGTTGTGAAACTCGGAGAGCTGCGCAGAGTTGCACACACCGCAGAGTTGCACATCATGTGGAGAGGAACTTTCCTTATCTGATGATGTTGTACGAAAGTTATGGTTTCAACTGGCTTCTGTTGACCCCCCTTCCCTTTAGAGGTTGAAACCACATTGTAACCAGGGCGTTCCAAATAAAAAGCTTGGAGAGCAGAGACTGCTTCAGAGTGGGTTGGAGATTGTAACTGAATGCAGTCTCTGATCCCCTCTCCTTGCAAGTAAATTATACTCAATTCTCTGTGTCTTTCTTTGTGCAGGTTGCTGAATAAGGTGTTTGGTGTTTAAACCTAACAGTTTATAACGGGCTCTGGTCTATAACCGGCTCTGGTTTAAAAAGGCCTTTGGTTTAAAAAGGGCTTTGGTTTCTAAAGGGCCCTGGTTTATAAAAGGCTCTGGTTTTTAATGGTTTCTGGTTTAAAAAGGGCTTTGGTTTCTAAACGGCTTTGGTTTATAAAGGGCTTTGGTTCATAAAGATCTCTGGTTTATAAAGTACTATGGTTTATAACGGGATCTGATTTATAAAGGGCTCTGATTTATATAGGGCTCTGGTTTTTAACCGGCTTTGGTTTATAAAGGGCTCTGGTTCATAAAGGGCTATGGTTTATAACGGGATCTGGTTTATAAAAGGCTCTGGTTTATAAAGGGCTCTGGTTTTTAATGGGCTCTGGTTTATAAAGGGCTCTGGTTCATAAAGGGCTATGGTTTATAACGGGATCTGGTTTATAAAAGGCTCTGGTTTATAAAGGGCTCTGGTTTTTAATGGGCTCTGGTTTAAAAAGGGCTTTGGTTTCTAAACGGCTTTGGTTTATAAAGGGCTTTGGTTTATAAAGGGCTCTGGTTTATAAAGGGTTCCGGTTTATATAGGGCTCTGGTTTATAACAGGCACTGGTTTATAACCGGCTTTGGTTTATACAGGGCTCTGGTTTATAAAGGGCTCTGGTTTATAACAGGCTCTGGTATATAAAGGGCTTTGGTTTCTAAAGGGCTTTGGTTTCTAAAGGGCTTTGGTATATAAAGGGCTCTGGTTTATAAAGGGCTCTGGTTTGTAAAGGGCTCTGTTTTATGATGGGCTCTGGTTTATAAAGGGTTCTTGTTTATAAAGGACCCTGGTTTTTAAATGGATCTGGCTTATAAAGGCCTCTGGTTTATAACAGGCTCTGGTTTATAACAGGCTCTGTTGAATAAAGAGCTCTGGTTTATAACAGGCTCTGGTTTTTAACCGGCCTTGGTTTATAAAGGGCTCTGGTTTATAAAGGGCTGTGGTTTATAACAGGGTCTAGTATATAGAGGGCTTTGGTTTATAAAGAGCTCTGGTTTATGCAGGGCTATGGTTTATAATGGGATCTGGTTTATAAAGGGTTCTGGTTTATGAAGGGTGCTAGTTTTTAATGGGCTCTAGTTTAAAAAGGGCTTTGGTTTATAAAGGGCTCTGGTTTATAAAGGGCTATGGTTTATAACGGGATCTGGTTTATAAAGGGCTCTGGTTTATAAAGGGCTCTGGTTTTTAATGGGCTCTGGTTTAAAAAGGGCTTTGGTTTCTAAAAGGCTTTGGTTTATAAAGGGCTTTGGTTTATAAAGGGCTCTGGTTTATAAAGGGTTCTGGTTTATATAGGGCTCTGGTTTATAACAGGCTCTGGTTTATAACCAGCTTTGGTTTATACAGGGCTCTGGTTTATAAAGGGCTCTGGTTAATGACAGGCTCTGGTATATAAAGGGCTTTGGTTTCTAAAGGGCTTTGGTTCCTAAAGGGCTTTGGTATATAAAGGGCTCTGGTTTATAAAGGGCTCTGGTTTGTAAAGGGCTCTGTTTTATGACGGGCTCTGGTTTATAAAGGGTTCTTGTTTATAAAGGACCCTGGTTTTTAATGGTATCTGGCTTATAAAGGCCTCTGGTTTATAACAGGCTCTGTTGAATAAAGAGCTCTGGTTTATAACAGGCTCTGGTTTTTAACCGGCCTTGGTTTATAAAGGGCTCTGGTTTATACAGGGCTGTGGTTTATAACAGGCTCTGTTGAATAAAGAGCTCTGGTTTATAACAGGCTCTGGTTTTTAACCGGCTTTGGTTTATAAAGGGCTCTGGTTCATAAAGGGCTGTGGTTTATAACAGGCTCTAGTATATAGAGGGCTTTGGTTTATAACGGGCTCTGGTCTATAACCGGCTCTGGTTTAAAAAGGCCTTTGGTTTAAAAAGGGCTTTGGTTTCTAAAGGGCCCTGGTTTATAAAAGGCTCTGGTTTTTAATGGGCTCTGGTTTAAAAAGGGCTTTGGTTTCTAAACGGCTTTGGTTTATAAAGGGCTTTGGTTCATAAAGGGCTCTGGTTTATAAAGGGTTCTGGTTTATATAGGGCTCTGGTTTTTAACCGGCTTTGGTTTATAAAGGGCTCTGGTTCATAAAGGGCTATGGTTCATAAAGGGCTATGGTTTATAACGGGATCTGGTTTATAAAAGGCTCTGGTTTATAAAGGGCTCTGGTTTTTAATGGGCTCTGGTTTAAAAAGGGCTTTGGTTTCTAAACGGCTTTGGTTTATAAAGGGCTCTGGTTTATAAAGGGCTTTGGTTTATAAAGGGCTCTGGTTTATAAAGGGCTTTGGTTTATAAAGGGCTCTGGTTTATAAAGGGTTCTGGTTTATATAGGGCTCTGTTTTATAACAGGCACTGGTTTATAACCGGCTTTGGTTTATACAGGGCTCTGGTTTATAAAGGGCTCTGGTTTATAACAGGCTCTGGTATATAAAGGGCTTTGGTTTCTAAAGGGCTTTGGTATATAAAGGGCTCTGGTTTATAAAGGGCTCTGGTTTGTAAAGGGCTCTGTTTTATGACGGGCTCTGGTTTATAAAGGGTTCTTGTTTATAAAGGACCCTGGTTTTTAATGGTATCTGGCTTATAAAGGCCTCTGGTTTATAACAGGCTCTGGTTTATAACAGGCTCTGTTGAATAAAGAGCTCTGGTTTATAACAGGCTCTGGTTTTTAACCGGCCTTGGTTTATAAAGGGCTCTGGTTTATACAGGGCTGTGGTTTATAACAGGGTCTAGTATATAGAGGGCTTTGGTTTATGAAGGGCTTTGGTTTAAAAAGAGCTCTGGTTTATGCAGGGCTATGGTTTATAACGGGATCTGGTTTATAAAGGGTTCTGGTTTATGAAGGGTGCTAGTTTTTAATGGGCTCTAGTTTAAAAGGGCTTTGGTTTCTAAAGGGCTCTGGTTTATAAAGTGTTCTGGTTTATAACGGTCTCTGGTTTATAAAGGGCTCTGGTTTTTAACGGCCTCTGGCTTTTAACGGGCGTTGGTTTAAAAAGGACTCTGGTTTATAACAGGCTCTGGTTTATAACCGTCTTTAGTTTATGAAGGGCTCTGGTTTATAACGGGCTGTGGTTTATAACAGGCTCTGGTTTATAACGGGCTCTGGTTTATAAAGAGTTCTGGTTTATAAATGGCTCTGGTATATAACCAGCTCTGGTTTAAAAGGGCTTTGGTTTATAAAGGGCTTTGGTTTCTAATGGGCTTTGATTTTTAAAGGGCTCTGGTTTGTAATGGGCTCTGGTTTATAACGGGCTCTGGTTTATAACCGAATCTGGTTTATAAAGGGCTCTGGTTTATAAAGGAACCTGGTTTATTACAGGCTCTGGTATATAAAGGGCTTTGGTTTGTAAAGGGCTCTGTTTTATGACGGGCTCTGGTTTATAAAGGGTTCTTGTTTATAAAGGACCCTGGTTTTTAATGGGATCTGGTTTTTTAATGGGCTCCGGTTCATAAAGGGCTCTGGTTTATAACTGGCTCTGGTTTATAACGGGCTCTGGTTTAAAAAGGGCTTTGGTTTTTAAAGGGCTTTGGTTTATAAAGAGATTTGGTTTTTTAAAGGGCTCTGGTTTATAACGGCTCTGGTTTTGAAAGGGATCTGGTTTATAACGGGCTCTGGTTTATAAAGGGTTCTGGTTTATAAAGGGCTCTGATTTATAAAGGGCTCTGGATTATTACAGGCTCTGGTATAAAAAAAAGCTTTGGTTTCTAAAGGGCGCTGGTTTATAAAGGGCTCTGGTTTATAAAGGGCTCTGGTTTATAACGGGCTCTGGTTTATAACAGGCTCTGGTTTATAAAGGGCCCTGGTATTTAATGGGATCTGGCATTTAAAGGCCTCTGGTTTATAACAGGCTCTGGTTTATAACCGGCTTTGGTTTATAAAGGGTTCTGGTTTATAACAGGCTCTGGTTTATAACCAGCTTTGGTTTATAAAGGGCTTTGGTTTATTAAGGGCTCTGGTTTATAACATGCTCTGGTGAATAAATAGCTCTGGTTTATAACAGGCTCTGGTTTATAACCGGCTTTGGTTTATAAAGAGCTCTGGTTTATAAAGGGCTATGGTTTATAACGGGATCTGGTTTATAAAGGGCTCTGGTTTATAAAGGGCTCTGGTTTTTAATGGGCTCTGGTTAAAAAAGGGCTTTGGTTTCTAAAGGGCTTTGGTTTATAAAGGGCATTGGTTTATAAACGGCTCTGGTTTTTAAAGGGCTCTGGTTTTTAAAGGGCTCTGGTTTATAACGGGCTCTGGTTTATAAAGGGTTCTGGTTTATAAAGGGCTCTGATTTATAAAGGGGTCTGGTTTGTAATCGGCTCTGGTTTATAACGGGCTCTGGTTTATAACAGGCTCTGGTTTATAACCGGCTTTGGTTTATAACAGGCTCTGGTTTATAAAGGGTTCTGGTTTATAAAGGGCTCTGGTATATAACCGGCTCTGGTTTATAACCAGCTTTGGTTTGTACAGGGCTTTGGTTTATAAAGGGCTCTGGTTTATAACAGGCTCTGGTATATAAAGGGCTTTGGTTTCTAAAGGGCTTTGGTTTATTAAGGGCTCTGGTTTATAAAGGGCTCTGGATTGTAAAGGGCTCTGTTTTATGACGGGCTCTAGTTTATAAAGGGTTCTTGTTTATAAAGGACCCTGATTTTTAATGTGATCTGGCTTATAAAGGCCTCTGGTTTATAACAGGCTCTGGTTTCTAACAGGCTCTGTTGAATAAAGAGCTCTGGTTTATAAAAGGCTCTGGTCTTTAACCGGCCTTGGTTCATAAAGGGCTCTGGTTTATAAAGGGCTGTGGTTTATAACAGGGTCTAGTATATAGAGGGCTTTGGTTTATGAAGGGCTTTGGTTTAGAAAGAGTTCTGGTTTATGAAGGGCTATGGTTTATAACGGGATCTGGTTTATAAAGGGTTCTGGTTTATGAAGGGTGCTAGTTTTTAATGGGCTCTAGTTTAAAAAGTGCTTTGGTTTCTAAAGGGCTTTGGTTTATGAAGGGCTTTGGTTTATAAAGGGCTTTGGTTTATAAAGGGCTTTGGTTTATAACGGGCTCTGGTTTATAAAGGGTTCTGGTTTATAAAGGGCTCTGGTTTTTAACAGGCTCTGGTTTATAACCGTCTTTAGTTTATGAAGGGCTCTGATTTATAACGGGCTGTGGTTTATAACAGGCTCTGGTTTATAACCGTCTTTAGTTTATGAAGGGCTCTGATTTATAACGGGCTGTGGTTTATAACAGGCTCTGGTTTATAACAGGCTCTGGTTTATAAAGGGCTCTGGTATATAACCGGCTCTGGTTTAAAAAGGGCTTTGGTTTATAAAGGGCTTTGGTTTCTAATGGGCTTTGATTTTTAAAGGGCTCTGGTTTATAACGGGCTCTGGTTTGTAATGGGCTCTGGTTTATAACGGGCTCTGGTTTATAACCGAATCTGGTTTATAAAGGGCTCTGGTTTATAAAGGGCCCTGGTTTATTACAGGCTCTGGTATATAAAGGGCTTTGGTTTGTAAAGCGCCATGGGTTATAAAGGGCTCTGGTTTATAAAGTGTTCTGGTTTATAACGGTCTCTGGTTTATAAAGGGCTTTGCTTTTTTAATGGGCTGCGGTTCATTAAATGCTCTGGTTTATAACTGGCTCTTGTTTATAACGGGCTCTGGTTTAAAAAGGGCTTCAGTTTTTAAAGGGCTTTGGTTTATAAAGGGCTTTGGTTTATAAAGGGATCTGGTTTATAACGGCTCTGGTTTTGAAAGGGATCTGGTTTATAACGGGCTCTAGTTTATAAAGGGTTATGGTTTATAAAGTGCTCTGATTTATAAAGGGCTCTGGATTATTACAGGCTCTGGTATAAAAAGGGCTTTGGTTTCTAAAGGGCGCTGGTTTATAAAGGGCTCTGGTTTATAAAGGGCTCTGGTTTATAACGGGCTCTGGTTTATAACAGGCTCTGGTTTATAACCGGCTTTGTTTTATAAAGGGCTCTGGTTTATAACAGGCTCTGGTTTATAACCAGCTTTGGTTTATAAAGGGCTCTGGTTTTTAACGCGCTCTGGTCTATAACCGGCTCTGGTTTAAAAAGGCCTTTGGTTTATAACGGGCGCTGGTCTATAACCGGCTCTGGTTTAAAAAGGCCTTTGGTTTCTAAAGGGCTTTGGTTTATAACCGGCTTTGGTTTATAAAGGGCTCTGGTTTATAACAGGCTCTGGTTTATAACCAGCTTTGGTTTATAAAGGGCTCTGGTTTATAACGGGCTCTAGTCTATAACCGGCTCTGGTTTAAAAAGGGCTCTGGTTTTTAACGCGCTCTGGTCTATAACCGGCTCTGGTTTAAAAAGGCCTTTGGTTTATAACGGGCTTTGGTTTATAAAGGGCTCTGGTTTATAACAGGCTCTGGTTTATAACCAGCTTTGGTTTATAAAGGGCTCTGGTTTATAACGGGCTCTAGTCTATAACCGGCTCTGGTTTAAAAAGGGCTCTGGTTTTTAACGCGCTCTGGTCTATAACCGGCTCTGGTTTAAAAAGGCCTTTGGTTTATAACGGGCGCTGATCTATAACCGGCTCTGGTTTAAAAAGGCCTTTGGTTTCTAAAGGGCTTTGGTTTCTAATGGGCTTTGGTTTATAAAGGGCTCTGTTTAATAAAGCGCTCTGTTTTTTAAAGGGCTCTGGTTTATAAGGTGCTCTGGTTTATAAAGGCTTCTGGTTTATAAAGGGCTCTGGTTTGTAATGGGCTCTGGTTCATAATGGGCTCTGGTTTATAACCGGCTTTGGTTTATAAAGGGCTGTGGTTTATAAAGGGGTATGGTTTATAAAGGGCTCTGGTTTATAACCGGCTCTGGTTTAAAAAGGGCTTTGGTTTCTAAAGGGCTTTGGTTTATAAAGGGCTCTAGTTTATAAAGCGCTCTGTTTTTTAAAGGGCTCTGGTTTATAAGGTGCTCTGGTTTATAAAGGCTTCTGGTTTATAAAGGGCTCTGGTTTGTAATGGGCTCTGGTTCGTAATGGGCTCTGGTTTATAACCGGCTTTGGTTTATAAAGGGCTGTGGTTTATAAAGGGTTATGGTTTATAACAGGCTCTGGTTTATAACCGGCTTTGGTTTATATAAGGCTCTGGTTTATAACAGGCTCTGGTTTATAACCGTCTTTGGTTTATAAAGGGCTCTGGTTTATTAAGGGCTCCTGTTTATAACAGGCTCTGGTGAATAAAGAGCTCTGGTTTATAACAGGCTCTGGTATATAAAGGGCTTTGGTTTGTAAAGCGCCATGGGTTATAAAGGGCTCTGGTTTATAAAGTGTTCTGGTTTATAACGGTCTCTGGTTTATAAAGGGCTCTGGTTTATAACTGGCTCTTGTTTATAACGGGCTCTGGTTTAAAAAGGGCTTCAGTTTTTAAAGGGCTTTGGTTTATAAAGGGCTTTGGTTTATAAAGGGATCTGGTTTATAACGGCTCTGGTTTTGAAAGGGATCTGGTTTATAACGGGCTCTAGTTTATAAAGGGTTCTGGTTTATAAAGTGCTCTGATTTATAAAGGGCTCTGGATTATTACAGGCTCTGGTATAAAAAGGGCTTTGGTTTCTAAAGGGCGCTGGTTTATAAAGGGCTCTGGTTTATAAAGGGCTCTGGTTTATAACGGGCTCTGGTTTATAACAGGCTCTGGTTTATAACCGGCTTTGGTTTATAAAGGGCTCTGGTTTATAACAGGCTCTGGTTTATAACCAGCTTTGGTTTATAAAGGGCTCTGGTTTTTAACGCGCTCTGGTCTATAACCGGCTCTGGTTTAAAAAGGCCTTTGGTTTATAACGGGCGCTGGTCTATAACCGGCTCTGGTTTAAAAAGGCCTTTGGTTTCTAAAGGGCTTTGGTTTATAACCGGCTTTGGTTTATAAAGGGCTCTGGTTTATAACAGGCTCTGGTTTATAACCAGCTTTGGTTTATAAAGGGCTCTGGTTTATAACGGGCTCTACTCTATAACCGGCTCTGGTTTAAAAAGGGCTCTGGTTTTTAACGCGCTCTGGTCTATAACCGGCTCTGGTTTAAAAAGGCCTTTGGTTTATAACGGGCTTTGGTTTATAAAGGGCTCTGGTTTATAACAGGCTCTGGTTTATAACCAGCTTTGGTTTATAAAGGGCTCTGGTTTATAACGGGCTCTAGTCTATAACCGGCTCTGGTTTAAAAAGGGCTCTGGTTTTTAACGCGCTCTGGTCTATAACCGGCTCTGGTTTAAAAAGGCCTTTGGTTTATAACGGGCGCTGATCTATAACCGGCTCTGGTTTAAAAAGGCCTTTGGTTTCTAAAGGGCTTTGGTTTCTAATGGGCTTTGGTTTATAAAGGGCTCTGTTTAATAAAGCGCTCTGTTTTTTAAAGGGCTCTGGTTTATAAGGTGCTCTGGTTTATAAAGGCTTCTGGTTTATAAAGGGCTCTGGTTTGTAATGGGCTCTGGTTCATAATGGGCTCTGGTTTATAACCGGCTTTGGTTTATAAAGGGCTGTGGTTTATAAAGGGGTATGGTTTATAAAGGGCTCTGGTTTATAACCGGCTCTGGTTTAAAAAGGGCTTTGGTTTCTAAAGGGCTTTGGTTTATAAAGGGCTCTGGTTTATAAAGCGATCTGTTTTTTAAAGGGCTCTGGTTTATAAGGTGCTCTGGTTTATAAAGGCTTCTGGTTTATAAAGGGCTCTGGTTTGTAATGGGCTCTGGTTCGTAATGGGCTCTGGTTTATAACCGGCTTTGGTTTATAAAGGGCTGTGGTTTATAAAGGGTTATGGTTTATAACAGGCTCTGGTTTATAACCGGCTTTGGTTTATATAAGGCGCTGGTTTATAACAGGCTCTGGTTTATAACCAGCTTTGGTTTATACAGGGCTCTATTTTATAAAGGGCTCTGGTTTATAACAGGCTCAGGTATATAAAGGGCTTTGGTTTCTAAAGGGCTTTGGTTTCTAAAGGGCTTTGGTTTCTAAGGGGCTCTGGTTTATAAAGGGCTCTGGTTTGTAAAGGGCTGTGGTTTATAAAGGATTCTGGTTTATAACAGGCTCTGGTTTTTAACCGGCTTTCGTTTATATAGGGTTCTGGTTTATAACAGGCTCTGGTTTATAACTGGCTTTGGTTTATAAAGGGCTCTGGTTTATTAAGGGCTCCTGTTTATAACAGGCTCTGGTGGATAAAGAGCTCTGGTTTATAACAGGCTCTGTTTTATAACCGGCTTTGGTTTATAAAGGGCTCTGGTTTATAAAGGGCTGTGGTTTATAGCAGGCTCTGGTATATAGAGGACTTTGGTTTATAAAGGGCTCTGGTTTATAAAGGGCTGTGGTTTATAACAGGCTCTGGTGAATAAAGAGCTCTGGTTTATAACAGGTCTGGTTTATAACCGGCTTTGGTTTATAAAGGGCTCTGGTTTATAAAGAGCTCTGGTTTATAACAGGCTCTGGTTTATAATCGGCTTTGGTTTATAAAGGGCTCTGGATTATAAAGGGCTGTGGTTTATAGCAGGCTCTGGTATACAGAGGGCTTTGGTTTATAAAGGGCTTTGGTTTATAAAGAGCTCTGGTATATAAAGGGCTATGGTTTATAACGGGATCTGGTTTATAAAGGGCTCTGGTTTATAAAGGGCTTTGGTTTTTAATGGGCTCTTGTTTAAAAACGGCTTTGGTTTCTAAACGGCTTTGGTTTATAGAGGGCTTTGGTTTATAAAGGGCTCTGGTTTATAAAGGGTTCTGGTTTATATAGGGATCTGGTTTATAACAGGTTCTGGTTTATAACCAGCTTTGGTTTATATAGTGCTCTGGTTTATAAAGGGCTCTGGTTTATAACAGGCTCTGGTATATAAAGTGCTTTGGTTTCTAAGGGGCTTTGGTTTCTAAAGGGCTTAGGTTTATAAAGGGCTCTGGTTTATAAAGGGCTCTGGTTTGTAAAGTGCTCTGTTTTATGACGGGCTCTGGTTTATAAAGGGTTCTTGTTTATAAAGGACCCTGGTTTTTAATGGGACCTGGCTTATAAAGGCCTCTGGTTTATAACAGGCTCTGGTTTATAACAGGCTCTGTTGAATAAAGAGCTCTGGTTTATAACAGGCTCTGGTTTTTAACCGGCTTTGGTTTATAAAGGGCTCTGGTTTGTAAAGGGCTATGGTTTATAACTGGATCTGGTTTATAAAGGGTTCTGGTTTATGAAGGGCTTTGGTTTATAAAGAGTTCTGGTTTATGAAGGGCTATGGTTTATAACGGGATCTGGTTTATAAAGGGCTCTGGTTTTTAACGGCCTCTGGCTTATAACGGGCTCTGGTTTATGAAGGGTGCTAGTTTTTAATGGGCTCTAGTTTAAAAGGGCTTTGGTTTCTAAAGGGCTCTGGTTTATAAAGTGTTCTGGTTTATAACGGTCTCTGGTTTATAAAGGGCTCTGGTTTTTAACGGCCTCTGGCTTTTAACGGGCGTTGGTTTAAAAAGGACTCTGGTTTATAACAGGCTCTGGTTTATAACCGTCTTTAGTTTATGAAGGGCTCTGGTTTATAACGGGCTGTGGTTTATAACAGGCTCTGGTTTATAACGGGCTCTGGTTTATAAAGGGTTCTGGTTTATAAAGGGCTCTGGTATATAACCAGCTCTGGTTTAAAAGGGCTTTGGTTTATAAAGGGCTTTGGTTTCTAATGGGCTTTGATTTTTAAAGGGCTCTGGTTTGTAATGGGCTCTGGTTTATAACGGGCTCTGGTTTATAACCGAAACTGGTTTATAAAGGGCTCTGGTTTATAAAGGAACCTGGTTTATTACAGGCTCTGGTATATAAAGGGCTTTGGTTTGTAAAGGGCTCTGTTTTATGACGGGCTCTGGTTTATAAAGGGTTCTTGTTTATAAAGGACCCTGGTTTTTAATGGGATCTGGTTTTTTAATGGGCTCCGGTTCATAAAGGGCTCTAGTTTATAACTGGCTCTGGTTTATAACGGGCTCTGGTTTAAAAAGGGCTTTGGTTTTTAAAGGGCTTTGGTTTATAAAGAGATTTGGTTTTTTAAAGGGCTCTGGTTTATAACGGCTCTGGTTTTGAAAGGGATCTGGTTTATAACGGGCTCTGGTTTATAAAGGGTTCTGGTTTATAAAGGGCTCTGATTTATAAAGGGCTCTGGATTATTACAGGCTCTGGTATAAAAAAAAGCTTTGGTTTCTAAAGGGCGCTGGTTTATAAAGGGCTCTGGTTTATAAAGGGCTCTGGTTTATAACGGGCTCTGGTTTATAACAGGCTCTGGTTTATAAAGGGCCCTGGTATTTAATGGGATCTGGCTTTTAAAGGCCTCTGGTTTATAACAGGCTCTGGTTTATTACCGGCTTTGGTTTATAAAGGGTTCTGGTTTATAACAGGCTCTGGTTTATAACCAGCTTTGGTTTATAAAGGGCTTTGGTTTATTAAGGGCTCTGGTTTATAACATGCTCTGGTGAATAAATAGCTCTGGTTTATAACAGGCTCTGGTTTATAACCGGCTTTGGTTTATAAAGAGCTCTGGTTTATAAAGGGCTATGGTTTATAACGGGATCTGGTTTATAAAGGGCTCTGGTTTATAAAGGGCCCTGGTTTTTAATGGGCTCTGGTTAAAAAAGGGCTTTGGTTTCTAAAGGGCTTTGGTTTATAAAGGGCATCGGTTTATAAACGGCTCTGGTTTTTAAAGGGCTCTGGTTTTTAAAGGGCTCTGGTTTATAACGGGCTCTGGTTTATAAAGGGTTCTGGTTTATAAAGGGCTCTGATTTATAAAGGCGTCTGGTTTGTAATCGGCTCTGGTTTATAACGGGCTCTGGTTTATAACAGGCTCTGGTTTATAACCGGCTTTGGTTTATAACAGGCTCTGGTTTATAAAGGGTTCTGGTTTATAAAGGGCTCAGGTATATAACTGGCTCTGGTTTATAACCAGCTTTGGTTTGTACAGGGCTTTGGTTTATAAAGGGCTCTGGTTTATAACAGGCTCTGGTATATAAAGGGCTTTGGTTTCTAAAGGGCTTTGGTTTATTAAGGGCTCTGGTTTATAAAGGGCTCTGGATTGTAAAGGGCTCTGTTTTATGACGGGCTCTAGTTTATAAAGGGTTCTTGTTTATAAAGGACCCTGATTTTTAATGTGATCTGGCTTATAAAGGCCTCTGGTTTATAACAGGCTCTGGTTTCTAACAGGCTCTGTTGAATAAAGAGCTCTGGTTTATAAAAGGCTCTGGTCTTTAACCGGCCTTGGTTTATAAAGGGCTCTGGTTTATAAAGGGCTGTGGTTTATAACAGGGTCTAGTATATAGAGGGCTTTGGTTTATGAAGGGCTTTGGTTTAGAAAGAGTTCTGGTTTATGAAGGGCTATGGTTTATAACGGGATCTGGTTTATAAAGGGTTCTGGTTTATGAAGGGTGCTAGTTTTTAATGGGCTCTAGTTTAAAAAGTGCTTTGGTTTCTAAAGGGCTTTGGTTTATGAAGGGCTTTGGTTTATAAAGGGCTTTGGTTTATAAAGGGCTCTGGTTTATAACAGGCTCTGGTTTATAAAGGGTTCTGGTTTATAAAGGGCTCTGGTTTTTAACGGCCTCTGGCTTTAACGGGCGTTGGTTTAAAAAGGACTCTGGTTTATAACAGGCTCTGGTTTATAACCGTCTTTAGTTTATGAAGGGCTCTGATTTATAACGGGCTGTGGTTTATAACAGGCTCTGGTTTATAACAGGCTCTGGTTTATAAAGGGCTCTGGTATATAACCGGCTCTGGTTTAAAAAGGGCTTTGGTTTATAAAGGGCTTTGGTTTCTAATGGGCTTTGATTTTTAAAGGGCTCTGGTTTATAACGGGCTCTGGTTTGTAATGGGCTCTGGTTTATAACGGGCTCTGGTTTATAACCGAATCTGGTTTATAAAGGGCTCTGGTTTATAAAGGGCCCTGGTTTATTACAGGCTCTGGTATATAAAGGGCTTTGGTTTGTAAAGCGCCATGGGTTATAAAGGGCTCTGGTTTATAACTGGCTCTTGTTTATAACGGGCTCTGGTTTAAAAAGGGCTTCAGTTTTTAAAGGGCTTTGGTTTATAAAGGGCTTTGGTTTATAAAGGGATCTGGTTTATAACGGCTCTGGTTTTGAAAGGGATCTGGTTTATAACGGGCTCTAGTTTATAAAGGGTTCTGGTTTATAAAGTGCTCTGATTTATAAAGGGCTCTGGATTATTACAGGCTCTGGTATAAAAAGGGCTTTGGTTTCTAAAGGGCGCTGGTTTATAAAGGGCTCTGGTTTATAAAGGGCTCTGGTTTATAACGGGCTCTGGTTTATAACAGGCTCTGGTTTATAACCGGCTTTGGTTTATAAAGGGCTCTGGTTTATAACAGGCTCTGGTTTATAACCAGCTTTGGTTTATAAAGGGCTCTGGTTTTTAACGCGCTCTGGTCTATAACCGGCTCTGGTTTAAAAAGGCCTTTGGTTTATAACGGGCGCTGGTCTATAACCGGCTCTGGTTTAAAAAGGCCTTTGGTTTCTAAAGGGCTTTGGTTTATAACCGGCTTTGGTTTATAAAGGGCTCTGGTTTATAACAGGCTCTGGTTTATAACCAGCTTTGGTTTATAAAGGGCTCTGGTTTATAACGGGCTCTAGTCTATAACCGGCTCTGTTTTTTAAAGGGCTCTGGTTTATAAGGTGCTCTGGTTTATAAAGGCTTCTGGTTTATAAAGGGCTCTGGTTTGTAATGGGCTCTGGTTCATAATGGGCTCTGGTTTATAACCGGCTTTGGTTTATAAAGGGCTGTGGTTTATAAAGGGGTATGGTTTATAAAGGGCTCTGGTTTATAACCGGCTCTGGTTTAAATAGGGCTTTGGTTTCTAAAGGGCTTTGGTTTATAAAGGGCTCTGGTTTATAAAGCGCTCTGTTTTTTAAAGGGCTCTGGTTTATAAGGTGCTCTGGTTTATAAAGGCTTCTGGTTTATAAAGGGCTCTGGTTTGTAATGGGCTCTGGTTCGTAATGGGCTCTGGTTTATAACCGGCTTTGGTTTATAAAGGGCTGTGGTTTATAAAGGGTTATGGTTTATAACAGGCTCTGGTTTATAACCGGCTTTGGTTTATATAAGGCTCTGGTTCATAACAGGCTCTGGTTTATAACCAGCTTTGGTTTATACAGGGCTCTATTTTATAAAGGGCTCTGGTTTATAACAGGCTCAGGTATATAAAGGGCTTTGGTTTCTAAAGGGCTTTGGTTTCTAAAGGGCTTTGGTTTATAAAGTGTTCTGGTTTATAACGGTCTCTGGTTTATAAAGGGCTTTGGTTTTTTAATGGGCTCCGGTTCATAAAGGGCTCTGGTTTATAACTGGCTCTTGTTTATAACGGGCTCTGGTTTAAAAAGGGCTTCAGTTTTTAAAGGGCTTTGGTTTATAAAGGGCTCTGGTTTATAAAGTGTTCTGGTTTATAACGGTCTCTGGTTTATAAAGGGCTTTGGTTTTTTAATGGGCTCCGGTTCATAAAGGGCTCTGGTTTATAACTGGCTCTTGTTTATAACGGGCTCTGGTTTAAAAAGGGCTTCAGTTTTTAAAGGGCTTTGGTTTATAAAGGGCTTTGGTTTATAAAGGGATCTGGTTTATAACGGCTCTGGTTTTGAAAGGGATCTGGTTTATAACGGGCTCTAGTTTATAAAGGGTTCTGGTTTATAAAGTGCTCTGATTTATAAAGGGCTCTGAATTATTACAGGCTCTGGTATAAAAAGGGCTTTGGTTTCTAAAGGGCGCTGGTTTATAAAGGGCTCTGGTTTATAAAGGGCTCTGGTTTATAACGGGCTCTGGTTTATAACAGGCTCTGGTTTATAACCGGCTTTGGTTTATAAAGGGCTCTGGTTTATAACAGGCTCTGGTTTATAACCAGCTTTGGTTTATAAAGGGCTCTGGTTTATAACGGGCTCTAGTCTATAACCGGCTCTGGTTTAAAAAGGGCTCTGGTTTTTAACGCGCTCTGGTCTATAACCGGCTCTGGTTTAAAAAGGCCTTTGGTTTATAACGGGCTTTGGTTTATAAAGGGCTCTGGTTTATAACAGGCTCTGGTTTATAACCAGCTTTGGTTTATAAAGGGCTCTGGTTTATAACGGGCTCTAGTCTATAACCGGCTCTGGTTTAAAAAGGGCTCTGGTTTTTAACGCGCTCTGGTCTATAACCGGCTCTGGTTTAAAAAGGCCTTTGGTTTATAACGGGCGCTGATCTATAACCGGCTCTGGTTTAAAAAGGCCTTTGGTTTCTAAAGGGCTTTGGTTTCTAATGGGCTTTGGTTTATAAAGGGCTCTGTTTAATAAAGCGCTCTGTTTTTTAAAGGGCTCTGGTTTATAAGGTGCTCTGGTTTATAAAGGCTTCTGGTTTATAAAGGGCTCTGGTTTGTAATGGGCTCTGGTTCATAATGGGCTCTGGTTTATAACCGGCTTTGGTTTATAAAGGGCTGTGGTTTATAAAGGGGTATGGTTTATAAAGGGCTCTGGTTTATAACCGGCTCTGGTTTAAAAAGGGCTTTGGTTTCTAAAGGGCTTTGGTTTATAAAGGGCTCTGGTTTATAAAGCGCTCTGTTTTTTAAAGGGCTCTGGTTTATAAGGTGCTCTGGTTTATAAAGGCTTCTGGTTTATAAAGGGCTCTGGTTTGTAATGGGCTCTGGTTCGTAATGGGCTCTGGTTTATAACCGGCTTTGGTTTATAAAGGGCTGTGGTTTATGAAGGGTTATGGTTTATAACAGGCTCTGGTTTATAACCGGCTTTGGTTTATATAAGGCTCTGGTTTATAACAGGCTCTGGTTTATAACCGTATTTGGTTTATAAAGGGCTCTGGTTTATTAAGGGCTCCTGTTTATAACAGGCTCTGGTGAATAAAGAGCTCTGGTTTATAACAGGCTCTGGTATATAAAGGGCTTTGGTTTGTAAAGCGCCATGGGTTATAAAGGGCTCTGGTTTATAAAGTGTTCTGGTTTATAACGGTCTCTGGTTTATAAAGGGCTTTGGTTTTTTAATGGGCTCCGGTTCATAAAGGGCTCTGGTTTATAACTGGCTCTTGTTTATAACGGGCTCTGGTTTAAAAAGGGCTTCAGTTTTTAAAGGGCTTTGGTTTATAAAGGGCTTTGGTTTATAAAGGGATCTGGTTTATAACGGCTCTGGTTTTGAAAGGGATCTGGTTTATAACGGGCTCTAGTTTATAAAGGGTTCTGGTTTATAAAGTGCTCTGATTTATAAAGGGCTCTGGATTATTACAGGCTCTGGTATAAAAAGGGCTTTGGTTTCTAAAGGGCGCTGGTTTATAAAGGGCTCTGGTTTATAAAGGGCTCTGGTTTATAACGGGCTCTGGTTTATAACAGGCTCTGGTTTATAACCGGCTTTGGTTTATAAAGGGCTCTGGTTTATAACAGGCTCTGGTTTATAACCAGCTTTGGTTTATAAAGGGCTCTGGTTTTTAACGCGCTTTGGTCTATAACCGGCTCTGGTTTAAAAAGGCCTTTGGTTTATAACGGGCGCTGGTCTATAACCGGCTCTGGTTTAAAAAGGCCTTTGGTTTCTAAAGGGCTTTGGTTTATAACCGGCTTTGGTTTATAAAGGGCTCTGGTTTATAACAGGCTCTGGTTTATAACCAGCTTTGGTTTATAAAGGGCTCTGGTTTATAACGGGCTCTAGTCTATAACCGGCTCTGGTTTAAAAAGGGCTCTGGTTTTTAACGCGCTCTGGTCTATAACCGGCTCTGGTTTAAAAAGGCCTTTGGTTTATAACGGGCTTTGGTTTATAAAGGGCTCTGGTTTATAACAGGCTCTGGTTTATAACCAGCTTTGGTTTATAAAGGGCTCTGGTTTATAACGGGCTCTAGTCTATAACCGGCTCTGGTTTAAAAAGGGCTCTGGTTTTTAACGCGCTCTGGTCTATAACCGGCTCTGGTTTAAAAAGGCCTTTGGTTTATAACGGGCGCTGATCTATAACCGGCTCTGGTTTAAAAAGGCCTTTGGTTTCTAAAGGGCTTTGGTTTCTAATGGGCTTTGGTTTATAAAGGGCTCTGTTTAATAAAGCGCTCTGTTTTTTAAAGGGCTCAGGTTTATAAGGTGCTCTGGTTTATAAAGGCTTCTGGTTTATAAAGGGCTCTGGTTTGTAATGGACTCTGGTTCATAATGGGCTCTGGTTTATAACCGGCTTTGGTTTATAAAGGGCTGTGGTTTATAAAGGGGTATGGTTTATAAAGGGCTCTGGTTTATAACCGGCTCTGGTTTAAAAAGGGCTTTGGTTTCTAAAGGGCTTTGGTTTATAAAGGGCTCTGGTTTATAAAGCGCTCTGTTTTTTAAAGGGCTCTGGTTTATAAGGTGCTCTGGTTTATAAAGGCTTCTGGTTTATAAAGGGCTCTGGTTTGTAATGGGCTCTGGTTCGTAATGGGCTCTGGTTTATAACCGGCTTTGGTTTATAAAGGGCTGTGGTTTATGAAGGGTTATGGTTTATAACAGGCTCTGGTTTATAACCGGCTTTGGTTTATATAAGGCTCTGGTTTATAACAGGCTCTGGTTTATAACCGTATTTGGTTTATAAAGGGCTCTGGTTTATTAAGGGCTCCTGTTTATAACAGGCTCTGGTGAATAAAGAGCTCTGGTTTATAACAGGCTCTGGTATATAAAGGGCTTTGGTTTGTAAAGCGCCATGGGTTATAAAGGGCTCTGGTTTATAAAGTGTTCTGGTTTATAACGGTCTCTGGTTTATAAAGGGCTTTGGTTTTTTAATGGGCTCCGGTTCATAAAGGGCTCTGGTTTATAACTGGCTCTTGTTTATAACGGGCTCTGGTTTAAAAAGGGCTTCAGTTTTTAAAGGGCTTTGGTTTATAAAGGGCTTTGGTTTATAAAGGGATCTGGTTTATAACGGCTCTGGTTTTGAAAGGGATCTGGTTTATAACGGGCTCTAGTTTATAAAGGGTTCTGGTTTATAAAGTGCTCTGATTTATAAAGGGCTCTGGATTATTACAGGCTCTGGTATAAAAAGGGCTTTGGTTTCTAAAGGGCGCTGGTTTATAAAGGGCTCTGGTTTATAAAGGGCTCTGGTTTATAACGGGCTCTGGTTTATAACAGGCTCTGGTTTATAACCGGCTTTGGTTTATAAAGGGCTCTGGTTTATAACAGGCTCTGGTTTATAACCAGCTTTGGTTTATAAAGGGCTCTGGTTTTTAACGCGCTTTGGTCTATAACCGGCTCTGGTTTAAAAAGGCCTTTGGTTTATAACGGGCGCTGGTCTATAACCGGCTCTGGTTTAAAAAGGCCTTTGGTTTCTAAAGGGCTTTGGTTTATAACCGGCTTTGGTTTATAAAGGGCTCTGGTTTATAACAGGCTCTGGTTTATAACCAGCTTTGGTTTATAAAGGGCTCTGGTTTATAACGGGCTCTAGTCTATAACCGGCTCTGGTTTAAAAAGGGCTCTGGTTTTTAACGCGCTCTGGTCTATAACCGGCTCTGGTTTAAAAAGGCCTTTGGTTTATAACGGGCTTTGGTTTATAAAGGGCTCTGGTTTATAACAGGCTCTGGTTTATAACCAGCTTTGGTTTATAAAGGGCTCTGGTTTATAACGGGCTCTAGTCTATAACCGGCTCTGGTTTAAAAAGGGCTCTGGTTTTTAACGCGCTCTGGTCTATAACCGGCTCTGGTTTAAAAAGGCCTTTGGTTTATAACGGGCGCTGATCTATAACCGGCTCTGGTTTAAAAAGGCCTTTGGTTTCTAAAGGGCTTTGGTTTCTAATGGGCTTTGGTTTATAAAGGGCTCTGTTTAATAAAGCGCTCTGTTTTTTAAAGGGCTCAGGTTTATAAGGTGCTCTGGTTTATAAAGGCTTCTGGTTTATAAAGGGCTCTGGTTTGTAATGGACTCTGGTTCATAATGGGCTCTGGTTTATAACCGGCTTTGGTTTATAAAGGGCTGTGGTTTATAAAGGGGTATGGTTTATAAAGGGCTCTGGTTTATAACCGGCTCTGGTTTAAAAAGGGCTTTGGTTTCTAAAGGGCTTTGGTTTATAAAGGGCTCTGGTTTATAAAGCGCTCTGTTTTTTAAAGGGCTCTGGTTTATAAGGTGCTCTGGTTTATAAAGGCTTCTGGTTTATAAAGGGCTCTGGTTTGTAATGGGCTCTGGTTCGTAATGGGCTCTGGTTTATAACCGGCTTTGGTTTATAAAGGGCTGTGGTTTATAAAGGGTTATGGTTTATAACAGGCTCTGGTTTATAACCGGCTTTGGTTTATATAAGGCTCTGGTTTATAACAGGCTCTGGTTTATAACCAGCTTTGGTTTATACAGGGCTCTATTTTATAAAGGGCTCTGGTTTATAACAGGCTCAGGTATATAAAGGGCTTTGGTTTCTAAAGGGCTTTGGTTTCTAAAGGGCTTTGGTTTCTAAGGGGCTCTGGTTTATAAAGGGCTCTGGTTTGTAAAGGGCTGTGGTTTATAAAGGATTCTGGTTTATAACAGGCTCTGGTTTTTAACCGGCTTTCGTTTATATAGGGTTCTGGTTTATAACAGGCTCTGGTTTATAACCGGCTTTGGTTTATAAAGGGCTCTGGTTTATTAAGGGCTCCTGTTTATAACAGGCTCTGGTGGATAAAGAGCTCTGGTTTATAACAGGCTCTGTTTTATAACCGGCTTTGGTTTATAAAGGGCTCTGGTTTATAAAGGGCTGTGGTTTATAGCAGGCTCTGGTATATAGAGGACTTTGGTTTATAAAGGGCTCTGGTTTATAAAGGGCTGTGGTTTATAACAGGCTCTGGTGAATAAAGAGCTCTGGTTTATAACAGGTCTGGTTTATAACCGGCTTTGGTTTATAAAGGGCTCTGGTTTATAAAGAGCTCTGGTTTATAACAGGCTCTGGTTTATAATCGGCTTTGGTTTATAAAGGGCTCTGGATTATAAAGGGCTGTGGTTTATAAAGGGCTCTGGTATACAGAGGGCTTTGGTTTATAAAGGGCTTTGGTTTATAAAGAGCTCTGGTATATAAAGGGCTATGGTTTATAACGGGATCTGGTTTATAAAGGGCTCTGGTTTATAAAGGGCTTTGGTTTTTAATGGGCTCTTGTTTAAAAACGGCTTTGGTTTCTAAACGGCTTTGGTTTATAGAGGGCTTTGGTTTATAAAGGGCTCTGGTTTATAAAGGGTTCTGGTTTATATAGGGATCTGGTTTATAACAGGTTCTGGTTTATAACCAGCTTTGGTTTATATAGTGCTCTGGTTTATAAAGGGCTCTGGTTTATAACACGCTCTGGTATATAAAGTGCTTTGGTTTCTAAGGGGCTTTGGTTTCTAAAGGGCTTAGGTTTATAAAGGGCTCTGGTTTATAAAGGGCTCTGGTTTGTAAAGGGCTCTGTTTTATGACGGGCTCTGGTTTATAAAGGGTTCTTGTTTATAAAGGACCCTGGTTTTTAATGGGACCTGGCTTATAAAGGCCTCTGGTTTATAACAGGCTCTGGTTTATAACAGGCTCTGTTGAATAAAGAGCTCTGGTTTATAACAGGCTCTGGTTTTTAACCGGCTTTGGTTTATAAAGGGCTCTGGTTTGTAAAGGGCTATTATTTATAACTGGATCTGGTTTAAAAAGTCCTCTGGTTAATAACAGGCTCTGGTTTATAACCGTCTTTGGTTTATGAAGGGCTCTGGTTTATAATGGGGTGTGGTTTAAAACAGGCTATGGTTTATAACGGGCTCTGGTTTATAAAGGGTTCTGGTTTATAAAGGGCTCTGGTATATAACCGGCTCTAGTTTTTAATGGGCTTTGATTTTTAAAGGGCTCTGGTTTATAACAAGCTCTGTTTTATAAAGGGTTCTGGTTTATAAAGGGCTCTGGTTTGTAATGGGCTCTGGTTTATAACGGGCTAAGGTTTATAACCGAATTTGGTTTATAAAGGGCTCTGGATTCTAATGGGCTTTGATTTTTAAAGGGCTCTGGTTTATAACGGGCTCTGTTTTAGAAAGGGTTCTGTTTTATAAAGGGCTCTGGTTTGTAATGGGCTCTGGTTTATAATGGGCTCTGGATTATTACAGGCTCTTGTATAAAAAGGGCTTTGGTTTCTAAAGGGCGCTGGTTTCTAAAGGGCTCTGGTTTATAAAGGGCTAAGGTTTATAACGGGCTCTGGTTTATAACAGGCTCTGGTTTATAACCGGCTTTGGTTTATAAAGGGCTCTGGTTTATAACAGGCTCTGGTTTATAACCAGCTTTGGTTTATAAAGGGCTCTGGTTTATAACAGGCTCTGGTCTATAACCGGCTCCGGTTTAAAAAGGGCTCTGGTTTATAAAGGGCTAAGGTTTATAACGGGCTCTGGTTTATAACAGGCTCTGGTTTATAACCGGCTTTGGTTTATAAAGGGCTCTGGTTTATAACAGGCTCTGGTTTATAACCAGCTTTGGTTTATAAAGGGCTCTGGTTTATAACCGAATTTGGTTTATAAAGGGCTCTGGTTTATAAAGGGCCCTGGTTTATTACATGCTCTGGTATATAAAGGGCTTTGGCTTCTAAAGGGCTTTGTTTTGTAAAGGGCGCTGGGTTATAAAGGGCTCTGGTTTATAAAGTGTTCTGGTTTAT
This sequence comes from Cyprinodon diabolis, assembly GCA_030533445.1. Lineage (NCBI taxonomy): Eukaryota > Metazoa > Chordata > Actinopteri > Cyprinodontiformes > Cyprinodontidae > Cyprinodon > Cyprinodon diabolis. Next base: position 42,180,788 of record CM060076.1, read on the forward strand.
AAAGGTCTCTGGTTTATAAAGGGCTCTGGTTTTTTAATGGGCTCCGGTTCATAAAGGGCTCTGGTTTATAACTGCTCTGGTTTATAACGGGCTCTGGTTTAAAAAGGGCTTTGGTTTATAAAGGGCTTTGGTTTATAAAGGGCTCTGGTTTATAACGGCTCTGGTTTTGAAAGGGATCTGGTTTATAACGGGCTCTGGTTTATAAAGGGTTCTGGTTTATAAAGGGCTCTGATTTATAAAGGGCTCTGGATTATTACAGGCTCTTGTATAAAAAGGGGTTTGGTTTCTAAAGGGCGCTGGTTTATAAAGGGCTCTGGTTTATAAAGGGCTAAGGTTTATAACGGGCTCTGGTTTATAACAGGCTCTGGTTTATAACCGGCTTTGGTTTATAAAGGGCTCTGGTTTATAACAGGCTCTGGTTTATAACCAGCTTTGGTTTATAAAGGGCTCTGGTTTATAACAGGCTCTGGTCTATAACCGGCTCCGGTTTAAAAAGGGCTCTGGTTTTTAACGCACTCTGGTCTATCCCGCTCTGGTTTAAAAAGGCCTTTGGTTTATAACGGGCGCTGATCTATAACCGGCTCTGGTTTAAAAAGGCCTTTGGTTTCTAAAGGGCTTTGGTTTCTAATGGGCTTTGGTTTATAAAGGGCTCTGGTTTATAAAGGGCTCTGGTTTTTAAAGGGCTCTGGTTTATAACGGGCTCTGGTTTATAACAGGCTCTGGTTTTTAACCGGCTTTGGTTTATACAGGGCTCTAGTTTAAAAAAGGGCTCTGGTTTATAACAGGCTCAGGTATATAAAGGGCTTTGGTTTCTAAAGGGCTTTGGTTTCTAAAGGGCTCTGGTTTCTAAAGGGCTCTGGTTTGTAAAGGGCTGTGGTTTTTGACGGTCTCTGGTTTATAAAGGGATCTGGTTTATAAAGGGCCCTGGTTTTTAATGGGACCTGGCTTATAAAGGCCTCTGGTTTATAACAGCCTCTGGTTTATAACCGGCTTTGGTTTATAAAGGGCTGTGGTTTATAACAGGCTCTGGTGAATAAAGAGCTCTGGTTTATAAAAGGCTCTGGTTTATAACCGCTTTGGTTTATAAAGGGCTCTGGTTTATAAAGAGCTCTGGTTTATAACAGGCTCTGGTTTATAACCGGCTTTGGTTTATAAAGGGTTCTCGTTTATAAAGGGCTGTGGTTTATAGCAGGCTCTGGTATATAGAGGGCTTTGGTTTATAAAGGGCTTTGGTTTATAAAGAGCTCTGGTTTATAAAGGGCTATGGTTTATAACGGGATCTGGTTTATAAAGGGCTCTGGTTTATAAAGGGCTTTGGTTTCTAAAGGGCTCTTGTTTATAAAGGGTTCTGCTTTATATAGGGCTCTGGTTTATAACAGGCTCTGGTTTATAACCAGCTTTGGTTTATACAGGGCTCTGGTTTATAAAGGGCTCTGGTTTATAACAGGCTCTGGTATATAAAGGGCTTTGGTTTCTAAAGGGCTTTGGTTTATAAAGGGCTCTGGTCTTTAAAGGGCTCTGGTTTGTAAAGGGCTCTGTTTTATGACGGGCTCTGGTTTATAAAGGACCCTGGTTTTTAATGGGATTTCGCTTATAAAGGCCTCTGGTTTATAACAGGCTCTGGCTTATAACAGGCTTTGTTGAATAAAGAGCTCTGGTTTATAACAGGCTCTGGTTTTTAACCGGCTTTGGTTTATACAGGGCTCTAGTTTATAAAGGTCTCTGGTTTATAACAGGCTCAGGTATATAAAGGGTTTGGTTTCTAAAGGGCTTTGGTTTTTAAAAGGCTTTGGTGTATAACGGGCTCTGGTTTATAAAGGGCTCTGGTTTGTAAAGTGCTCTGGTTTATAAAGGGCCCTGGTATTTAATGGGATCTGGCTTTTAAAGGCCTCTGGTTTATAACAGGCACTGGTTTATAACTGGGTTTGGTTTAGAAAGGGTTCTGGTTTATAACAGTCTCTGGTTTATAACCAGCTTAGGTTTATATAGGGCTCTGGTTTATAACACGCTCTGGTTTATAACCGGCTTTGGTTTATACAGGGCTCTAGTTTATAAAGGTCTCTGGTTTATAACAGGCTCAGGTATATAAAGGGCTTTGGTTTCTAAAGGGCTTTGGTTTCTAAAAGGCTTTGGTTTATAAAGGGCTCTGGTTTATAAAGGGCTCTGGTTTGTAAAGGGCTCTGGTTTATAAAGGGCCCTGGTATTTAATGGGATCTGGCTTTTAAAGGCCTCTGTTTTATAACAGGCTCTGGTTTATAACTGGCTTTGGTTTAGAAAGGGTTCTGGTTTATAACAGGCTCTGGTGTATAACCAGCTTTGGTTTATAAAGGGCTCTGGTTTATTAAGGGCTCTGGTTTATAACAGGCTCTTCCTGTTTGGATTAACTGAGTGTGCAGCTGCTGCAGCTGTCCGGGAGGAACTCCATCTGACGTTAAGTTATTTTCTCTGTGATATCTCTGTATCTAAGTAACTCTAACTGACTACTTTAAAACATAGCACCTTCTGCTGCACTTTTCTACTGAGCACTTGTCAGTTTCACACGGTTTTATTTCTGATAGCAAGGAGTAGCTAGCCTAGGCTAGCGCTAGCTTAGCATTGCTATGGCTTCTCTCTCTCCCTCCCTCTCTTTTCCAACTCTTCCTTCTTCCTCTCCTCTCTCCTGCTCTCTGTGTCAGATGTTCAGTTATTCCTCTGCCTCCTTTAGTGATAATGGGATGTGTAATAAGTGTAGTATTTTTGTAGCTTTGGAGGCGAGGGTGTCAGAGTTAGAATCCAGGCTTCAGGCTGTTGAACATCCAGGAGTTAAAGTAGGCCCCCCACGTAGCTCTCCTCCAAAAGTGCCTGAGCAGCCAGGCGATTGGGTAACTGTACGCAGAAAGCGTAGTCATGGATCTCTGCCCACTGGTCACCACCAACCCGTTCACGTTTCTAACCGGTTTTCCCCACTCAGTGACACACCCACTGAGAAGCCCACTCTGGTGATTGGCAGCTCCATAGTCAGAAACGTGGCATTAGAGACACCAGGGACCATAGTCAAATGTTTGCCGGGGGCCAGAACGGGCGACATCAAATCCTACCTGAAACTACTGGCTAAGGATAAGGTTAAATACAGTAAGATTGTTATTCACGCTGGTGGTAATGACACCCGGTTACGCCGATCGGAGGTCACTAAAATTAGTGTTGCTTCGGTGTGTAAGTTTGCCAAAAAAATGTCGGACTCCGTAATTTTCTCTGGTCCCCTCCCTGATCTGACCAGTGATGACATGTTTAGCCGCATGTCGTCATTCAACCGCTGGTTGTCTAGGTGGTGTCCTGAAAACAACGTGGGCTACATTAATAATTGGCAATCCTTTTGGGGAAAGCCTGGTCTGATTCGGAGAGACGGCATCCATCCCACTTTGGATGGTGCAGCTCTTCTTTCTAGGAATCTGGCCACATTTATTAGTCCTCCAAAACCCTGACCACCCAGGGTGCAGACCAGGAAGCAGAGTTGTAGTTTAACACACATCTCTGCAGCTTCTCTACTGTTACCCACTCTTTACTCCATCCAGACAGTGTCTTGCCCACGACCAAAATCTAATAAATTAGCAAAGATTCCCAAAGAAGTAAATCATGATAATCTAATTAAAATCAAAATAACTCCAATTGGGGAAAAAGTTAAAACAATTAAATGCGGTCTGTTTAACATAAGATCGCTTTCCTCTAAAAGTCTGCTAGTTAATGACTTGATTTGTGATAATCACATTGACTTGTTTTGCCTTACAGAAACCTGGCTGCAGCAAGAGGATTATGTGAGCATAAACGAGGCAACTCCTTCAAGCTATTTAAATTTTCACATACCCAGAAGTTCTGGGCGAGGAGGAGGAGTAGCAACAATCTTCCAGTCTGACTTACTGATTACTCCCAAAACAGTTAATACCTACAACTCTTTTGAACATTTAACCCTTAATTAACCTCATCCAAATTTCAAGGCAAGAAAACCTCTTCTTCTTGTAACTTTGTATCGTCCGCCAGGTCCTTACTCTGAATTTTTAGATGAGTTTTCAGAGTTCCTTTCTGATTTGGTATTAAATACTGACAGGGTCATCATAGTGGGAGATTTTAACATCCATGCTGACATTGAGGGGGATAGCTTAAGAGCGGCCTTTGATGCTATCTTAGACACTATTGGCTTTGTTCAAAATGTGAATAGTCCCACACATTCTCATCTTCATACTTTGGATCTTGTGCTGACATACGGCATAGAATGTGAAGAAATAACAGTATTTCCTCACAACCCTGTCCTCTCTGACCACTTTCTAATAACCTTCAGGATTACTTTAACAGAGTTCTCCTCCCCCAAAAGAAGGTTCAATTTTAGTAGATCTTTATCAGATAGTGCAGTTATAAATTTTAAAGAATCGGCTTCACTTTCTCTCTCCTCTGTGTCGCTAAACAGTGCTGCAGAGTGCAAAAGTATAGCTTATTCCCCTTCACAGGTTGATGATTTTGTTGATGGGGTTGCTAGTTCTCTGCGTACTGCCTTAGACAACGCAGCTCCTTTGAAAATGAAAACCGTTAAAAATAGAAAGCTTGCTCCTTGGTTTAATGCAGAGCTGCGTACTTTGAAGCAAAATGCTAGGAAACTGGAGAGAAAATATCGCTCCACAGGCCTGCAGGAGTCCTTCCTAGTCTGGAAAAATGGTTTACTGCTGTATAAGAGGACCCTTTGTAAAGCAAGAGCAGCATACTTCTCCTCATTAATAGAGGAGAATAAGAATAATCCTAGATTTCTTTTTAATACAGTTGCCAAACTCACCCAGAGCCATAGCTCTGTTGAACCGTCCATTCCACCTGCTCTTAACAGCAATGATTTTATGGGATTCTTTATAAATAAGATTGATGTTATTAAAAATAAGATCATAAGCACTCCTCTATCCGCGATTGTACCTGAGGTAGTCATGGAATCTGAACCGGGTTTAGACTGCTTTGATCCAGTTGAACTTTCTGAATTAGCAAAATTATTGTCTTCATCTAAGCCTTCAACTTGTATGTTAGATCCAGTTCCAACCAGGTTATTTAAGGAGGTATTCCCTTTGATCTCCTCCTCCATTTTAGATGTGATTAATCTATCTCTGTTACAGGGATATGTACCTAAAGCTTTTAAGGTTGCTGTAATTAAACCTCTGCTTAAGAAACCGTCTCTTGACCCAGATGACTTGGTTAATTATAGACCTATATCCAATCTTCCTTTCTTATCCAAAATTCTTGAGAAAGTAGTTGCCAAACAAGTTTGCAACCACTTACACCATAATGAACTTTTTGAAGAGTTTCAGTCTGGCTTTAGAGCTCATCATAGCTCTGGTGAAAGTCACTAATGATATTCTCATGGCCTCAGATAATGGACTTGTATCTGTGCTCGTCCTGTTGGATCTTAGTGCTGCATTTGATACAGTTGACCATAATATTCTTTTAGAAAGACTTGAATATTTTGTTGGAATTAAAGGAACAGCACTAGACTGGTTTAAATCTTATCTATCTGATCGAATTCAGTTTGTTTATGTTAATGATAGATCTTCAACACACTCAAAGGTTACCTGTGGAGTACCACAGGGATCAGTGCTAGGACCAATTCTCTTTACTTTATACATGCTCCCAATTGGTAGAGTTATTAGACAGCATGGGATTAATTTCCACTGTTATGCTGATGATACCCAGCTATATCTGTCTATAAATCCAGATGAAGCTAACCCATTACATAGATTACAAGCATGTCTTGAAGACATAAAAACCTGGATGACTCTTAACTTTCTGCTTCTGAATGCAGACAAAACAGAAGTTATAGTCTTTGGACCAGAGTCTCTGAAAAAGAAGCTGATTAGCCAGTCACTTCATTTGGATGGGATTAAACTGATTTCAGATAATAAAGTAAAAAATCTTGGTGTTGTTTTTGATCAGGAACTGTCATTTAAATCCCAGATCAAAGAGGTTTCTAGAATTTCCTTCTTTCATCTGAGGAACATTGCAAAAATTAGAAATCTCCTGTCCAGGGGTGATGCTGAGAAACTAGTCCATGCATTTGTTACTTCAAGGCTGGACTATTGTAATTCTTTACTATCAGGAAGTCCACAAACTGTAGTTAAAAGCCTTCAGCTGATCCAAAATGCTGCAGCCAGAGTTCTGATGAAAATTAAAAAGAGAGATCATATCTCTCCTATCCTGGCTTCTCTTCATTGGCTTCCTGTTAAATCCAGAATAGAATTTAAAATCCTCCTTCTCACATATAAAGCCTTAAATGGCCAAGCTCCATCTTATATCAGAGATCTGATTGTTCCTTATGTTCCTAACAGAGCACTTCGCTCTCAATCTGCAGGTTTACTAGTGGTTCCTAGAATTTCTAAAAGTAGAATGGGAGGCAGATCTTTTAGTTATCAGGCTCCTCTCCTGTGGAACCAACTACCAGTTTTAGTCCGTGAGGCAGACACTCTGTCTACTTTTAAGACTAGGCTTAAAACTTTCCTTTTTGATAAAGCTTATAGTTAGGGTGGCTCAGGTTATCCTGAGCTCTCTCTCTATAGTTATGCTGCTATAGGCTTAGACTTTTGGAGGACATAGGGACCCCCATTTCATCATTCTGCTTCATTCTCTCTCTGTTCTCCTATTCTGCAGAATCTGTTTGTTCAATCTCTAACCTTCTGCTCTCTCTGCTTTTCCTCAGAGTAGCTTTGCCTCGTCTGTTCCTGTTTGGCTGTGACGTCATCCAGGAAAGAAACATCAGCTGTGCTGCTTCCATCAACACCCTTGTTTGTAGATGTTGGAGATCGGCCTGTCTTCCAGTGTGGTCCTGTTTCTCTGGCCGTGGCTGGGTGGATGTGCTCTCTTCATCCTCTGGCATGGGAGCTGCCTTGGAGCTCGTCTGCCTGGCTGTGTGTTTCCTGGACGGGGCCGCCTTTTACAGCTGCTTTTTGTATCTCTGCTTCTTGTATCTCTGCTTCTGTCTCCTTGAACCCCAGTCGGCCTTGGCAGATGGCCGCTCACACTGAGCCTGGTTCTGCTGGAGGTTTCTTCCTGTTAAAAGGGAGTTTTTCCTCTCCACTGTCGCTACAAGCATGCTTAGTGTGAGGGATTGTATTTGAGTCAATGAGTCAATGCAATCAACTGGTTTTCCTTAGATAGAAAACTTTGTATCAATTTGACTGTATGATCTGGTTGAACTGTAAAGTGCCTTGAGATGACATGTGTTGTGAATTTGGCACTATATAAATAAACTGAATTGAATTGAATTGAATTGAATAAAGAGCTCTGGTTTATAACAGGCTCTGGTTTATAACCGGCTTTGGTTTATATAGGGCTCTGGTTTATAAAGGGCTGTTGTTTATAAAGGGCTTTGGTTTCTAATGGGCTTTGGTTTATAAAGGGCTCTGGTTAATAAAGCGCTCTGTTTTTTAAAGGGCTCTGGTTTATAAGGTGCTCTGGTTTATAAAGGCTTCTGGTTTATAAAGGGCTCTGGTTTGTTATGGGCTCTGGTTCATAATGGGCTCTGGTTTATAACCGGCTTTGGTTTATAAAGGGCTGTGGTTTATAAAGGGGTATGGTTTATAAAGGGCTCTGGTTTATAACCGGCTCTGGATTAAAAAGGGCTTTGGTTTATAAAGGGCTCTGGTTTATAAAGCGCTCTGTTTTTTAAAGGGCTCTGGTTTATAAGGTGCTCTGGTTTATAAAGGCTTCTGGTTTATAAAGGGCTCTGGTTTGTAATGGGCTCTGGTTCGTAATGGGCTCTGGTTTATAACCGGCTTTGGTTTATAAAGGGCTGTGGTTTATAAAGGGTTATGGTTTATAACAGTCTCTCGTTTATAACCGGCTTTGGTTTATATAAGGCTCTGGTTTATAACAGGCTCTGGTTTATAACCAGCTTTGGTTTATACAGGGCTCTATTTTATAAAGGGCTCTGGTTTATGACAGGCTCAGGTATATAAAGGGCTTTGGTTTCTAAAGGGCTTTGGTTTCTAAAGGGCTTTGGTTTCTAAGGGGCTTTGGTTTATAAAGGGCTCTGGTTTGTAAAGGGCTGTGGTTTATAAAGGATTCTGGTTTATAAGAGGCTCTGGTGTCTAACCGGCTTTCGTTTATATAGGGTTCTGGTTTATAACAGGCTCTGGTTTATAACCGTCTTTGGTTTATAAAGGGCTCTGGTTTATTAAGGGCTCCTGTTTATAACAGGCTCTGGTGAATAAAGACCTCTGGTTTATAACAGGCTCTGGTTTATAACCGGCTTTGGTTTATAAAGGGCTCTGGTTTATAAAGGGCTGTGGTTTATAGCAGGCTCTGGTATATAGAGGACTTTGGTTTATAAAGGGCTGTGGTTTATAACAGGCTCTGGTGAATAAAGAGCTCTGGTTTATAACAGGTCTCGTTTATAACCGGCTTTGGTTTATATAGGGCTCTGGTTTATAAAGGGCTGTTGTTTATAAAGGGCTTTGGTTTCTAATGGGCTTTGGTTTATAAAGGGCTCTGGTTAATAAAGCGCTCTGTTTTTTAAAGGGCTCTGGTTTATAAGGTGCTCTGGTTTATAAAGGCTTCTGGTTTATAAAGGGCTCTGGTTTGTTATGGGCTCTGGTTCATAATGGGCTCTGGTTTATAACCGGCTTTGGTTTATAAAGGGCTGTGGTTTATAAAGGGGTATGGTTTATAAAGGGCTCTGGTTTATAACCGGCTCTGGATTAAAAAGGGCTTTGGTTTATAAAGGGCTCTGGTTTATAAAGCGCTCTGTTTTTTAAAGGGCTCTGGTTTATAAGGTGCTCTGGTTTATAAAGGCTTCTGGTTTATAAAGGGCTCTGGTTTGTAATGGGCTCTGGTTCGTAATGGGCTCTGGTTTATAACCGGCTTTGGTTTATAAAGGGCTGTGGTTTATAAAGGGTTATGGTTTATAACAGTCTCTCGTTTATAACCGGCTTTGGTTTATATAAGGCTCTGGTTTATAACAGGCTCTGGTTTATAACCAGCTTTGGTTTATACAGGGCTCTATTTTATAAAGGGCTCTGGTTTATGACAGGCTCAGGTATATAAAGGGCTTTGGTTTCTAAAGGGCTTTGGTTTCTAAAGGGCTTTGGTTTCTAAGGGGCTTTGGTTTATAAAGGGCTCTGGTTTGTAAAGGGCTGTGGTTTATAAAGGATTCTGGTTTATAAGAGGCTCTGGTGTCTAACCGGCTTTCGTTTATATAGGGTTCTGGTTTATAACAGGCTCTGGTTTATAACCGTCTTTGGTTTATAAAGGGCTCTGGTTTATTAAGGGCTCCTGTTTATAACAGGCTCTGGTGAATAAAGACCTCTGGTTTATAACAGGCTCTGGTTTATAACCGGCTTTGGTTTATAAAGGGCTCTGGTTTATAAAGGGCTGTGGTTTATAGCAGGCTCTGGTATATAGAGGACTTTGGTTTATAAAGGGCTGTGGTTTATAACAGGCTCTGGTGAATAAAGAGCTCTGGTTTATAACAGGTCTCGTTTATAACCGGCTTTGGTTTATAAAGGGCTCTGGTTTATAAAGAGCTCTGGTTTATAACAGGCTCTGGTTTATAATCGGCTTTGGTTTATAGCAGGCTCTGGTATACAGAGGGCTTTGGTTTATAAAGGGCTTTGGTTTATAAAGAGCTCTGGTATATAAAGGGCTATGGTTTATAACGGGATCTGGTTTATAAAGGGCTCTGGTTTATAAAGGGCTCTGGTTAATAACGGGCTCTGGTTTATAACAAGCTCTGGTTTATAACCGGCTTTGGTTTATAAAGGGCTCTGGTTTATAACAGGCTCTGGTTTATAACCAGCTTTGGTTTATAAAGGGCTCTGGTTTATAACGTGCTCTAGTCTATAACCGGCTCTGGTTTAAAAAGGGCTCTGGTTTTTAACGCGCTCTGGTCTATAACCGGCTCTGGTTTAAAAAGGCCTTTGGTTTATAACGGGCGCTGATCTATAACCGGCTCTGGTTTAAAAAGGCCTTTGGTTTCTAAAGGGCTTTGGTTTCTAATGGGCTTTGGTTTATAAAGGGCTATGGTCTATAAAGGGCTCTGGTTTATAAAGGGCTAAGGTTTATAACGGGCTCTGGTTTATAACCGGCTTTGGTTTATAAAGGGCTCTGGTTTATAACAGGCTCTGGTTTATAACCAGCTTTGGTTTATAAAGGGCTCTGGTTTATAACAGGCTCTGGTCTATAACCGGCTCCGGTTTAAAAAGGGCTCTGGTTTTTAACGCACTCTGGTCTATCCCGCTCTGGTTTAAAAAGGCCTTTGGTTTATAACGGGCTCTGGTCTATAACCGACTCTGGTTTAAAAAGACCTTTGGTTTCTAAAGGGCTTTGGTTTCTAATGGGCTTTGGTTTATAAAGGGCTCTGGTTTATAAAGGGCTCTGGTTTTTAAAGGGCTCTGGTTTATAACAGGCTCTGGTTTATAACAGGCTCTGGTTTTTAACCGGCTCTGGTTCATAATGGGCTCTGGTTTATAACCGGCTTTGGTTTATATAGGGCTCTGGTTTATAACAGGCTCTGGTTTATATCGGGCTTTGGTTTATACAGGGCTCTAGTTTAAAAAAGGGCTCTGGTTTATAACAGGCTCAGGTATATAAAGGGCTTTGGTTTCTAAAGGGCTTTGGTTTCTAAAGGGCTCTGGTTTATAAAGGGCTCTGGTTTGTAAAGGGCTGTGGTTTTTGACGGTCTCTGGTTTATAAAGGGATCTGGTTTATAAAGGGCCCTGGTTTTTAATGGGACCTGGCTTATAAAGGCCTCTGGTTTATAACAGCCTCTGGTTTATAACCGGCTTTGGTTTATAAAGGGCTGTGGTTTATAACAGGCTCTGGTGAATAAAGAGCTCTGGTTCATAAAAGGCTCTGGTTTATAACCGCTTTGGTTTATAAAGGGCTCTGGTTTATAAAGAGCTCTGGTTTATAACAGGCTCTGGTTTATAACCGGCTTTGGTTTATAAAGGGCTCTCGTTTATAAAGGGCTGTGGTTTATAGCAGGCTCTGGTATATAGAGGGCTTTGGTTTATAAAGGGCTTTGGTTTATAAAGAGCTCTGGTTTATAAAGGGCTATGGTTTATAACGGGATCTGGTTTATAAAGGGCTCTGGTTTATAAAGGGCTTTGGTTTCTAAAGGGCTCTTGTTTATAAAGGGTTCTGCTTTATATAGGGCTCTGGTTTATAACAGGCTCTGGTTTATAACCAGCTTTGGTTTATACAGGGCTCTGGTTTATAAAGGGCTCTGGTTTATAACAAGCTCTGGTATATAAAGGGCTTTGGTTTCTAAAGGGCTTTGGTTTATAAAGGGCTCTGGTCTTTAAAGGGCTCTGGTTTGTAAAGGGCTCTGTTTTATGACGGGCTCTGGTTTATAAAGGATCCTGGTTTTTAATGGGATTTCGCTTATAAAGGCCTCTGGTTTATAACAGGCTCTGGCTTATAACAGGCTTTGTTGAATAAAGAGCTCTGGTTTATAACAGGCTCTGGTTTTTAACCGGCTTTGGTTTATACAGGGCTCTAGTTTATAAAGGTCTCTGGTTTATAACAGGCTCAGGTATATAAAGGGTTTGGTTTCTGAAGGGCTTTGGTTTCTAAAAGGCTTTGGTTTATAAAGGGCTCTGGTTTATAAAGGGCTCTGGTTTGTAAAGGGCTCTGGTTTATAAAGGGCCCTGGTATTTAATGGGATCTGGCTTTTAAAGGCCTCTGGTTTATAACAGGCTCTGGTTTATAACTGGGTTTGGTTTAGAAAGGGTTATGGTTTATAACAGTCTCTGGTTTATAACCAGCTTTGGTTTATATAGGGCTCTGGTTTATAACACGCTCTGGTTTATAACCGGCTTTGGTTTATACAGGACTCTAGTTTATAAAGGTCTCTGGTTTATAACAGGCTCAGGTATATAAAGGGCTTTGGTTTCTAAAGGGCTTTGGTTTCTAAAAGGCTTTGGTTTATAAAGGGCTCTGGTTTATAAAGGGCTCTGGTTTGTAATGGGCTGTGGTTTATAAAGGGCCCTGGTATTTAATGGGATCTGGCTTTTAAAGGCCTCTGGTTTATAACAGGCTCTGGTTTATAACTGGCTTTGGTTTAGAAAGGGTTCTGGTTTATAACAGGCTCTGGTGTATAACCAGCTTTGGTTTATAAAGGGCTCTGGTTTATTAAGGGCTCTGGTTTATAACAGGCTCTGGTGAATAAAGAGCTCTGGTTTATAACAGGCTCTGGTTTATAACCGGCTTTGGTTTATATAGGGCTCTGGTTTATAAAGGGCTGTGGTTTATAAAGGGGTCTGGTTTATAAAGGGCTGTGGTTTATAACTGGCTTTGGTTTATAAAGGGCTCTGGTTTATTAAGGGCTCTGGTTTATAACAGGCTCTGGTGAATAAAGAGCTCTGGTTTATAAAAGGCTCTGGTTTATAACCGGCTTTGGTTTATAAAGGGCTCTGTTTTATACAGGGCTGTGGTTTATAGCAGGCTCTGGTATATAGACGACTTTGGTTTATAAAGGGCTCTGGTTTATAAAGGGCTGTGGTTTATAACAGGCTCTGGTGAATAAAGAGCTCTGGTTTATAACAGGCTCTGGTTTATAACCGGCTTTGGTTTATAAAGGGCTCTGGTTTATAAAGAGCTCTGGTTTATAACAGGCTCTGGTTTATAACCAGCTTTGGTTTATAAAGGGCTCTGGTTTATAAAGGGCTGTGGTTTATAGCAGGCTCTGGTATATAGAGGGCTTTGGTTTATAAAGGGCTTTGGTTTATAAAGAGCTCTGGTTTATAAAGGGCTATGGTTTATAACGGGATCTGGTTTATAAAGGGCTCTGGTTTATAAAGGGCTTTGGTTTCTAAAGGGCTCTTGTTTATAAAGGGTTCTGCTTTATATAGGGCTCTGGTTTATAACAGGCTCTGGTTTATAACCAGCTTTGATTTATACAGGGCTCTGGTTTATAAAGGGCTCTGGTTTATAACAGGCTCTGGTATATAAAGGGCTTTGGTTTCTAAAGGGCTTTGGTTTATAAAGGGCTCTGGTCTATAAAGGGCTCTGGTTTGTAAAGGGCTCTGTTTTATGACGGGCTATGGTTTATAAAGGGTTCTTGTTTATAAAGGCCTCTGGTTTATAACAGGCTCTGGTTTATAACAGACTCTGTTGAATAAAGAGCTCTGGTTTATAACAGGCTCTGGTTTTTAACCGGCTTTGGTTTATAAAGGGCTCTGGTTTGTAAAGGGCTATGGTTTATAACTGGATCTGGTTTATAAAGGGTTCTGGTTTATTAAGGGTTCTAGTTTTTAATGAGTTCTAGTTTAAAAAGGGCTTTGGTTTCTAAAGGGCTTTGGTTTATGAAGGGCTTTGGTTTATAAAGTGCTTCGGTTTATAAAGGGCTCTGGTTTATAAAGGGTTCAGGTTTATAAAGGGCTCTGGTTTTTAATGGGGTGTGGTTTAAAACAGGCTATGGTTTATAACGGGCTCTGGTTTATAAAGGGTTCTGGTTTATAAAGGGCTCTGGTATATAAACGGCTCTAGTTTTTAATGGGCTTTGATTTTTAAAGGGCTCTGGTTTATAACAAGCTCTGTTTTATAAAGGGTTCTGGTTTATAAAGGGCTCTGGTTTATAACGGGCTAAGGTTTATAACCGAATTTGGTTTATAAAGGGCTCTGGATTCTAATGGGCTTTGATTTTTAAAGGGCTCTGGTTTATAACGGGCTCTGTTTTATAAAGGGTTCTGTTTTATAAAGGGCTCTGGTTTGTAATGGGCTCTGGTTTATAATGGGCTCTGGATTATTACAGGCTCTTGTATAAAAAGGGCTTTGGTTTCTAAAGGGCGCTGGTTTATAAAGGGCTCTGCTTTATAAAGGGCTAAGGTTTATAACGGGCTCTGGTTTATAACAGGCTCTGGTTTATAACCGGCTTTGGTTTATAAAGGGCTCTGGTTTATAACAGGCTCTGGTTTATAACCAGCTTTGGTTTATAAAGGGATCTGGTTTATAACAGGCTCTGGTCTATAACCGGCTCCGGTTTAAAAAGGGCTCTGGTTTATAAAGGGCTAAGGTTTATAACGGGCTCTGGTTTATAACAGGCTCTGGTTTATAACCGGCTTTGGTTTATAAAGGGCTCTGGTTTATAACAGGCTCTGGTTTATAACCAGCTTTGGTTTATAAAGGGCTCTGGTTTATAACCGAATTTGGTTTATAAAGGGCTCTGGTTTATAAAGGGCCCTGGTTTATTACATGCTCTGGTATATAAAGGGCTTTGGCTTCTAAAGGGCTTTGTTTTGTAAAGGGCGCTGGGTTATAAAGGGCTCTGGTTTATAAAGTGTTCTGGTTTATAAAGGGCTCTGGTTTTTTAATGGGCTCCGGTTCATAAAGGGCTCTGGTTTATAACTGGCTCTGGTTTATAACGGGCTCTGGTTTAAAAAGGGCTTTGGTTTATAAAGGGCTTTGGTTTATAAAGGGCTCTGGTTTATAACGGCTCTGGTTTTGAAAGGGATCTGGTTTATAACGGGCTCTGGTTTATAAAGGGTTCTGGTTTATAAAGGGCTCTGATTTATAAAGGGCTCTGGATTATTACAGGCTCTTGTATAAAAAGGGCTTTGGTTTCTAAAGGGCGCTGGTTTATAAAGGGCTCTGGTTTATAAAGGGCTAAGGTTTATAACGGGCTCTGGTTTATAACAGGCTCTGGTTTATAACCGGCTTTGGTTTATAAAGGGCTCTGGTTTATAACAGGCCCTGGTTTATAACCAGCTTTGGTTTATAAAGGGCTCTGGTTTATAACAGGCTGTGGTCTATAACCGGCTCCGGTTTAAAAAGGGCTCTGGTTTTTAACGCACTCTGGTCTATCCCGCTCTGGTTTAAAAAGGCCTTTGGTTTATAACGGGCTCTGGTCTATAACCGGCTCTGGTTTAAAAAGGCCTTTGGTTTCTAAAGGGCTTTGGTTTCTAATGGGCTTTGGTTTATAAAGGGCTCTGGTTTATAAAGGGCTCTGGTTTTTAAAGGGCTCTGGTTTATAACGGGCTCTGGTTTATAACAGGCTCTGGTTTTTAACCGGCTCTGGTTCATAATGGGCTCTGGTTTATAACCGGCTTTGGTTTATATAGGGCTCTGGTTTATAACAGGCTCTGGTTTATAACCGGCTTTGGTTTATACAGGGCTCTAGTTTAAAAAAGGGCTCTAGTTTATAACAGGCTCAGGTATATAAAGGGCTTTGGTTTCTAAAGGGCTTTGGTTTCTAAAGGGCTCTGGTTTCTAAATGGCTCTGGTTTGTAAAGGGCTGTGGTTTTTGACGGTCTCTGGTTTATAAAGGGATCTGGTTTATAAAGGGCCCTGGTTTTTAATGGGACCTGGCTTATAAAGGCCTCTGGTTTATAACAGCCTCTGGTTTATAACCGGCTTTGGTTTATAAAGGGCTGTGGTTTATAACAGGCTCTGGTGAATAAAGAGCTCTGGTTTATAAAAGGCTCTGGTTTATAACCGCTTTGGTTTATAAAGGGCTCTGGTTTATAAAGAGCTCTGGTTTATAACAGGCTCTGGTATATAGAGGGCTTTGGTTTATAAAGGGCTTTGGTTTATACAGAGCTCTGGTTTATAAAGGGCTATGGTTTATAACGGGATCTGGTTTATAAAGGGCTCTGGTTTATAAAGGGCTTTGGTTTCTAAAGGGCTCTTGTTTATAAAGGGTTCTGCTTTATATAGGGCTCTGGTTTATAACAGGCTCTGGTTTATAACCAGCTTTGGTTTATACAGGGCTCTGGTTTATAAAGGGCTCTGGTTTATAACAGGCTCTGGTATATAAAGGGCTTTGGTTTCTAAAGGGCTTTGGTTTCTAAAGGGCTTTGGTTTATAAAGGGCTCTGGTCTATAAAGGGCTCTGGTTTGTAAAGGGCTCTGTTTTATGACGGGCTCTGGTTTATAAAGGACCCTGGTTTTTAATGGGATTTCGCTTATAAAGGCCTCTGGTTTATAACAGGCTCTGGCTTATAACAGGCTTTGTTGAATAAAGAGCTCTGGTTTATAACAGGCTCTGGTTTTTAACCGGCTTTGGTTTATACAGGGCTCTAGTTTATAAAGGTCTCTGATTTATAACAGGCTCAGGTATATAAAGGGTTTGGTTTCTAAAGGGCTTTGGTTTCTAAAAGGCTTTGGTTTATAAAGGGCTCTGGTTTATAAAGGGCTCTGGTTTGTAAAGGGCTCTGGTTTATAAAGGGCCCTGGTATTTAATGGGATCTGGCTTTTAAAGGCCTCTGGTTTATAACAGGCTCTGGTTTATAACTGGGTTTGGTTTAGAAAGGGTTCTGGTTTATAACAGTCTCTGGTTTATAACCAGCTTTGGTTTATATAGGGCTCTGGTTTATAACACGCTCTGGTTTATAACCGGCTTTGGTTTATACAGGGCTCTAGTTTATAAAGGTCTCTGGTTTATAACAGGCTCAGGTATATAAAGGGCTTTGGTTTCTAAAGGGCTTTGGTTTCTAAAAGGCTTTGGTTTATAAAGGGCTCTGGTTTATAAAGGGCTCTGGTTTGTAAAGGGCTCTGGTTTATAAAGGGCCCTGGTATTTAATGGGATCTGGCTTTTAAAGGCCTCTGGTTTATAACAGGCTCTGGTTTATAACTGGCATTGGTTTAGAAAGGGTTCTGGTTTATAACAGGCTCTGGTGTATAACCAGCTTTGGTTTATAAAGGGCTCTGGTTTATTAAGGGCTCTGGTTTATAACAGGCTCTGGTGAATAAAGAGCTCTGGTTTATAACAGGCTCTGGTTTATAACCGGCTTTGGTTTATATAGGGCTCTGGTTTATAAAGGGCTGTGGTTTATAAAGGGGTCTGGTTTATAAAGGGCTGTGGTTTATAACTGGCTTTGGTTTATAAAGGGCTCTGGTTTATTAAGGGCTCTGGTTTATAACAGGCTCTGGTGAATAAAGAGCTCTGGTTTATAAAAGGCTCTGGTTTATAACCGGCTTTGGTTTATAAAGGGCTCTGGTTTTTACAGGGCTGTGGTTTATAGCAGGCTCTGGTATATAGACGACTTTGGTTTATAAAGGGCTCTGGTTTATAAAGGGCTGTGGTTTATAACAGGCTCTGGTAAATAAAGAGCTCTGGTTTATAACAGGCTCTGGTTTATAACCGGCTTTGGTTTATAAAGGGCTCTGGTTTATAAAGAGCTCTGGTTTATAACAGGCTCTGGTTTATAACCAGTTTTGGTTTATAAAGGGCTCTGGTTTATAAAGGGCTGTGGTTTATAGCAGGCTCTGGTATATAGAGGGCTTTGGTTTATAAAGGGCTTTGGTTTATAAAGAGCTCTGGTTTATAAAGGGCTATGGTTTATAACGGGATCTGGTTTATAAAGGGCTCTGGTTTATAAAGGGCTTTGGTTTCTAAAGGGCTCTGGTCTATAAAGGGCTCTGGTTTGTAAAGGGCTCTGTTTTATGACGGGCTATGGTTTATAAAGGGTTCTTGTTTATAAAGGACACTGGTTTTTAATGGGATTTGGCTTATAAAGGCCTCCGGTTTATAACAGGCTCTGGTTTATAACAGGCTCTGTTGAATAAAGAGCTCTGGTTTATAACAGGCTCTGGTTTTTAACCGGCTTTGGTTTATAACGGGCTCTGGTCTATAACCGGCTCTGGTTTAAAAAGGCCTTTGGTTTATATAGGGTTCTGGTTTATAAAGGGCTCTGATTAATAAAGGGCTCTGGATTATTACAGGCTCTTGTATAAAAAGGGCTTTGTTTTCTAAAGGGCGCTGGTTTATAAAGGGCTGTTGTTTATAAAGGGCTAAGGTTTATAATGGGCTCTGGTTTATAACAGGCTCTGGTTTATAACCGGCTTTGGTTTATAAAGGGCTCTGGTTTATAACAGGCTCTGG
Source organism: Cyprinodon diabolis (assembly GCA_030533445.1). Taxonomy (NCBI): domain Eukaryota; kingdom Metazoa; phylum Chordata; class Actinopteri; order Cyprinodontiformes; family Cyprinodontidae; genus Cyprinodon; species Cyprinodon diabolis. The sequence continues at coordinate 42,198,605 of CM060076.1, forward strand.
TTTATAACCAGCTTTGGTTTAAAAAGGGCTCTGGTTTTTAACGCACTTTGGTCTATAACCAGCTCTGGTTTAAAAAGGCCTTTGGTTTATAACGGGCTCTGGTCTATAACCGGCTCTGGTTTAAAAAGGCCTTTGGTTTCTAAAGGGCTTTGGTTTCTAATGAGCTTTGGTTTATAAAGGGCTCTGGTTTATAAAGGGCTCTGATTTATAAAGGGCTCTGGATTATTACAGGCTCTTGTATAAAAAGGGCTTTGGTTCTAAAGGGCGCTGGTTTATAAAGGGCTCTGGTTTATAAAGGGCTAAGGTTTATAACGGGCTCTGGTTTATGAAAAGCTCTGGTTTATAACCGGCTTTGGTTTATAAAGGGCTCTGGTTTATAACAGGCTCTGGTTTATAACCAGCTTTGGTTTATAAAGGGCTCTGGTTTTTAACGCACTGTGGTCTATAACCGGCTCTGGTTTAAAAAGGCCTTTGGTTTATAACGGGCTCTGGTCTATAACCGGCTCTGGTTTAAAAAGGCCTTTGGTTTCTAAAGGGCTTTGGTTTCTAATGGGCTTTGGTTTATAAAGGGCTCTGTTTTTTAAAGGGCTCTGGTTTATAACGGGCTCTGGTTTATAACAGGCTCTGGTTTTTAACCGGCTCTGGTTTAAAAAGGGCTTTGGTTTCTAAAGGGCTCTGGTTTATAAAGCGCTCTGTTATTTAAAGGGCTCTGGTTCATATTGGTTTCTGGTTTATAACTGGCTTTGGTTTATAAAGGGCTGTGGTTTATAAAGGGCTATGGTTTATAACTGGCTCTGGTTTATAACCGGCTTTGGTTTATATAGGGCTCTGGTTTATAACAGGCTCTGGTTTATAACCGTCTTTGGTGTATACAGGGCTCTAGTTTAAAAAAGGGCTCTGGTTTATAACAGGCTCAGGTATATAAAGGGCTTTGGTTTCTAAAGGGCTTTGGTTTCTAAAGGGCTCTGGTTTCTAAAGGGCTCTGGTTTGTAAAGGGCTGTGGTTTATGACGGTCTCTGGTTTATAAATGGATCTGGTTCATAAAGGGCCCTGGTTTTTAATGGGATCTGGCTTATAAAGGCCTCTGGTTTATAACAGGCTCTGGTTTATAACCGGCTTTGGTTTATAAAGGGTTCTGGTTTATAACAGGCTCTGGTTTATAACTGGCTTTGGTTTATAAAGGGCTCTGGTTTAGTAAGGGCTCTGGTTTATAACAGGCTCTGGTGAATAAAGAGCTCTGGTTTATAAAAGGCTCTGGTTTATAACCCGCTTTGGTTTATAAAGGGCTCTGGTTTATAAAGGGCTGTGGTTTATAACAGGCTCTGGTGAATAAAGAGCTCTGGTTTATAACAGGCTCTGGTTTATAACCGGCTTTGGTTTATAAAGGTCTCTGGTTTATAAAGAGCTCTGGTTTATAACAGGCTCTGGTTTATAACCGGCTTTGGTTTATAAAGGGCTCTGGTTTATAAAGGGCTGTGGTTTATAGCAGGCTCTGGTATATAGAGGGCTTTGGTTTATAAAGGGCTTTGGTTTATAAAGAGCCCTGGTTTATAAAGGGCTATGGTTTATAACGGGATCTGGTTTATAAACGGCTCTGGTTTATAAAGGGCTCTGGTTTTAAATGGGCTCTGGTTTTAAATGGGCTCTGGTTTAAAAAGGGTTCTGCTTTATATAGGGCTCTGGTTTATAACAGGCTCTGGTTTATAACCAGCTTTGGTTTATACAGGGCTCTGGTTTATAAAGGGCTCTGGTTTATAACAGGCTCTGGTATATAAAGGGCTTTGGTTTCTAAAGGGCTTTGGTTTCTAAAGGGCTTTGGTTTATAAAGGGCTCTGGTCTATAAAGGGCTCTGGTTTGTAAAGGGCTCTGTTTTAAACGGGCTCTGGTTTATAAAGGGTTTTTGTTTATATAGGACCCTGGTTTTTAATGGGATTTGGCTTATAAAGGCCTCTGGTTTATAACAGGCTCTGGTTTATAACAGGCTCTGTTGAATAAAGAGCTCTGGTTTATAACAGCCTCTGGTTTTTAACCGGCTTTGGTTTATAAAGGGCTCTGGTTTATAAAGGGCTGTGGTTTATAACAGGCTCTAGTATATAGAGAGCTTTGGTTTATAACGGGCTCTGGTCTATAACCGGCTCAGGTTTAAAAAGGCCTTTGGTTTCTAAAGGGCTTTGGTTTATAAAGGGCTCTGGTTTATAAAGCGCTCTGTTTTTTAAAGGGCTCTGGTTTATAAGGTGCTCTGGTTTATAAAGGCTTCTGGTTTATAAAGGGCTCTGGTTTGTAATGGGCTCTGGTTCATAATGGGCTCTGGTTTATAACAGGCTCTGGTTTATAACCGGCTTTGGTTTATACAGGGCTCTAGTTTATAAAGGTCTCTGGTTTATAACAGGCTCAGGTATATAAAGGCTTTGGTTTCTGAAGGGCTTTGGTTTCTAAAAGGCTTTGGTTTATAAAGGGCTCTGGTTTATAAAGGGCTCTGGTTTGTAAAGGGCTCTGGTTTATGACGGGCTCTGGTTTATAAAGGGTTCTGGTTTATAAAGGGCCCTGGTATTTAATGGGATCTGGCTTTTAAAGGCCTCTGGTTTATAACAGGCTCTGGTTTATAACCGGCTTTGGTTTATAAAGGGTTCTGGTTTATAACAGGCTCTGGTTTATAACCAGCTTTGGTTTACAAAGGGCTTTGGTTTATTAAGGGCTCTGGTTTATAACATGCTCTGGTGAATAAAGAGCTCTGGTTTATAACAGGCTCTGGTTTATAACCGGCTTTGGTTTATAAAGGGCTCTGGTTTATAAAGGGCTGTGGTTTATAGCAGGCTCTGGTATATAGAGGGCTTTGGTTTATAAAGGGCTTTGGTTTATAAAGAGCTCTGGTTTATAAAGGGCTATGGTTTATAACGGGATCTGGTTCATAAAGGGCTCTGGTTTATAAAGGGCTCTGGTTTTTAATGGGCTCTGGTTAAAAAAGGGCTTTGGTTTCTAAAGGGCTTTGGTTTATAAAGGGCATTGGTTTATAAAGGGCTCTGGTTTATACACGGCTCTGGTTTTTAAAGGGCTCTGGTTTTTAAAGGGCTCTGGTTTATAACGGGCTCTGGTTTATAAAGGGCTCTGATTTATAAAGGGGTCTGGTTTGTAATCGGCTCTGGTTTATAACGGGCTCTGGTTTAAAACAGGCTCTAGTTTATAACCGGCTTTGGTTTATAACGGGCTCTGGTTTATAAAGGGTTCTGGTTTATAAAGGGCTCTGGTATATAACCGGCTCTGGTTTATAACCAGCTTTGGTTTATACAGGGCTTTGGTTTATAAAGGGCTCTGGTTTATAACAGGCTCTGGTATATAAAGGGCTTTGGTTTCTAAAGGGCTTTGGTTTATTAAGGGCTCTGGTTTATAAAGGGCTCTGGTTTGTAAAGGGCTCTGTTTTGTGACGGGCTCTAGTTTATAAAGGGTTCTTGTTTATAAAGGACCCTGATTTTTAATGTGATCTGGCTTATAAAGGCCTCTGGTTTATAACAGGCTGTGGTTTATAACAGGCTCTGTTGAATAAAGAGCTCTGGTTTATAACAGGCTCTGGTTTTTAACCGGCCTTGGTTTATAAAGGGCTCTGGTTTATAAAGGGCTGTGGTTTATAACAGGGTCTAGTATATAGAGGGCTTTGGTTTATGAAGGGCTTTGGTTTATAAAGAGTTCTGGTTTATGAAGGGCTATGGTTTATAACGGGATCTGGTTTATAAAGGGTTCTGGTTTATGAAGGGTGCTAGTTTTTAATGGGCTCTAGTTTAAAAAGTGCTTTGGTCTCTAAAGGGCTTTGGTTTATGAAGGGCTTTGGTTTATAAAGGGCTTTGGTTTATAAAGGGCTCTGGTTTATAACGGGCTCTGGTTTATAAAGGGTTCTGGTTTATAAAGGGCTCTGGTTTTTAACGGCCTCTGGCTTTAACGGGCGTTGGTTTAAAAAGGACTCTGGTTTATAACAGGCTCTGGTTTATAACCGTCTTTAGTTTATGAAGGGCTCTGGTTTATAACGGGCTGTGGTTTATAACAGGCTCTGGTTTATAACAGGCTCTGGTTTATAACTGGCTCTGGTTTATAACGGGCTCTGGTTTAAAAAGGGCTTTGGTTTTTAAAGGGCTTTGGTTTATAAAGGGCTTTGGTTTATAAAGGGATCTGGTTTAAAACGGCTCTGGTTTTGAAAGGGATCTGGTTTATAACGGGCTCTGGTTTATAAAGGGTTCTGGTTTATAAAGGGCTCTGATTTATAAAGGGCTCTGGATTATTACAGGCTCTGGTATAAAAAGGGCTTTGGTTTCTAAAGGCCGCTGGTTTATAAAGGGCTCTGGTTTATAAAGGGCTCTGGTTTATAACGGGTTCTGGTTTATAACAGGCTCTGGTTTAAAAAGGGCTCTGGTTTTTAATGCGCTCTGGTCTATAACCGGCTCTGGTTTAAAAAGGCTTTTGGTTTATAACGGGCTCTGGTCTATAACCGGCTCTGGTTTAAAAAGGCCTTTGGTTTCTAAAGGGCTTTGGTTTCTAATGGGCTTTGGTTTATAAAGGGCTCTGGTTTATAAGGTGCTCTGTTTTTTAAAGGGCTCTGGTTTATAAGGTGCTCTGGTTTATAAAGGCTTCTGGTTTATAAAGGGCTCTGGTTTGTAATGGGCTCTGGTTCATAATGGGCTCTGGTTTATAACCGGCTTTGGTTTATAAAGGGCTGTGGTTTATAAAGGGGTATGGTTTATAAAGGGCTCTGGTTTATAACCGGCTCTGGTTTAAAAAGGGCTTTGGTTTCTAAAGGGCTTTGGTTTATAAAGTGCTCTGGTTTATAAAGCGCTCTATTTTTTAAAGGGCTCTGGTTTATAAGGTGCTCTGGTTTATAAAGGCGTCTGGTTTATAAAGGGCTCTGGTTTGTAATGGGCTCTGGTTCATAATGGGCTCTGGTTTATAACCAGCTTTGGTTTATACAGGGCTCTGGTTTATAACAGGCTCTGGTTTATAACCAGCTTTGGTTTATACAGGGCTCTAGTTTATAAAGGGCTCTGGTTTATAACAGGCTCAGGTATATAAAGGGCTTTGGTTTCTAAAGGGCTTTGGTTTCTAAAGGGCTCTGTTTTATAAAGGGCTCTGGTTTGTAAAGGGCTGTGGTTTATAAAGGATTCTGGTTTATAACAGGCTCTGGTTTCTAACCGGCTTTCTTTTATATAGGGTTCTGGTTTATAACAGGCTCTGGTTTATAACCGGCTTTGGTTTATAAAGGGCTCTGGTTTATTAAGGGCTCCTGTTTATAACAGGCTCTGGTGAATAAAGAGCTCTGGTTTATAACAGGCTCTGGTTTATAACCGGCTTTGGTTTATAAAGGGCTCTGGTTTATAAAGGGCTGTGGTTTATAGCAGGCTCTGGTATATAGAGGACTTTGGTTTATAAAGGGCTCTGGTTTATAAAGGGCTGTGGTTTATAACAGGCTCTGGTTTATAACCGAGTATGGTTTATAAAGGGCTCTGGTTCATAACAGGCTCTGGTTTATAACCAGCTTTGGTTTATAAAGGGCTCTGGTTTATAACGGGCTCTAGGCTATAACCGGCTCTGGTTTAAAAAGGGCTCTGGTTTTTAATGCGCTCTGGTCTATAACCGGCTCTGGTTTAAAAAGGCCTTTGGTTTATAACGGGCTCTGGTCTATAACCGGCTCTGGTTTAAAAAGGCCTTTGGTTTCTAAAGGGCTTTGGTTTCTAATGGGCTTTGGTTTATAAAGGGCTCTGGTTTATAAGGTGCTCTGTTTTTAAAAGGGCTCTGGTTTATAAGGTGCTCTGGTTTATAAAGGCTTCTGGTTTATAAAGGGCTCTGGTTTGTAATGGGCTCTGGTTCATAATGGGCTCTGGTTTATAACCGGCTTTGGTTTATAAAGGGCTGTGGTTTATAAAGGGGTATGGTTTATAAAGGGCTCTGGTTTATAACCGGCTCTGGTTTAAAAAGGGCTTTGGTTTCTAAAGGACTTTGGTTTATAAAGTGCTCTGGTTTATAAAGCGCTCTGTTTTTTAAAGGGCTCTGGTTTATAAGGTGCTCTGGTTTATAAAGGCGTCTGGTTTATAAAGGGCTCTGGTTTGTAATGGGCTCTGGTTCATAATGGGCTCTGGTTTATAACCAGCTTTGGTTTATACAGGGCTCTGGTTTATAACAGGCTCTGGTTTATAACCAGCTTTGGTTTATACAGGGCTCTAGTTTATAAAGGGCTCTGGTTTATAACAGGCTCAGGTATATAAAGGGCTTTGGTTTCTAAAGGGCTTTGGTTTCTAAAGGGCTCTGTTTTATAAAGGGCTCTAGTTTGTAAAGGGCTGTGGTTTATAAAGGATTCTGGTTTATAACAGGCTCTGGTTTATAACCGGCTTTGGTTTATAAAGGGCTCTGGTTTATAAAGGGCTTTGGTTTATAGCAGGCTCTGGTATATAGAGGACTTTGGTTTATAAAGGGCTCTGGTTTATAAAGGGCTGTGGTTTATAACAGGCTCTGGTGAATAAAGAGCTCTGGTTTATAACAGGCTCTGGTTTATAACCGGCTTTGGTTTATAAAGGGCTCAGGTTTATAAAGAGCTCTGGTTTATAACAGGCTCTGGTTTATAAAGGGCTGTGGATTATAGCAGGCTCTGGTATATAGAGGGCTTTGGTTTATAAAGGGCTTTGGTTTATAAAGAGCTCTGGTATATAAAGGGCTATGGTTTATAACGGGATCTTGTTTATAAACGGCTCTGGTTTATAAAGGGCTCTGGTTTTAAATGGGCTCTGGTTTAAAAAGGGTTCTGCTTTATATAGGGCTCTGGTTTATAACAGGCTCTGGTTTATAACCAGCTTTGGTTTATACAGGGCTCTGGTTTATAAAGGGCTCTGGTTTATAACAGGCTCTGGTATATAAAGGGCTTTGGTTTCTAAAGGGCTTTGGTTTCTAAAGGGCTTTGGTTTATAAAGGGCTCTGGTCTATAAAGGGCTCTGGTTTGTAAAGGGCTCTGTTTTATGACGGGCTCTGGTTTATAAAGGGTTTTTGTTTATATAGGACCCTGGTTTTTAATGGGATTTGGCTTATAAAGGCCTCTGGTTTATAACAGGCTCTGGTTTATAACAGGCGCTGTTGAATAAAGAGCTCTGGTTTATAACAGGCTCTGGTTTTTAACCGGCTTTGGTTTATAAAGGGCTCTGGTTTATAAAGGGCTGTGGTTTATAATAGGCTCTAGTATATAGAGGGCTTTGGTTTATAACGGGCTCTGGTCTATAACCGGCTCAGGTTTAAAAAGGCCTTTGGTTTCTAAAGGGCTTTGGTTTATAAAGGGTTCTGGTTTATAAAGCGCTCTGTTTTTTAAAGGGCTCTGGTTTATAAGGTGCTCTGGTTTATAAAGGCTTCTGGTTTATAAAGGGCTCTGGTTTGTAATGGGCTCTGGTTCATAATGGGCTCTGGTTTATAACAGGCTCTGGTTTATAACCGGCTTTGGTTTATACAGGGCTCTAGTTTATAAAGGTCTCTGGTTTATAACAGGCTCAGGTATATAAAGGCTTTGGTTTCTGAAGGGCTTTGGTTTCTAAAAGGCTTTGGTTTATAAAGGGCTCTGGTTTATAAAGGGCTCTGGTTTGTAAAGGGCTCTGGTTTATGACGGGCTCTGGTTTAAAAAGGGTTCTGGTTTATAAAGGGCCCTGGTATTTAATGGGATCTGGCTTTTAAAGGCCTCTGGTTTATAACAGGCTCTGGTTTATAACCGGCTTTGGTTTATAAAGGGTTCTGGTTTATAACAGGCTCTGGTTTATAACCAGCTTTGGTTTACAAAGTTCTTTGGTTTATTAAGGGCTCTGGTTTATAACATGCTCTGGTGAATAAAGAGCTCTGGTTTATAACAGGCTCTGGATTATAACCGGCTTTGGTTTATAAAGGGCTCTGGTTTATAAAGGGCTGTGGTTTATAGCAGGCTCTGGTATATAGAGGGCTTTGGTTTATAAAGGGCTTTGGTTTATAAAGAGCTCTGGTTTATAAAGGGCTATGGTTTATAACGGGATCTGGTTTATAAAGGGCTCTGGTTTATAAAGGGCTCTGGTTTTTAATGGGCTCTGGTTAAAAAAGGGCTTTGGTTTCTAAAGGGCTTTGGTTTATAAAGGGCATTGGTTTATAAAGGGCTCTGGTTTATAAATGGCTCTGGTTTTTAAAGGGCTCTGGTTTTTAAAGGGCTCTGGTTTATAGCGGGCTCTGGTTTATAAAGGGTTCTGGTTTATAAAGGGCTCTGATTTATAACCGGCTTTGGTTTATAACGGGCTCTGGTTTATAAAGGGTTCTGGTTTATAAAGGGCTCTGGTATATAACCGGCTCTGGTTTATAACCAGCTTTGGTTTATACAGGGCTTTGGTTTATAAAGGGCTCTGGTTTATAACAGGCTCTGGTTTATAAAGGGCTTTGGTTTCTAAAGGGCTTTGGTTTATTAAGGGCTCTGGTTTATAAAGGGCTCTGGTTTGTAAAGGGCTGTGGTTTATAAAGGATTCTGGTTTATAACAGGCTCTGGTTTCTAATTGGCTTTCGTTTATATAGGGTTCTGGTTTATAACAGGCTCTGGTTTATAACCGGCTTTGGTTTATAAAGGGCTCTGGTTTATTAAGGGCTCCTGTTTATAACAGGCTCTGGTGAATAAAGAGCTCTGGTTTATAACAGGCTCTGGTTTATAACCGGCTTTGGTTTATAAAGGGCTCTGGTTTATAAAGGGCTGTGGTTTATAGCAGGCTCTGGTATATAGAGGACTTTGGTTTATAAAGGGCTCTGGTTTATAAAGGGCTGTGGTTTATAACAGGCTCTGGTTTATAACCGAGTATGGTTTATAAAGGGCTCTGGTTTATAACAGGCTCTGGTTTATAACCAGCTTTGGTTTATAAAGGGCTCTGGTTTATAAAGCGCTCTGTTTTTTAAAGGGATCTGGTTTATAAGGTGCTCTGGTTTAAAAAGGCTTCTGGTTTATAAAGGGCTCTGGTTTGTAATGGGCTCTGGTTCATAATGGGCTCTGGTTTATAACAGGCTCTGGTTTATAACCGGCTTTGGTTTATACAGGGCTCTAGTTTATAACAGGCTCTGGTTTATAAAGGGCTTTGGTTTCTAAAGGGCTTTGGTTTATTAAGGGCTCTGGTTTATAAAGGGCTCTGGTTTATAAAGGGTTCTGGTTTATGAAGGGTGCTAGTTTTTAATGGGCTCTAGTTTAAAAGGTGCTTTGGTCTCTAAAGGGCTTTGGTTTATGAAGGGCTTTGGTTTATAAAGGGCTTTGGTTTATAAAGGGCTCTGGGTTATAACGGGCTCTGGTTTATAAAGGGTTCTGGTTTATAAAGGGCTCTGGTTTATAACGGGCTGTGGTTTATAACAGGCTCTGGTTTATAACAGGCTCTGGTTTATAAAGGGCTCTGGTATATAACCGGCTCTGGTTTAAAAAGGGCTTTGGTTTATAAAGGGCTTTGGTTTATAAAGGGTTCTGGTTTATGAAGGGTGCTAGTTTTTAATGGGCTCTAGTTTAAAAAGTGCTTTGGTCTCTAAAGGGCTTTGGTTTATGAAGGGCTTTGGTTTATAAAGGGCTTTGGTTTATAAAGGGCTCTGGTTTATAACAGGCTCTGGTTTATAACCGTCTTTAGTTTATGAAGGGCTCTAGTTTATAAAGGTCTCTGGTTTATAACAGGCTCAGGTATATAAAGGCTTTGGTTTCTGAAGGGCTTTGGTTTCTAAAAGGCTTTGGTTTATAAAGGGCTCTGGTTTATAAAGGGCTCTGGTTTGTAAAGGGCTCTGGTTTATGACGGGCTCTGGTTTAAAAAGGGTTCTGGTTTATAAAGGGCCCTGGTATTTAATGGGATCTGGCTTTTAAAGGCCTCTGGTTTATAACAGGCTCTGGTTTATAACCGGCTTTGGTTTATAAAGGGTTCTGGTTTATAACAGGCTCTGGTTTATAACCAGCTTTGGTTTACAAAGTTCTTTGGTTTATTAAGGGCTCTGGTTTATAACATGCTCTGGTGAATAAAGGGTTTTTGTTTATATAGGACCCTGGTTTTTAATGGGATTTGGCTTATAAAGGCCTCTGGTTTATAACAGGCTCTGGTTTATAACAGGCGCTGTTGAATAAAGAGCTCTGGTTTATAACAGGCTCTGGTTTTTAACCGGCTTTGGTTTATAAAGGGCTCTGGTTTATAAAGGGCTGTGGTTTATAACCGGCTCTGGTTTAAAAAGGGCTCTTGTTTTTAATGCGCTCTGGTCTATAACCGGCTCTGGTTTAAAAAGGCCTTTGGTTTATAACGGGCTCTGGTCTATAACCGGCTCTGGTTTAAAAAGGCCTTTGGTTTCTAAAGGGCTTTGGTTTCTAATGGGCTTTGGTTTATAAAGGGCTCTGGTTTATAAGGTGCTCTGTTTTTTAAAGGGCTCTGGTTTATAAGGTGCTCTGGTTTATAAAGGCTTCTGGTTTATAAAGGGCTCTGGTTTGTAATGGGCTCTGGTTCATAATGGGCTCTGGTTTATAACCGGCTTTGGTTTATAAAGGGCTGTGGTTTATAAAGGGGTATGGTTTATAAAGGGCTCTGGTTTATAACCGGCTCTGGTTTAAAAAGGGCTTTGGTTTCTAAAGGGCTTTGGTTTATAAAGTGCTCTGGTTTATAAAGCCCTCTGTTTTTTAAAGGGCTCTGGTTTATAAGGTGCTCTGGTTTATAAAGGCGTCTGGTTTATAAAGGGCTCTGGTTTGTAATGGGCTCTGGTTCATAATGGGCTCTGGTTTATAACCGGCTTTGGTTTATAAAGGGCTGTGGTTTATAACTGGCTCTGGTTTATAACCAGCTTTGGTTTATACAGGGCTCTGGTTTATGACATGCTCTGGTTTATAACCAGCTTTGGTTTATACAGGGCTCTAGTTTATAAATGGCTCTGGTTTATAACAGGCTCAGTTATATAAAGGGCTTTGGTTTCTAAAGGGCTTTGGTTTCTAAAGGGCTCTGTTTTATAAAGGGCTCTGGTTTGTAAAGGGCTGTGGTTTATAAAGGATTCTGGTTTATAACAGGCTCTGGTTTCTATCCGGCTTTCGTTTATATAGGGTTCTGGTTTATAACAGGCTCTGGTTTATAACCGGCTTTGGTTTATAAAGGGCTCTGGTTTATTAAGGGCTCCTGTTTATAACAGGCCCTGGTGAATAAAGAGGTCTGGTTTATAACAGGCTCTGGTTTATAACCGGCTTTGGTTTATAAAGGGCTCTGGTTTATAAAGGGCTGTGGTTTATAGCAGGCTCTGGTATATAGAGGACTTTGGTTTATAAAGGGCTCTGGTTTATAAAGGGCTGTGGTTTATAACAGGCTCTGGTGAATAAAGAGCTCTGGTTTATAACAGGCTCTGGTTTATAACCGGCTTTGGTTTATAAAGGGCTCTGGTTTATAAAGAGCTCTGGTTTATAACAGGCTCTGGTTTATAATCGGCTTTGGTTTATAAAGGGCTCTGGTTTATAAAGGGCTGTGGTTTATGTCAGGCTCTGGTATATAGAGGACTTTGGTTTATAAAGGGCTTTGGTTTATAAAGAGCTCTGGTATATAAAGGGCTATGGTTTATAATGGGATCTGGTTTATAAAGGGCTCTAGTTTATAAAGCGCTTTGGTTTTTAATGGGCTCTTGTTTAAAAAGGGCTTTGGTTTCTAAACGGCTTTAGTTTATAGAGGGCTTTGGTTTATAAAGGGCTCTGGTTTATAAAGGGTCCTGGTTTATATAGGGATCTGGTTTATAACAGGCTCTGGTTTAAAACCAGCTTTGGTTTATATAGGGCTCTGGTTTATAAAGGGCTCTGGTTTATAAAAAGGCTATGGTATATAAAGTGCTTTGGTTTCTAAAGGGCTTTGGTTTATAAAGGGCTCTGGTTTATAAAGGGCTCTGGTTTGTAAAGGGCTCTGTTTTATGACGGGCTCTGGTTTATAAAGGGTTCTTGTTTATAAAGGACCCTGGTTTTTAATGGCACCTGGCTTATAAAGGGCTCTGGTTTATAAAGGGCTGTGGTTTATAACAGGCTCTAGTATATAGAGGGCTTTGGTTTATAAAGGGCATTGGTTTATAAAAAGCTCTGGTTAATAAAGGGCTATGGTTTATAACTGGATCTGGTTTATAAAGGGTTCTGGTTTATGAAGGGTTCTAGTTTTTAATGAGTTCTAGTTTAAAAAGGGCTTTGGTTTCTAAAGGGCTTTGGTTTATGAAGGGCTTTGGTTTATAAAGTGCTTTGGTTTATAAAGGGCTCTGGTTTATAACGGGCTCTGGTTTATAAAGGGTTCAGGTTTATAAAGGGCTCTGGTTTTTAACGGCCTCTGGCTTATAACTGGCTCTGGTTTAAAAAGTCCTCTGGTTAATAACAGGCTCTGGTTTATAACCGTCTTTGGTTTATGAAGGGCTCTGGTTTATAACGGGGTGTGGTTTATAACAGGCTATGGTTTATAACGGGCTCTGGTTTATAAAGGGTTCTGGTTTATAAAGGGCTCTGGTATATAACCGGCTCTAGTTTAAAAAGGGCTTTGGTTTTTAAAGGGCTTTGGTTTCTAATGGGCTTTGATTTTCAAAGGGCTCTGGTTTATAACAAGCTCTGTTTTATAAAGGGTTCTGGTTTGTAATGGGCTCTGGTTTAATACGGGCTCTGGTTTATAACCGAATTTGGTTTATAAAGGGCTCTGGTTTCTAATGGGCTTTGATTTTTAAAGGGCTCTGGTTTATAACGGGCTCTGTTTTATAAAGGGTTCTGTTTTATAAAGGGCTCTGGTTTGTAATGGGCTCTGGTTTATAACGGGCTCTGGTTTATAACCGAATTTGGTTTATAAAGGGCTCTGGTTTATAAAGGGCTTTGTTTTGTAAAGGGCGCTGGGTTATAAAGGGCTCTGGTTTATAAAGCGTTCTGGTTTATAAAGGTCTCTGGTTTATAAAGGGCTCTGGTTTTTTAATGGGCTCCGGTTTATAAAGGGCTCTGGTTTATAACTGGCTCTGGTTTATAACGGGCTCTTGTTTAAAAAGGGCTTTGGTTTATAAAGGACTTTGGTTTATAAAGGGCTCTGGTTTATAACGGCTCTGGTTTTGAAAGTGATCTGGTTTATAATGGGCTCTGGTTTATAAAGGGTTCTGGTTTATAAAGGGCTCTGATTTATAAAGGGCTCTGGATTATTACAGGCTCTTGTATAAAAAGGGCTTTGGTTTCTAAAGGGCGCTTGTTTATAAAGGGCTCTGGTTTATAAAGGGCTAAGGTTTATAACGGGCTCTGGTTTATAACAGGCTCTGGTTTATAACCGGCTTTGGTTTATAAAGGGCTCTGGTTTATAACAGGCTCTGGTTTATAACCAGCTTTGGTTTATAAAGGGCTCTGGTTTATAACAGGCTCTGGTCTATAACCGGCTCTGGTTTATAAAGGGCTCTGGTTTATAAAGGGCTCTGGTTTTTAAAGGGCTCTGGTTTATAACGGGCTCTGGTTTATAACAGGCTCTGGTTTTTAACCGGCTCTGGTTCATAATGGGCTCTGGTTTATAACCGGCTTTGGTTTATACAGGGCTCTAGTTTAAAAAAGGGCTCTGGTTTATAACAGGCTCAGGTATATAAAGGGCTTTGGTTTCTAAAGGGCTTTGGTTTCTAAAGGGCTCTGGTTTATAAAGGGCTCTGTTTTGTAAAGGGCTGTTGTTTTTGACAGTCTCTGGTTTATAAAGGGATCTGGTTTATAAAGGGCCCTGGTTTTTAATGGGATCTGGCTTATAAAGGCCTCTGGTTTATAACAGCCTCTGGTTTATAACCGGCTTTGGTTTATAAAGGGTTTTGGTTTATAAAAGGCTGTGGTTTATAACTGGCTTTGGTTTATAAAGGGCTCTGGTTTATTAAGGGCTCTGGTTTATAACAGGCTCTGGTGAATAAAGAGCTCTGGTTTATAAAAGGCTCTGGTTTATAACCGGCTTTGGTTTATAAAGGGCTCTGGTTTATAAAGGGCTGTGGTTTATAGCAGGCTCTGGTATATAGAGGACTTTGGTTTATAAAGGGCTCTGGTTTATAAAGGGCTGTGGTTTATAACAGGCTCTGGTGAATAAAGAGCTGTGGTTTATAACAGGCTCTGGTTTATAACCGGCTTTGGTTTATAAAGGGCTCTGGTTTATAAAGAGCTGTGGTTTATAACAGGCTCTGGTTTATAACCGGCTTTGGTTTATAAAGGGACCTGGTTTATAAAGGGCTGTGGTTTATAGCAGGCTCTGGTATATAGAGGGCTTTGGTTTATAAAGGGGTTTATAAAGAGCTCTGGTTTATAAAGGGCTATGGTTTATAACGGGATCTGGTTTATAAAGGGCTCTGGTTTATAAAGGGCTTTGGTTTCTAAAGGGCTCTTGTTTATAAAGGGTTCTGCTTTATATAGGGCTCTGGTTTATAACAGGCTCTGGTTTATAACCAGCTTTGGTTTATACAGGGCTCTGGTTTATAAAGGGCTCTGGTTTATAACAGGCTCTGGTATATAAAGGGCTTTGGTTTCTAAAGGGCTTTGCTTTCTAAAGGGCTTTGGTTTATAAAGGGCTCTGGTCTATAAAGGTCTCTGGTTTGTAAAGGGCTCTGTTTTATGACGGGCTCTGGTTTATAAAGGGTTCTTGTTTATAAAGGACCCTGGTTTTTAATGGGATTTGGCGTATAAAGGCCTCTGGTTTATAACAGCCTCTGGTTTATAACCGGCTTTGGTTTATAAAGGGCTGTGGTTTATAACAGGCTCTGGTGAATAAAGAGCTCTGGTTTATAAAAGGCTCTGGTTTATAACCGCTTTGGTTTATAAAGGGCTCTGGTTTATAAAGAGCTCTGGTTTATAACAGGCTCTGGTATATAGAGGGCTTTGGTTTATAAAGGGCTTTGGTTTATAAAGAGCTCTGGTTTATAAAGGGCTATGGTTTATAACGGGATCTGGTTTATAAAGGGCTCTGGTTTATAAAGGGCTTTGGTTTCTAAAGGGCTCTTGTTTATAAAGGGTTCTGCTTTATATAGGGCTCTGGTTTATAACAGGCTCTGGTTTATAACCAGCTTTGGTTTATACAGGGCTCTGGTTTATAAAGGGCTCTGGTTTATAAAGGGTTCTGGTTTATATAGGGCTCTGGTTTATAACAGGCTCAGGTATATAAAGGGCTTTGGTTTCTAAAGGGCTTTGGTTTCTAAAGGGCTTTGGTTTATAAAGGGCTTTGGTTTATAAAGGGCCCTGGTCTATAAAGGGCTCTGGTTTGTAAAGGGCTCTGTTTTATGACGGGCTCTGGTTTATAAAGGACCCTGGTTTTTAATGGGATTTCGCTTATAAAGGCCTCTGGTTTATAACAGGCTCTGGCTTATAACAGGCTTTGTTGAATAAAGAGCTCTGGTTTATAACAGGCTCTGGTTTTTAACCGGCTTTGGTTTATACAGGGCTCTAGTTTATAAAGGTCTCTGATTTATAACAGGCTCAGGTATATAAAGGGTTTGGTTTCTAAAGGGCTTTGGTTTCTAAAAGGCTTTGGTTTATAAAGGGCTCTGGTTTATAAAGGGCTCTGGTTTGTAAAGGGCTCTGGTTTATAAAGGGCCCTGGTATTTAATGGGATCTGGCTTTTAAAGGCCTCTGGTTTATAACAGGCTCTGGTTTATAACTGGGTTTGGTTTAGAAAGGGTTCTGGTTTATAACAGTCTCTGGTTTATAACCAACTTTGGTTTATATAGGGCTCTGGTTTATAACACGCTCTGGTTTATAACCGGCTTTGGTTTATACAGGGCTCTAGTTTATAAAGGTCTCTGGTTTATAACAGGCTCAGGTATATAAAGGGCTTTGGTTTCTAAAGGGCTTTGGTTTCTAAAAGGCTTTGGTTTATAAAGGGCTCTGGTTTATAAAGGGCTCTGGTTTGTAAAGGGCTCTGGTTTATAAAGGGCCCTGGTATTTAATGGGATCTGGCTTTTAAAGGCCTCTGGTTTATAACAGGCTCTGGTTTATAACTGGCATTGGTTTAGAAAGGGTTCTGGTTTATAACAGGCTCTGGTGTATAACCAGCTTTGGTTTATAAAGGGCTCTGGTTTATTAAGGGCTCTGGTTTATAAAGGGTTCTGGTTTATATAGGGCTCTGGTTTATAACCGGCTTTGGTTTATATAGGGCTCTGGTTTATAAAGGGCTGTTGTTTATAAAAGGGTCTGGTTTATAAAGGGCTGTGGTTTATAACTGGCTTTGGTTTATAAAGGGCTCTGGTTTATTAAGGGCTCTGGTTTATAACAGGCCCTGGTGAATAAAGAGCTCTGGTTTATAAAAGGCTCTGGTTTATAACCGGCTTTGGTTTATAAAGGGCTCTGGTTTATACAGGGCTGTGGTTTATAGCAGGCTCTGGTATATAGATGACTTTGGTTTATAAAGGGCTCTGGTTTATAAAGGGCTGTGGTTTATAACAGGCTCTGGTAAATAAAGAGCTCTGGTTTATAACAGGCTCTGGTTTATAACCGGCTTTGGTTTATAAAGGGCTCTGGTTTATAAAGAGCTCTGGTTTATAACAGGCTCTGGTTTATAACCAGCTTTGGTTTATAAAGGGCTCTGGTTTATAAATGGCTGTGGTTTATAGCAGGCTCTGGTATATAGAGGGCTTTGGTTTATAAAGGGCTTTGGTTTATAAAGAGCTCTGGTTTATAAAGGGCTATGGTTTATAACGGGATCTGGTTTATAAAGGGCTCTGGTTTATAAAGGGCTTTGGTTTCTAAAGGGCTCTGGTCTATAAAGGGCTCTGGTTTGTAAAGGGCTCTGTTTTATGACGGGCTATGGTTTATAAAGGGTTCTTGTTTATAAAGGACACTGGTTTTTAATGGGATTTGGCTTATAAAGGCCTCCGGTTTATAACAGGCTCTGGTTTATAACAGGCTCTGTTGAATAAAGAGCTCTGGTTTATAACAGGATCTGGTTTTTAACCGGCTTTGGTTTATAACGGGCTCTGGTCTATAACCGGCTCTGGTTTAAAAAGGCCTTTGGTTTATATAGGGTTCTGGTTTATAAAGGGCTCTGATTAATAAAGGGCTCTGGATTATTACAGGCTCTTGTATAAAAAGGGCTTTGTTTTCTAAAGGGCGCTGGTTTATAAAGGGCTGTTGTTTATAAAGGGCTAAGGTTTATAATGGGCTCTGGTTTATAACCAGCTTTGGTTTAAAAAGGCCTTTGGTTTATAACGGGCTCTGGTGTATAACCGGCTCTGGTTTAAAAAGGCCTTTGGTTTCTAAAGGGCTTTGGTTTCTAATGAGCTTTGGTTTATAAAGGGCTCTGGTTTATAAAGGGCTCTGATTTATAAAAGGCTCTGGATTATTACAGGCTCTTGTATAAAAAGGGCTTTGGTTCTAAAGGGCGCTGGTTTATAAAGGGCTCTGGTTTATAAAGGGCTAAGGTTT
This sequence comes from Cyprinodon diabolis, assembly GCA_030533445.1. Taxonomy (NCBI): domain Eukaryota; kingdom Metazoa; phylum Chordata; class Actinopteri; order Cyprinodontiformes; family Cyprinodontidae; genus Cyprinodon; species Cyprinodon diabolis. The sequence goes on from CM060076.1 coordinate 42,215,970, forward strand.
ATAACGGGCTCTGGTTTATGAAAAGCTCTGGTTTATAACCGGCTTTGGTTTATAAAGGGCTCTGGTTTATAACAGGCTCTGGTTTATAACCAGCTTTGGTTTATAAAGGGCTCTGGTTTTTAACGCACTGTGGTCTATAACCGGCTCTGGTTTAAAAAGGCCTTTGGTTTATAACGGGCTCTGGTCTATAACCGGCTCTGGTTTAAAAAGGCCTTTGGTTTCTAAAGGGCTTTGGTTTCTAATGGGCTTTGGTTTATAAAGGGCTCTGGTTTTTAAAGGGCTCTGGTTTATAACCAGCTTTGGTTTATAAAGGGCTCTGGTTTTTAACGCACTGTGGTCTATAACCGGCTCTGGTTTAAAAAGGCCTTTGGTTTATAACGGGCTCTGGTCTATAACCGGCTCTGGTTTAAAAAGGCCTTTGGTTTCTAAAGGGCTTTGGTTTCTAATGGGCTTTGGTTTATAAAGGGCTCTGGTTTATAAAGGGCTCTGGTTCATAATTGTTTCTGGTTTATAACTGGCTTTGGTTTATAAAGGGCTGTGGTTTATAAAGGGCTATGGTTTATAACTGGCTCTGGTTTATAACCGGCTTTGGTTTATATAGGGCTCTGGTTTATAACAGGCTCTGGTTTATAACCGTCTTTGGTGTATACAGGGCTCTAGTTTAAAAAAGGGCTCTGGTTTATAACAGGCTCAGGTATATAAAGGGCTTTGGTTTCTAAAGGGCTTTGGTTTCTAAAGGGCTCTGGTTTCTAAAGGGCTCTGGTTTGTAAAGGGCTGTGGTTTATGACGGTTTCTGGTTTATAAATGGATCTGGTTCATAAAGGGCCCTGTTTTTTAATGGGATCTGGCTTATAAAGGCCTCTGGTTTATAACAGGCTCTGGTTTATAACCGGCTTTGGTTTATAAAGGGTTCTGGTTTATAACAGGCTCTGGTTTATAACTGGCTTTGGTTTATAAAGGGCTCTGGTTTAGTAAGGGCTCTGGTTTATAACAGGCTCTGGTGAATAAAGAGCTCTGGTTTATAAAAGGCTTTGGTTTATAACCCGCTTTGGTTTATAAAGGGCTCTGGTTTATAAAGGGCTGTGGTTTATAACAGGCTCTGGTGAATAAAGAGCTCTGGTTTATAACAGGCTCTGGTGTATAACCGGCTTTGGTTTATAAAGGTCTCTGGTTTATAAAGAGCTCTGGTTTATAACAGGCTCTGGTTTATAACCGCCTTTGGTTTATAAAGGGCTCTGGTTTATAAAGGGCTGTGGTTTATAGCAGGCTCTGGTATATAGAGGGCTTTGGTTTATAAAGGGCTTTGGTTTATAAAGAGCCCTGGTTTATAAAGGGCTATGGTTTATAACGGGATCTGGTTTATAAACGGCTCTGGTTTATAAAGGGCTCTGGTTTTAAATGGGCTCTGGTTTAAAAAGGGTTCTGCTTTATATAGGGCTGTGGTTTATAACCGGCTTTGGTTTATACAGGGCTCTGGTTTATAAAGGGCTCTGGTTTATAACAGGCTCTGGTATATAAAGGGCTTTGGTTTCTAAAGGGCTTTGGTTTCTAAAGGGCTTTGGTTTATAAAGGGCTCTGGTATATAAAGGGCTCTGGTTTGTAAAGGGCTCTGTTTTATGACGGGCTCTGGTTTATAAAGGGCTGTTGTTTATAAAGGGGTCTGGTTTATAAAGGGCTGTGGTTTATAACTGGCTTTGGTTTATAAAGGGCTCTGGTTTATTAAGGGCTCTGGTTTATAACAGGCTCTGGTGAATAAAGAGCTCTGGTTTATAAAAGGCTCTGGTTTATAACCGGCTTTGGTTTATAAAGGGCTCTGGTTTATACAGGGCTGTGGTTTATAGCAGGCTCTGGTATATAGACGACTTTGGTTTATAAAGGGCTCTGGTTTATAAAGGGCTGCGGTTTATAACAGGCTCTGGTAAATAAAGAGCTCTGGTTTATAACAGGCTCTGGTTTATAACCGGCTTTGGTTTATAAAGGGCTCTGGTTTATAAAGAGCTCTGGTTTATAACAGGCTCTGGTTTATAACCAGCTTTGGTTTATAAAGGGCTCTGGTTTATAAAGGGCTGTGGTTTATAGCAGGCTCTGGTATATAGAGGGCTTTGGTTTATAAAGGGCTTTGGTTTATAAAGAGCTCTGGTTTATAAAGGGCTATGGTTTATAACGGGATCTGGTTTATAAAGGGCTCTGGTTTATAAAGGGCTTTGGTTTCTAAAGGGCTGTGGTCTATAAAGGGCTCTGGTTTGTAAAGGGCTCTGTTTTATGACGGGCTATGGTTTATAAAGGGTTCTTGTTTATAAAGGACACTGGTTTTTAATGGGATTTGGCTTATAAAGGCCTCCGGTTTATAACAGGCTCTGGTTTATAACAGGCTCTGTTGAATAATTAGCTCTGGTTTATAACAGGCTCTGGTTTTTAACCGGCTTTGGTTTATAATGGGCTCTGGTCTATAACCGGCTCTGGTTTAAAAAGGCCTTTGGTTTATATAGGGTTCTGGTTTATAAAGGGCTCTGATTAATAAAGGGCTCTTGATTATTACAGGCTCTTGTATAAAAAGGGCTTTGTTTTCTAAAGGGCGCTGGTTTATAAAGGGCTGTTGTTTATAAAGGGCTAAGGTTTATAATGGGCTCTGGTTTATAACAGGCTCTGGTTTATAACCGGCTTTGGTTTATAAAGGGCTCTGGTTTATAACAGGCTCTGGTTTATAACCAGCTTTGGTTTAAAAAGGGCTCTGGTTTTTAACGCACTCTGGTCTATAACCAGCTCTGGTTTAAAAAGGCCTTTGGTTTATAACGGGCTCTGGTCTATAACCGGCTCTGGTTTAAAAAGGCCTTTGGTTTCTAAAGGGCTTTGGTTTCTAATGAGCTTTGGTTTATAAAGGGCTCTGGTTTATAAAGGGCTCTGATTTATAAAGGGCTCTGGATTATTACAGGCTCTTGTATAAAAAGGGCTTTGGTTCTAAAGGGCGCTGGTTTATAAAGGGCTCTGGTTTATAAAGGGCTAAGGTTTATAACGGGCTCTGGTTTATGAAAAGCTCTGGTTTATAACCGGCTTTGGTTTATAAAGGGCTCTGGTTTATAACAGGCTCTGGTTTATAACCAGCTTTGGTTTATAAAGGGCTCTAGTTTTTAACGCACTGTGGTCTATAACCGGCTCTGGTTTAAAAAGGCCTTTGGTTTATAACGGGCTCTGGTCTATAACAGGCTCTGGTTTAAAAAGGCCTTTGGTTTCTAAAGGGCTTTGGTTTCTAATGGGCTTTGGTTTATAAAGGGCTCTGGTTTTTAAAGGGCTCTGGTTTATAACGGGCTCTGGTTTATAACAGGCTCTGGTTTTTAACCGGCTCTGGTTTAAAAAGGGCTTTGGTTTCTAAAGGGCTCTGGTTTATAAAGCGCTCTGTTATTTAAAGGGCTCTGGTTCATAATGGTTTCTGGTTTATAACTGGCTTTGGTTTATAAAGGGCTGTGGTTTATAAAGGGCTATGGTTTATAACTGGCTCTGGTTTATAACCGGCTTTGGTTAATATAGGGCTCTGGTTTATAACAGGCTCTGGTTTATAACCGTCTTTGGTGTATACAGGGCTCTAGTTTAAAAAAGGGCTCTGGTTTATAACAGGCTCAGGTATATAAAGGGCTTTGGTTTCTAAAGGGCTTTGGTTTCTAAAGGGCTCTGGTTTGTAAAGGGCTGTGGTTTATGACGGTCTCTGGTTTATAAATGGATCTGGTTCATAAAGGGCCCTGGTTTTTAATGGGATCTGGCTTATAAAGGCCTCTGGTTTATAACAGGCTCTGGTTTATAACCGGCTTTGGTTTATAAAGGGTTCTGGTTTATAACAGGCTCTGGTTTATAACTGGCTTTGGTTTATAAAGGGCTCTGGTTTAGTAAGGGCTCTGGTTTATAACAGGCTCTGGTGAATAAAGAGCTCTGGTTTATAAAAGGCTCTGGTTTATAACCCGCTTTGGTTTATAAAGGGCTCTGGTTTATAAAGGGCTGTGGTTTATAACAGGCTCTGGTGAATAAAGAGCTCTGGTTTATAACAGGCTCTGGTTTATAACCGGCTTTGGTTTATAAAGGTCTCTGGTTTATAAAGAGCTCTGGTTTATAACAGGCTCTGGTTTATAACCGGCTTTGGTTTATAAAGGGCTCTGGTTTATAAAGGGCTGTGGTTTATAGCAGGCTCTGGTATATAGAGGGCTTTGGTTTATAAAGGGCTTTGGTTTATAAAGAGCCCTGGTTTATAAAGGGCTATGGTTTATAACGGGATCTGGTTTATAAACGGCTCTGGTTTATAAAGGGCTCTGGTTTTAAATGGGCTCTGGTTTAAAAAGGGTTCTGCTTTATATAGGGCTCTGGTTTATAACAGGCTCTGGTTTATAACCAGCTTTGGTTTATACAGGGCTCTGGTTTATAAAGGGCTCTGGTTTATAACAGGCTCTGGTATATAAAGGGCTTTGGTTTCTAAAGGGCTTTGGTTTCTAAAGGGCTTTGGTTTATAAAGGGCTCTGGTCTATAAAGGGCTCTGGTTTGTAAAGGGCTCTGTTTTATGATGGGCTCTGGTTTATAAAGGGTTTTTGTTTATATAGGACCCTGGTTTTTAATGGGATTTGGCTTATAAAGGCCTCTGGTTTATAACAGGCTCTGGTTTATAACCGGCTTTGGTTTATAAAGGGCTCTGGTTTATAAAGGGCTGTGGTTTATAACAGGCTCTAGTATATAGAGGGCTTTGGTTTATAACGGGCTCTGGTCTATAACCGGCTCAGGTTTAAAAAGGCCTTTGGTTTCTAAAGGGCTTTGGTTTATAAAGGGCTCTGGTTTATAAAGCGCTCTGTTTTTTAAAGGGCTCTGGTTTATAAGGTGCTCTGGTTTATAAAGGCTTCTGGTTTATAAAGGGCTCTGGTTTGTAATGGACTCTGGTTCATAATGGGCTCTGGTTTATAACAGGCTCTGGTTTATAACCGGCTTTGGTTTATACAGGGCTCTAGTTTATAAAGGTCTCTGGTTTATAACAGGCTCAGGTATATAAAGGCTTTGGTTTCTGAAGGGCTTTGGTTTCTAAAAGTCTTTGGTTTATAAAGGGCTCTGGTTTATAAAGGGCTCTGGTTTGTAAAGGGCTCTGGTTTATGACGGGCTCTGGTTTATAAAGGGTTCTGGTTTATAAAGGGCCCTGGTATTTAATGGGATCTGGCTTTTAAAGGCCTCTGGTTTATAACAGGCTCTGGTTTATAACCGGCTTTGGTTTATAAAGGGTTCTGGTTTATAACAGGCTCTGGTTTATAACCAGTTTTGGTTTACAAAGGGCTTTGGTTTATTAAGGGCTCTGGTTTATAACATGCTCTGGTGAATAAAGAGCTCTGGTTTATAACAGGCTCTGGTTTATAACCGGCTTTGGTTTATAGAGGGCTCTGGTTTATAAAGGGCTGTGGTTTATAGCAGGCTCTGGTATATAGAGGGCTTTGGTTTATAAAGGGCTTTGGTTTATAAAGAGCTCTGGTTTATAAAGGGCTATGGTTTATAACGGGATCTGGTTTATAAAGGGCTCTGGTTTATAAAGGGCTCTGGTTTTTAATGGGCTCTGGTTAAAAAAGGGCTTTGGTTTCTAAAGGGCTTTGGTTTATAAAGGGCATTGGTTTATAAAGGGCTCTGGTTTATAAACGGCTCTGGTTTTTAAAGGGCTCCGGTTTTTAAAGGGCTCTGGTTTATAACGGGCTCTGGTTTATAAAGGGCTCTGATTTATAAAGGGGTCTGGTTTGTAATCGGCTCTGGTTTATAACGGGCTCTGGTTTAAAACAGGCTCTAGTTTATAACCGGCTTTGGTTTATAACGGGCTCTGGTTTATAAAGGGTTCTGGTTTATAAAGGGCTCTGGTATATAACCGGCTCTGGTTTATAACCAGCTTTGGTTTATACAGGGCTTTGGTTTATAAAGGGCTCTGGTTTATAACAGGCTCTGGTATATAAAGGGCTTTGGTTTCTAAAGGGCTTTGGTTTATTAAGGGCTCTGGTTTATAAAGGGCTCTGGTTTGTAAAGGGCTCTGTTTTATGACGGGCTCTAGTTTATAAAGGGTTCTTGTTTATAAAGGACCCTGATTTTTAATGTGATCTGGCTTATAAAGGCCTCTGGTTTATAACAGGCTGTGGTTTATAACAGGCTCTGTTGAATAAAGAGCTCTGGTTTATAACAGGCTCTGGTTTTTAACCGGCCTTGGTTTATAAAGGGCTCTGGTTTATAAAGGGCTGTGGTTTATAACAGGGTCTAGTATATAGAGGGCTTTGGTTTATGAAGGGCTTTGGTTTATAAAGAGTTCTGGTTTATGAAGGGCTATGGTTTATAACGGGATCTGGTTTATAAAGGGTTCTGGTTTATGAAGGGTGCTAGTTTTTAATGGGCTCTAGTTTAAAAAGTGCTTTGGTCTCTAAAGGGCTTTGGTTTATGAAGGGCTTTGGTTTATAAAGGGCTTTGGTTTATAAAGGGCTCTGGTTTATAACGGGCTCTGGTTTATAAAGGGTTCTGGTTTATAAAGGGCTCTGGTTTTTAACGGCCTCTGGCTTTAACGGGCGTTGGTTTAAAAAGGACTCTGGTTTATAACAGGCTCTGGTTTATAACCGTCTTTAGTTTATGAAGGGCTCTGGTTTATAACGGGCTGTGGTTTATAACAGGCTCTGGTTTATAACTGGCTCTGGTTTATAACGGGCTCTGGTTTAAAAAGGGCTTTGGTTTTTAAAGGGCTTTGGTTTATAAAGGGCTTTGGTTTATAAAGAGATCTGGTTTAAAACGGCTCTGGTTTTGAAAGGGATCTGGTTTATAACGGGCTCTGGTTTATAAAGGGTTCTGGTTTATAAAGGGCTCTGATTTATAAAGGGCTCTGGATTATTACAGGCTCTGGTATAAAAAGGGCTTTGGTTTCTAAAGGCCGCTGGTTTATAAAGGGCTCTGGTTTATAAAGGGCTCTGGTTTATAACGGGTTCTGGTTTATAACAGGCTCTGGTTTAAAAAGGGCTCTGGTTTTTAATGCGCTCTGGTCTATAACCGGCTCTGGTTTAAAAAGGCTTTTGGTTTATAACGGGCTCTGGTCTATAACCGGCTCTGGTTTAAAAAGGCCTTTGGTTTCTAAAGGGCTTTGGTTTCTAATGGGCTTTGGTTTATAAAGGGCTCTGGTTTATAAGGTGCTCTGTTTTTTAAAGGGCTCTGGTTTATAAGGTGCTCTGGTTTATAAAGGCTTCTGGTTTATAAAGGGCTCTGGTTTGTAATGGGCTCTGGTTCATAATGGGCTCTGGTTTATAACCGGCTTTGGTTTATAAAGGGCTGTGGTTTATAAAGGGGTATGGTTTATAAAGGGCTCTGGTTTATAACCGGCTCTGGTTTAAAAAGGGCTTTGGTTTCTAAAGGGCTTTGGTTTATAAAGTGCTCTGGTTTATAAAGCGCTCTATTTTTTAAAGGGCTCTGGTTTATAAGTTGCTCTGGTTTATAAAGGCGTCTGGTTTATAAAGGGCTCTGGTTTGTAATGGGCTCTGGTTCATAATGGGCTCTGGTTTATAACCAGCTTTGGTTTATACAGGGCTCTGGTTTATAACAGGCTCTGGTTTATAACCAGCTTTGGTTTATACAGGGCTCTAGTTTATAAAGGGCTCTGGTTTATAACAGGCTCAGGTATATAAAGGGCTTTGGTTTCTAAAGGGCTTTGGTTTCTAAAGGGCTCTGTTTTATAAAGGGCTCTGGTTTGTAAAGGGCTGTGGTTTATAAAGGATTCTGGTTTATAACAGGCTCTGGTTTCTAACCGGCTTTCGTTTATATAGGGTTCTGGTTTATAACAGGCTCTGGTTTATAACCGGCTTTGGTTTATAAAGGGCTCTGGTTTATTAATGGCTCCTTTTTATAACAGGCTCTGGTGAATAAAGAGCTCTGGTTTATAACAGGCTCTGGTTTATAACCGGCTTTGGTTTATAAAGGGCTCTGGTTTATAAAGGGCTGTGGTTTATAGCAGGCTCTGGTATATAACCAGCTTTGGTTTATAAAGGGCTCTGGTTTATAACGGGCTCTAGTCTATAACCGGCTCTGGTTTAAAAAGGGCTCTGGTTTTTAATGCGCTCTGGTCTATAACCGGCTCTGGTTTAAAAAGGCCTTTGGTTCATAACGGGCTCTGGTCTATAACCGGCTCTGGTTTAAAAAGGGCTCTGGTTTTTAATGCGCTCTGGTCTATAACCGGCTCTGGTTTAAAAAGGGCTTTGGTTTATAACGGGCTCTGGTCTATAACCGGCTCTGGTTTAAAAAGGCCTTTGGTTTCTAAAGGGCTTTGGTTTCTAATGGGCTTTGGTTTATAAAGGGCTCTGGTTTATAAGGTGCTCTGTTTTTAAAAGGGCTCTGGTTTATAAGGTGCTCTGGTTTATAAAGGCTTCTGGTTTATAAAGGGCTCTGGTTTGTAATGGGCTCTGGTTCATAATGGGCTCTGGTTTATAACCGGCTTTGGTTTATAAAGGGCTGTGGTTTATAAAGGGGTATGGTTTATAAAGGGCTCTGGTTTATAACCGGCTCTGGTCTAAAAAGGGCTTTGGTTTCTTAAGGACTTTGGTTTATAAAGTGCTCTGGTTTATAAAGCGCTCTGTTTTTTAAAGGGCTCTGGTTTATAAGGTGCTCTGGTTTATAAAGGCGTCTGGTTTATAAAGGGCTCTGGTTTGTATGGGCTCTGGTTCATAATGGGCTCTGGTTTATAACCAGCTTTGGTTTATACAGGGCTCTGGTTTATAACAGGCTCTGGTTTATAACCAGCTTTGGTTTATACAGGGCTCTAGTTTATAAAGGGCTCTGGTTTATAACAGGCTCAGGTATATAAAGGGCTTTGGTTTATAAAGGGCTCTGGTTTATTAAGGGCTCCTGTTTATAACAGGCTCTGGTTTCTAACCGGCTTTCTTTTATATAGGGTTCTGGTTTATAACAGGCTCTGGTTTATAACCGGCTTTGGTTTATAAAGGGCTCTGGTTTATTAAGGGCTCCTGTTTATAACAGGCTCTGGTGAATAAAGAGCTCTGGTTTATAACAGGCTCTGGTTTATAACCGGCTTTGGTTTATAAAGGGCTCTGGTTTATAAAGGGCTTTGGTTTATAGCAGGCTCTGGTATATAGAGGACTTTGGTTTATAAAGGGCTCTGGTTTATAAAGGGCTGTGGTTTATAACAGGCTCTGGTGAATAAAGAGCTCTGGTTTATAACAGGCTCTGGTTTATAACCGGCTTTGGTTTATAAAGGGCTCTGGTTTATAAAGAGCTCTGGTTTATAACAGGCTCTGGTTTATAAAGGGCTGTGGTTTATAGCAGGCTCTGGTATATAGAGGGCTTTGGTTTATAAAGGGCTTTGGTTTATAAAGAGCTCTGGTATATAAAGGGCTATGGTTTATAACGGGATCTTGTTTATAAACGGCTCTGGTTTATAAAGGGCTCTGGTTTAAAAAGGGTTCTGCTTTATATAGGGCTCTGGTTTATAACAGGCTCTGGTTTATAACCAGCTTTGGTTTATACAGGGCTCTGGTTTATAAAGGGCTCTGGTTTATAACAGGCTCTGGTATATAAAGGGCTTTGGTTTCTAAAGGGCTTTGGTTTCTAAAGGGCTTTGGTTTATAAAGGGCTCTGGTCTATAAAGGGCTCTGGTTTGTAAAGGGCTCTGTTTTATGACGGGCTCTGGTTTATAAAGGGTTTTTGTTTATATAGGACCCTGGTTTTTTAATGGGATTTGGCTTATAAAGGCCTCTGGTTTATAACAGGCTCTGGTTTATAACAGGCGCTGTTGAATAAAGAGCTCTGGTTTATAACAGGCTCTGGTTTTTAACCGACTTTGGTTTATAAAGGGCTCTGGTTTATAAAGGGCTGTGGTTTATAACAGGCTCTAGTATATAGAGGGCTTTGGTTTATAACGGGCTCTGGTCTATAACCGGCTCAGGTTTAAAAAGGCCTTTGGTTTCTAAAGGGCTTTGGTTTATAAAGGGTTCTGGTTTATACAGCGCTCTGTTTTTTAAAGGGCTCTGGTTTATAAGGTGCTCTGGTTTATAAAGGCTTCTGGTTTATAAAGGGCTCTGGTTTGTAATGGGCTCTGGTTCATAATGGGCTCTGGTTTATAACAGGCTCTGGTTTATAACCGGCTTTGGTTTATACAGGGCTCTAGTTTATAAAGGTCTCTGGTTTATAACAGGCTCAGGTATATAAAGGCTTTGGTTTCTGAAGGGCTTTGGTTTCTAAAAGGCTTTGGTTTATAAAGGGCTCTGGTTTATAAAGGGCTCTGGTTTGTAAAGGGCTCTGGTTTATGACGGGCTCTGATTTAAAAAGGGTTCTGGTTTATAAAGGGCCCTGGTATTTAATGGGATCTGGCTTTTAAAGGCCTCTGGTTTATAACAGGCTCTGGTTTATAACCGGCTTTGGTTTATAAAGGGTTCTGGTTTATAACAGGCTCTGGTTTATAACCAGCTTTGGTTTACAAAGTTCTTTGGTTTATTAAGGGCTCTGGTTTATAACATGCTCTGGTGAATAAAGAGCTCTGGTTTATAACAGGCTCTGGATTATAACCGGCTTTGGTTTATAAAGGGCTCTGGTTTATAAAGGGCTGTGGTTTATAGCAGGCTCTGGTATATAGAGGGCTTTGGTTTATAAAGGGCTTTGGTTTATAAAGAGCTCTGGTTTATAAAGGGCTATGGTTTATAACGGGATCTGGTTTATAAAGGGCTCTGGTTTATAAAGGGCTCTGGTTTTTAATGGGCTCTGGTTAAAAAAGGGCTTTGGTTTCTAAAGGGCTTTGGTTTATAAAGGGCATTGGTTTCTAAAGGGCTCTGGTTTATAAACGGCTCTGGTTTTTAAAGGGCTCTGGTTTTTAAAGGGCTCTGGTTTATAGCGGGCTCTGGTTTATAAAGGGTTCTGGTTTATAAAGGGCTCTGATTTATAAAGGGGTCTGGTTTGTAATCGGCTCTGGTTTATAACGGGCTCTGGTTTAAAACAGGCTCTGGTTTATAACCGGCTTTGGTTTATAACAGGCTCTGGTTTATAAAGGGTTCTGGTTTATAAAGGGCTCTGGTATATAACCGGCTCTGGTTTATAACCAGCTTTGGTTTATACAGGGCTTTGGTTTATAAAGGGCTCTGGTTTATAACAGGCTCTGGTTTATAAAGGGCTTTGGTTTCTAAAGGGCTTTGGTTTATTAAGGGCTCTGGTTTATAAAGGGCTCTGGTTTGTAAAGGGCTGTGGTTTATAAAGGATTCTGTTTTATAACAGGCTCTGGTTTCTAATCGGCTTTCGTTTATATAGGGTTCTGGTTTATAACAGGCTCTGGTTTATAACCGGCTTTGGTTTATAAAGGGCTCTGGTTTATTAAGGGCTCCTGTTTATAACAGGCTCTGGTGAATAAAGAGCTCTGGTTTATAACAGGCTCTGGTTTATAACCGGCTTTGGTTTATAAAGGGCTCTGGTTTATAAAGGGCTGTGGTTTATAGCAGGCTCTGGTATATAGAGGACTTTGGTTTATAAAGGGCTCTGGTTTATAAAGGGCTGTGGTTTATAACAGGCTCTGGTTTATAACCGAGTATGGTTTATAAAGGGCTCTGGTTTATAACAGGCTCTGGTTTATAACCAGCTTTGGTTTATAAAGGGCTCTGGTTTATAAAGCGCTCTGTTTTTTAAAGGGATCTGGTTTATAAGGTGCTCTGGTTTATAAAGGCTTCTGGTTTATAAAGGGCTCTGGTTTGTAATGGGCTCTGGTTCATAATGGGCTCTGGTTTATAACAGGCTCTGGTTTATAACCGGCTTTGGTTTATACAGGGCTCTAGTTTATAACAGGCTCTGGTTTATAAAGGGCTTTGGTTTCTAAAGGGCTTTGGTTTATTAAGGGCTCTGGTTTATAAAGGGCTCTGGTTTGTAAAGGGCTCTGTTTTATGACGGGCTCTAGTTTATAAAGGGTTCTTGTTTATAAAGGACCCTGATTTTTAATGTGATCTGGCTTATAAAGGCCTCTGGTTTATAACAGGCTCTGGTTTATAACAGGCTCTGTTGAATAAAGAGCTCTGGTTTATAACAGGCTCTGGTTTTTAACCGGCCTTGGTTTATAAAGGGCTCTGGTTTATAAAGGGCTGTGGTTTATAACAGGGTCTAGTATATAGAGGGCTTTGGTTTATGAAGGGCTTTGGTTTATAAAGAGTTCTGGTTTATGAAGGGCTATGGTTTATAACGGGATCTGGTTTATAAAGGGTTCTGGTTTATGAAGGGTGCTAGTTTTTAATGGGCTCTAGTTTAAAAAGTGCTTTGGTCTCTAAAGGGCTTTGGTTTATGAAGGGCTTTGGTTTATAAAGGGCTTTGGTTTATAAAGGGCTCTGGGTTATAACGGGCTCTGGTTTATAAAGGGCTCTGGTTTATAACGGGCTGTGGTTTATAGCAGGCTCTGGTATATAGAGGACTTTGGTTTATAAAGGGCTCTGGTTTATAAAGGGCTGTGGTTTATAACAGGCTCTGGTTTATAACCGAGTATGGTTTATAAAGGGCTCTGGTTTATAACAGGCTCTGGTTTATAACCAGCTTTGGTTTATAAAGGGCTCTGGTTTATAAAGCGCTCTGTTTTTTAAAGGGATCTGGTTTATAAGGTGCTCTGGTTTATAAAGGCTTCTGGTTTATAAAGGGCTCTGGTTTGTAATGGGCTCTGGTTCATAATGGGCTCTGGTTTATAACAGGCTCTGGTTTATAACCGGCTTTGGTTTATACAGGGCTCTAGTTTATAACAGGCTCTGGTTTCTAAAGGGCTTTGGTTTCTAAAGGGCTTTGGTTTATTAAGGGCTCTGGTTTATAAAGGGCTCTGGTTTGTAAAGGGCTCTGTTTTATGACGGGCTCTAGTTTATAAAGGGTTCTTGTTTATAAAGGACCCTGATTTTTAATGTGATCTGGCTTATAAAGGCCTCTGGTTTATAACAGGCTCTGGTTTATAACAGGCTCTGTTGAATAAAGAGCTCTGGTTTATAACAGGCTCTGGTTTTTAACCGGCCTTGGTTTATAAAGGGCTCTGGTTTATAAAGGGCTGTGGTTTATAACAGGGTCTAGTATATAGAGGGCTTTGGTTTATGAAGGGCTTTGGTTTATAAAGAGTTCTGGTTTATGAAGGGCTATGGTTTATAACAGGATCTGGTTTATAAAGGGTTCTGGTTTATGAAGGGTGCTAGTTTTTAATGGGCTCTAGTTTAAAAAGTGCTTTGGTCTCTAAAGGGCTTTGGTTTATGAAGGGCTTTGGTTTATAAAGGGCTTTGGTTTATAAAGGGCTCTGGGTTATAACGGGCTCTGGTTTATAAAGGGCTCTGGTTTATAACGGGCTGTGGTTTATAACAGGCTCTGGTTTATAACAGGCTCTGGTTTATAAAGGGCTCTGGTATATAACCGGCTCTGGTTTAAAAAGGGCTTTGGTTTATAAAGGGCTTTGGTTTATAAAGGGCTTTGGTTTATAAAGGGTTCTGGTTTATGAAGGGTGCTAGTTTTTAATGGGCTCTAGTTTAAAAAGTGCTTTGGTCTCTAAAGGGCTTTGGTTTATGAAGAGCTTTGGTTTATAAAGGGCTTTGGTTTATAAAGGGCTCTGGTTTATAACAGGCTCTGGTTTATAACCGTCTTTAGTTTATGAAGGGCTCTGGTTTATAACGGGCTGTGGTTTATAACAGGCTCTGGTTTATAACAGGCTCTGGTTTATAACCGGCTTTGGTCCATAAAGGGCTCTGGTTTATAAAGGGCTGTGGTTTATATAGCAGGCTCTGGTATATAGAGGACTTTGGTTTATAAAGGGCTCTGGTTTATAAAGGGCTGTGGTTTATAACAGGCTCTGGTTTATAACCGAGTATGGTTTATAAAGGGCTCTGGTTTATAACAGGCTCTGGTTTATAACCAGCTTTGGTTTATAAAGGGCTCTGGTTTATAAAGCGCTCTGTTTTTTAAAGGGATCTGGTTTATAAGGTGCTCTGGTTTATAAAGGCTTCTGGTTTATAAAGGGCTCTGGTTTGTAATGGGCTCTGGGTTATAACGGGCTCTGGTTTATAAAGGGTTCTGGTTTATAAAGGGCTCTGGTTTATAACGGGCTGTGGTTTATAACAGGCTCTGGTTTATAAAGGGCTCTGTATATAACCGGCTCTGGTTTAAAAAGGGCTTTGGTTTATAAAGGGCTTTGGTTTATAAAGGGTTCTGGTTTATGAAGGGTGCTAGTTTTTAATGGGCTCTAGTTTAAAAAGTGCTTTGGTCTCTAAAGGGCTTTGGTTTATGAAGGGCTTTGGTTTATAAAGGGCTTTGGTTTATAAAGGGCTCTGGTTTATAACAGGCTCTGGTTTATAACCGTCTTTAGTTTATGAAGGGCTCTGGTTTATAACGGGCTGTGGTTTATAACAGGCTCTGGTTTATAACAGGCTCTGGTTTATAAAGGGCTCTGGTATATAACCGGCTCTGGTTTAAAAAGGGCTTTGGTTTCTAATGGGCTTTGATTTTTAAAGGGCTCTGGTTTATAACGGGCTCTGGTTTATAACCGAATGTGGTTTATAAAGGGCTCTGGTTTATAAAGGGCCCTGGTTTATTACAGGCTCTGGTATATAAAGGACTTTGGTTTGTAAAGCGCGCTGGGTTATAAAGGGCTCTGGTTTATAAAGTGCTCTGGTTTATAACGGTCTCTGGTTTATAAAGGGCTTTGGTTTTTTAATGGGCTCCGGTTCATAAAGGGCTCTGGTTTATAACTGGCTCTGGTTTATAACGGGCTCTGGTTTAAAAAGGGCTTTGGTTTTTAAAGGGCTTTGGTTTATAAAGGGATCTGGTTTAGAACGGCTCTGGTTTTGAAAGGGATCTGGTTTATAACGGGCTCTGGTTTATAAAGGGTTCTGGTTTATAAAGGGCTCTGATTTATAAAGGGCTCTGGATTATTACAGGCTCTGGTATAAAAAGGGCTTTGGTTTCTAAAGGCCGCTGGTTTATAAAGCGCTCTGGTTTATAAAGGGCTCTGGTTTATAACGGGCTCTGGTTTATAACAGGCTCTGGTTTATAACCGGCTTTGGTTTATAAAGGGCTCTGGTTTATAACAGGCTCTGGTTTATAACCGGCTTTGGTTTATAAAGGGCTCTAGTCTATAACCGGCTCTGGTTTAAAAAGGGCTCTGGTTTTTAATGCGCTCTGGTCTATAACCGGCTCTGGTTTAAAAAGGCCTTTGGTTTATAACGGGCTCTGGTCTATAACCGGCTCTGGTTTAAAAAGGCCTTTGGTTTCTAAAGGGCTTTGGTTTCTAATGGGCTTTGGTTTATAAAGGGCTCTGGTTTATAAGGTGCTCTGTTTTTTAAAGGGCTCTGGTTTATAAGGTGCTCTGGTTTATAAAGGCTTCTGGTTTATAAAGGGCTCTGGTTTGTAATGGGCTCTGGTTCATAATGGGCTCTGGTTTATAACCGGCTTTGGTTTATAAAGGGCTGTGGTTTATAAAGGGGTATGGTTTATAAAGGGCTCTGGTTTATAACCGGCTCTGGTTTAAAAAGGGCTTTGGTTTCTAAAGGGCTTTGGTTTATAAAGTGCTCTGGTTTATAAAGCGCTCTGTTTTTTAAAGGGCTCTGGTTTATAAGGTGCTCTGGTTTATAAAGGCGTCTGGTTTATAAAGGGCTCTGGTTTGTAATGAGCTCTGGTTCATAATGGGCTCTGGTTTATAACCGGCTTTGGTTTATAAAGGGCTGTGGTTTATAACTGGCTCTGGTTTATAACCAGCTTTGGTTTATACAGGGCTCTGGTTTATAACATGCTCTGGTTTATAACCAGCTTTGGTTTATACAGGGCTCTAGTTTATAAAGGGCTCTGGTTTATAACAGGCTCAGTTATATAAAGGGCTTTGGTTTCTAAAGGGCTTTGGTTTCTAAAGGGCTCTGTTTTATAAAGGGCTCTGGTTTGTAAAGGGCTGTGGTTTATAAAGGATTCTGGTTTATAACAGGCTCTGGTTTCTAACCGGCTTTCGTTTATATAGGGTTCTGGTTTATAACAGGCTCTGGTTTATAACCGGCTTTGGTTTATAAAGGGCTCTGGTTTATTAAGGGCTCCTGTTTATAACAGGCCCTGGTGAATAAAGAGGTCTGGTTTATAACAGGCTCTGGTTTATAACCGGCTTTGGTTTATAAAGGGCTCTGGTTTATAAAGGGCTGTGGTATATAGCAGGCTCTGGTATATAGAGGACTTTGGTTTATAAAGGGCTCTGGTTTATAAAGGGCAGTGGTTTATAACAGGCTCTGGTGAATAAAGAGCTCTGGTTTATAACAGGCTCTGGTTTATAACCGGCTTTGGTTTATAAAGGGCTCTGGTTTATAAAGGGCTGTGGTTTATGGCAGGCTCTGGTATATAGAGGACTTTGGTTTATAAAGGGCTTTGGTTTATAAAGTGCTCTGGTATATAAAGGGCTATGGTTTATAATGGGATCTGGTTTATAAAGGGCTCTAGTTTATAAAGGGCTTTGGTTTTTAATGGGCTCTTGTTTAAAAAGTGCTTTGGTTTCTAAACGGCTTTAGTTTATAGAGGGCTTTGGTTTATAAAGGGCTCTGGTTTATAAAGGGTCCTGGTTTATATAGGGATCTGGTTTATAACAGGCTCTGGTTTAAAACCAGCTTTGGTTTATATAGGGCTCTGGTTTATAAAGGGCTCTGGTTTATAAAAAGGCTATGGTATATAAAGTGCTTTGGTTTCTAAAGGGCTTTGGTTTATAAAGGGCTCTGGTTTATAAAAGGCTCTGGCTTGTAAAGGGCTCTGTTTTATGACGGGCTCTGGTTTATAAAGGGTTCTTGTTTATAAAGGACCCTGGTTTTTAATGGCACCTGGCTTATAAAGGGCTCTGGTTTATAAAGGGCTGTGATTTATAACAGGCTCTAGTATATAGAGGGCTTTGGTTTATAAAGGGCATTGGTTTATAAAAAGCTCTGGTTAATAAAGGGCTATGGTTTATAACTGGATCTGGTTTATAAAGGGTTCTGGTTTATGAAGGGTTCTAGTTTTTAATGAGTTCTAGTTTAAAAAGGGCTTTGGTTTCTAAAGGGCTTTGGTTTATGAAGGGCTTTGGTTTATAAAGTGCTTTGGTTTATAAAGGGCTCTGGTTTATAACGGGCTCTGGTTTATAAAGGGTTCAGGTTTATAAAGGGCTCTGGTTTTTAACGGCCTCTGGCTTATAACTGGCTCTGGTTTAAAAAGTCCTCTGGTTAATAACAGGCTCTGGTTTATAACCGTCTTTGGTTTATGAAGGGCTCTGGTTTATAACGGGGTGTGGTTTATAACAGGCTATGGTTTATAACGGGCTCTGGTTTATAAAGGGTTCTGGTTTATAAAGGGCTCTGGTATATAACCGGCTCTAGTTTAAAAAGGGCTTTGGTTTTTAAAGGGCTTTGGTTTCTAATGGGCTTTGATTTTCAAAGGGCTCTGGTTTATAACAAGCTCTGTTTTATAAAGGGTTCTGGTTTGTAATGGGCTCTGGTTTAATACGGGCTCTGGTTTATAACCGAATTTGGTTTATAAAGGGCTCTGGTTTCTAATGGGCTTTGATTTTTAAAGGGCTCTGGTTTATAACGGGCTCTGTTTTATAAAGGGTTCTGTTTTATAAAGGGCTCTGGTTTGTAATGGGCTCTGGTTTATAACGGGCTCTGGTTTATAACCGAATTTGGTTTATAAAGGGCTCTGGTTTATAACAGGCTCTGGTTTATAACCAGCTTTGGTTTATAAAGGGCTTTGGTTTATAACAGGCTCTGGTCTATAACCGGCTCTGGTTTATAAAGGGCTCTGGTTTATAAAGGGCTCTGGTTTTTAACCGGCTCTGGTTCATAATGGGCTCTGGTTTATAACCGGCTTTGGTTTATATAGGGCTCTGGTTTATAACCGGCTTTGGTTTATACAGGGCTCTAGTTTAAAAAAGGGCTCTGGTTTATAACAGGCTCAGGTATATAAAGGGCTTTGGTTTCTAAAGGGCTTTGGTTTCTAAAGGGCTCTGGTTTATAAAGGGCTCTGTTTTGTAAAGGGCTGTGGTTTTTGACAGTCTCTGGTTTTTAATGGGATCTGGCTTATAAAGGCCTCTGGTTTATAACAGCCTCTGGTTTATAACCGGCTTTGGTTTATAAAGGGTTCTGGTTTATAAAAGGCTGTGGTTTATAACTGGCTTTGGTTTATAAAGGGCTCTGGTTTATAAAGGGCTGTGGTTTATAGCAGGCTCTGGTATATAGAGGACTTTGGTTTATAAAGGGCTCTGGTTTATAAAGGGCTGTGGTTTATAACAGGCTCTGGTGAATAAAGAGCTGTGGTTTATAAAAGGCTCTGGTTTATAACCGGCTTTGGTTTATAAAGGGCTCTGGTTTATAAAGAGCTGTGGTTTATAACAGGCTCTGGTTTATAACCGGCTTTGGTTTATAAAGGGACCTGGTTTATAAAGGGCTGTGGTTTATAGCAGGCTCTGGTATATAGAGGGCTTTGGTTTATAAAGGGCTTTGGTTTATAAAGAGCTCTGGTTTATAAAGGGCTATGGTTTATAACGGGATCTGGTTTATAAAGGGCTCTGGTTTATAAAGGGCTTTGGTTTCTAAAGGGCTCTTGTTTATAAAGGGTTCTGCTTTATATAGGGCTCTGGTTTATAACAGGCTCTGGTTTATAACCAGCTTTGGTTTATACAGGGCTTGGTTTATAAAGGGCTCTGGTTTATAACAGGCTCTGGTATATAAAGGGCTTTGGTTTCTAAAGGGCTTTGCTTTCTAAAGGGCTTTGGTTTATAAAGGGCTCTGGTCTATAAAGGTCTCTGGTTTGTAAAGGGCTCTGTTTTATGACGGGCTCTGGTTTATAAAGGGTTCTTGTTTATAAAGGACCCTGGTATTTAATGGGATCTGGCTTTTAAAGGCCTCTGGTTTATAACAGGCTCTGGTTTATAACTGGCTTTGGTTTAGAAAGGGTTCTGGTTTATAACAGGCTCTGGTTTATAACCAGCTTTGGTTTATATAGGGCTCTGGTTTATAACATGCTCTGGTTTATAACCGGCTTTGGTTTATACAGGGCTCTAGTTTATAAAGGTCTCTGGTTTATAACAGGCTCAGGTATATAAAGGGCTTTGGTTTCTAAAGGTCTTTGGTTTCTAAAAGGCTTTGGTTTATAAACGGCTCTGGTTTATAAAGGGCTCTGGTTTGTAAAGGGCTCTGCTTTATAAAGGGCCCTGGTATTTAATGGGATCTGGCTTTTAAAGGCCTCTGGTTTATAACAGGCTCTGGTTTATAACTGGCTTTGGTTTAGAAAGGGTTCTGGTTTATAACAGGCTCTGGTTTATAACCAGCTTTGGTTTATAAAGGGCTCTGGTTTATTAAGGGCTCTGGTTTATAACAGGCTCTGGTGAATAAAGAGCTCTGGTTTATAACAGGCTCTGGTTTATAACCGGCTTTGGTTTATAAAGGGCTCTGGTTTATAAAGGGCTGTGGTTTATAACTGGCTTTGGTTTATAAAGGGCTCTGGTTTATAAAGGGCTGTGGTTTATAGCAGGCTCTGGTATATAGAGGACTTTGGTTTATAAAGGGCTCTGGTTTATAAAGGGCTGTGGTTTATAACAGGCTCTGGTGAATAAAGAGCTGTGGTTTATAAAAGGCTCTGGTTTATAACCGGCTTTGGTTTATAAAGGGCTCTGGTTTATAAAGAGCTGTGGTTTATAACAGGCTCTGGTTTATAACCGGCTTTGGTTTATAAAGGGACCTGGTTTATAAAGGGCTGTGGTTTATAGCAGGCTCTGGTATATAGAGGGCTTTGGTTTATAAAGGGCTTTGGTTTATAAAGAGCTCTGGTTTATAAAGGGCTATGGTTTATAACGGGATCTGGTTTATAAAGGGCTCTGGTTTATAAAGGGCTTTGGTTTCTAAAGGGCTCTTGTTTATAAAGGGTTCTGCTTTATATAGGGCTCTGGTTTATAACAGGCTCTGGTTTATAACCAGCTTTGGTTTATACAGGGCTTGGTTTATAAAGGGCTCTGGTTTATAACAGGCTCTGGTATATAAAGGGCTTTGGTTTCTAAAGGGCTTTGCTTTCTAAAGGGCTTTGGTTTATAAAGGGCTCTGGTCTATAAAGGTCTCTGGTTTGTAAAGGGCTCTGTTTTATGACGGGCTCTGGTTTATAAAGGGTTCTTGTTTATAAAGGACCCTGGTATTTAATGGGATCTGGCTTTTAAAGGCCTCTGGTTTATAACAGGCTCTGGTTTATAACTGGCTTTGGTTTAGAAAGGGTTCTGGTTTATAACAGGCTCTGGTTTATAACCAGCTTTGGTTTATATAGGGCTCTGGTTTATAACATGCTCTGGTTTATAACCGGCTTTGGTTTATACAGGGCTCTAGTTTATAAAGGTCTCTGGTTTATAACAGGCTCAGGTATATAAAGGGCTTTGGTTTCTAAAGGTCTTTGGTTTCTAAAAGGCTTTGGTTTATAAACGGCTCTGGTTTATAAAGGGCTCTGGTTTGTAAAGGGCTCTGCTTTATAAAGGGCCCTGGTATTTAATGGGATCTGGCTTTTAAAGGCCTCTGGTTTATAACAGGCTCTGGTTTATAACTGGCTTTGGTTTAGAAAGGGTTCTGGTTTATAACAGGCTCTGGTTTATAACCAGCTTTGGTTTATAAAGGGCTCTGGTTTATTAAGGGCTCTGGTTTATAACAGGCTCTGGTGAATAAAGAGCTCTGGTTTATAACAGGCTCTGGTTTATAACCGGCTTTGGTTTATAAAGGGCTCTGGTTTATAAAGGGCTGTGGTTTATAACTGGCTTTGGTTTATAAAGGGCTCTGGTTTATTAAGGGCTCTGGTTTATAAAAGGCTCTGGTGAATAAAGAGCTCTGGTTTATAAAAGGCTCTGGTTTATAACCGGCTTTGGTTTATAAAGGGCTCTGGTTTATAAAGGGCTGTGGTTTATAGCAGGCTCTGATATATAGAGGACGTTGGTTTATAAAGGGCTCTGGTTTATAAAGGGCTGTGGTTTATAACAGGCTCTGGTGAATAAAGAGCTCTGGTTTATAACAGGCTCTGGTTTATAACCGGCTTTGGTTTATAAAGGGCTCTGGTTTATAACAGGCTCTGGTTTATAACCGGCTTTGGTTTATAAAGGGCTCTGGTTTATAAAGGGCTGTGGTTTATAGCAGGCTCTTGTATATAGAGGGCTTTGGTTTATAAAGGGCTTTGGTTTATAAAGAGCTCTGGTTTATAAAGGGCTATGGTTTATAACGGGATCTGGTTTATAAAGGGCACTGGTTTATAAAGGGCTTTGGTTTCTAAAGGGCTCTTGTTTATAAAGGGTTCTGCTTTATATAGGGCTCTGGTTTATAACAGGCTCTGGTTTATAACCAGCTTTGGTTTATACAGGGCTCTGGTTTATAAAGGGCTCTGGTTTATAACAGGCTCTGGTATATAAAGGGCTTTGGTTTCTAAAGGGCTTTGGTTTCCAAAGGGCTTTGGTTTATAAAGGGCTCTGGTCTATAAAGGGCTCTGGTTTGTAAAGGGCTCTGTTTTATGACGGGCTCTGGTTTATAAAGGGTTCTTGTTTATAAAGGACCCTGGTTTTTAATGGGATTTGGCTTATAAAGGCCTCTGGTTTATAACAGGCTCTGGTTTATAACAGGCTCTGTTGAATAAAGAGCTCTGATTTATAACAGGCTCTGGTTTTTAACCGGCTTTGGTTTATAAAGGGCTCTGGTTTATAAAGGGCTGTGGTTTATAACAGGCTCTAGTATATAGAGGGCTTTTGTTTATAACGGGCTCTGGTCTATAACCGGCTCTGGTTTAAAAAGGCCTTTGGTTTCTAAAGGGCTTTGGTTTATACAGGGCTCTGGTTTATAAAGCGCTCTGTTTTTTAAAGGGCTCTGGTTTATAAGGTGCTCTGGTTTATAAAGGCTTCTGGTTTATAAAGGGCTCTGGTTTGTAATGGGCTCTGGTTCATAATGGGCTCTGGTTTATTACCGGCTTTGGTTTATAAAGGGCTGTGGTTTATAAAGGGCTATGGTTTATAACAGGCTCTGGTTTATAACCGGCTTTGGTTTATATAGGGCTCTGGTTTATAACAGGCTCAGGTTTATAACCGGCTTTGGTTTATACAGGGCTCTGGTTTATAACCGGCTTTGGTTTATAAAGGGCTCTGGTTTATAACAGGCTCTGGTTTGTAATGGGCTCTGGTTTATAACGGGCTCCGGTTTATAACAGGCTCTGCTTTTTAACCGGCTCTGGTTTATACAGGGCTCTAGTTTATAAAGGTCTCTGGTTTATAACAGGCTCAGGTATATAAAGGGCTTTGGTTTCTAAAGGGCTTTGGTTTCTAAAAGGCTTTGGTTTATAAAGGGCTCTGGTTTATAAAGGGCTCTGGTTTGTAAAGGGCTCTGGTTTATAAAGGACCCTGGTATTTAAGCGGATCTGGCTTTTAAAGGCCTCTGGTTTATAACAGGCTCTGGTTTATAATTGGCTTTGGTTTAGAAAGGGTTCTGGTTTATAACAGGTTCTGGTTTATAACCAGCTTTGGTTTATACAGGGCTCTGGTTTATAACACGCTCTGGTTTATAACCGGCTTTGGTTTATACAGGGCTCTAGTTTATAAAGGTCTCTGGTTTATAACAGGCTCAGGTATATAAAGGGCTTTGGTTTCTAAAGGGCTTTGGTTTCTAAAAGGCTTTGGTTTATAAAGGGCTCTGGTTTATAAAGGGCTCTGGTTTGTAAAGGGCTCTGCTTTATAAAGGGCCCTGGTATTTAATGGGATCTGGCTTTTAAAGGCCTCTGGTTTATAACAGGCTCTGGTTTATAACTGGCTTTGGTTTAGAAAGGGTTCTGGTTTATAACAGGCTCTGGTTTATAACCAGCTTTGGTTTATAAAGGGCTCTGGTTATTAAGGGCTCTGGTTTATAACAGGCTCTGGTGAATAAAGAGCTCTGGTTTATAACAGGCTCTGGTTTATAACCGGCTTTGCTTTATAAAGGGCTCTGGTTTATAAAGGGCTGTGGTTTATAACTGGCTTTGGTTTATAAAGGGCTCTGGTTTATTAAGGGCTCTGGTTTATAAAAGGCTCTGGTGAATAAAGAGCTCTGGTTTATAAAAGGCTCTGGTTTATAACCGGCTTTGGTTTATAAAGGGCTCTGGTTTATAAAGGGCTGTGGTTTATAGCAGGCTCTGGTATATAGAGGACTTTGGTTTATAAAGGGCTCTGGTTTATAAAGGGCTGTGGTTTATAACAGGCTCTAGTATATAGAGGGCTTTTGTTTATAACGGGCCCTGGTCTATAACCGGCTCTGGTTTAAAAAGGCCTTTGGTTTCTAAAGGGCTTTGGTTTATACAGGGCTCTGGTTTATAAAGCGCTCTGTTTTTTAAAGGGCTCTGGTTTATAAGGTGCTCTGATTTATAAAGGCTTCTGGTTTATAAAGGGCTCTGGTTTGTAATGGGCTCTGGTTCATAATGGGCTCTGGTTTATTACCGGCTTTGGTTTATAAAGGGCTGTGGTTTATAAAGGGCTGTGGTTTATAGCAGGCTCTGGTATATAGAGGGCTTTGGTTTATAAAGGGCTTTGGTTTATAAAGAGCTGTGGTTTATAGCAGGCTCTGGTTTATAACCGGCTTTGGTTTATAAAGGGCTCTGGTTTATAAAGAGCTCTGGTTTATAACAGGCTCTGGTTTATAACCGGCTTTGGTTTATAAAGGGCTTTGGTTTATAAAGAGCTCTGGTTTATAAAGGGCTATGGTTTATAACGGGATCTGGTTTATAAAGGGCTCTGGTTTATAAAGGGCTTTGGTTTCTAAAGGGCTCTTGTTTATAAAGGGTTCTGCTTTATATAGGGCTCTGGTTTATAACAGGCTCTGGTTTATAACCAGCTTTGGTTTATACAGGGCTCTGGTTTATAAAGGGCTGTGGTTTATAACAGGCTCTGGTGAATCAAGAGCTCTGGTTTATAACAGGCTCTGGTTTATAACCGGCTTTGCTTTATAAAGGGCTCTGGTTTATAAAGAGCTGTGGTTTATAACTGGATTTGGTTTATAAAGGGCTCTGGTTTATTAAGGGCTCTGGTTTATAAAAGGCTCTGGTGAATAAAGAGCTCTGGTTTATAAAAGGCTCTGGTTTATAACCGGCTTTGGTTTATAAAGGGCTCTGGTTTATAAAGGGCTGTGGTTTATAGCAGGCTCTGGTATATAGAGGACTTTGGTTTATAAAGGGCTCTGGTTTATAAAAGGCTGTGGTTTATAACAGGCTCTGGTGAATCAAGAGCTCTGGTTTATAAAAGGCTCTGGTTTATAACCGGCTTTGGTTTATAAAGGGCTCTGGTTTATAAAGAGCTCTGGTTTATAACAGGCTCTGGTTTATAACCGGCTTTGGTTTATAAAGGGTTCTGGTTTATAAAGGGCTGTGGTTTATAGCAGGCTCTGGTATATAGAGGGCTTTGGTTTATAAAGGGCTCTGGTTTATAAAGAGCTCTGGTTTTTAAAGGGCTATGGTTTACAGGTGCTGGTCATAAAATTAGAATATCATGAAAAAGTAGATTGATTTCAGTAATTCCATTTAAAAAGTGAAACTTGTATATTATATTCATACATTACATACAAACTCATATATTTCAGATGTTTATTTTGTTTAATTTTGATGATTACAAATGACAACAAATGAAAATCTCAAATTCATCATATCAGAAAATTAGAATATTACTGAAGACCAATAAAAACAAAGGATTTATAGAAATGTTGGCCAACTGAAAAGTATGAACATGAAAAGTATGAGCATGTACAGCACTCAGTATTTAGTTGGGCCTCCTTTGGCCTGTATTACTGCAGCAATGCGGCGTGGCATGGAGTCGATCAGTCTGTGGCACTGCTCAGGTGTTATGATAGCCCAGGTTGCTCTAATAGTGGCTTTTAGCTCTTCTGAATTGTTGGGTCTGGTGTATTGCATCTTCTTCTTCACAATACCCCATAGATTTTCTATGGGGTTAAGGTCAGGAGAGTTTGCTGGCCAATTAAGAACAGGGATACCATGGTCCTTCAACCAGGTACTGGTAGCTTTGGCACTGTGTGCAGGTGCCAAGTCCTGTTGGAAAATGAAATCTGCATCTCCAAAAAGTTGGTCAGCTGCAGGAAGCATGAAGTGCTCTAAAACTTCCTGGTATGTGGCTGCGTTGACCCTGGACCTCAGAAAACACAATGGACCAACACCAGCAGATGACATGGCACCCCAAACCATCACTGACTGTGGAAACTTTACACTGGACTTCAAGCAACGTGGATGAAGTGCCTCTCTTCTTTTCCTCCAGACTCTGGGACCTTGATTTCCAAAGGAAATGCAAAATTTACTTTCATCAGAGAACATGACTTTGGACCACTCACCAGCAGTCCAGTCCTGTTTCTCTTTAGCCCAGGCAAGACGCTTCTGACGCTGTCTGTGGTTCAAGAGTGGCTTGACACAAGGAATGCGACAGCAGAAACCCATGTCTTTCATACGTCTGTGTGTGGTGGTTCTTGAAGCACTCACTCCAGCTGCAGTCCACTCTTTGTGAATCTCCCCCACATTTTTGAATGGGTTTTGTTTCACAATCCTCTCCAGGGTGCGGTTATCTCTCTTGCTTGTACACTTTTTTCGACCACATCTTTTCCTTCCCTTCGCCTCTCTATTAATGTGCTTGGACACTGAGCTCTGTGAACAGCCAGCCTCTTTAGCGATGACCTTTTGTGTCTTGCCCTCCTTGTGCAAGGTGTCGATGGTCGTCTTTTGGACAACTGTCAAGTCAGCAGTCTTCCCCATGATTGTGTAGCCTATAGAACTAGACTGAAAGACCATTTAAAGGCTTTTGCAGGTGGTTTGAGTTAATTAGCTGATTAGAGTGTGGCACCAGGGGCCATCAATTTTGAACCTTTTCACAATATTCTAATTTTCTGATATGATGAATTTGAGATTTTCATTTGTTGTCATTTGTAATCATCAAAATTAAACAAAATAAACATCTGAAATATATGAGTTTGTATGTAATGTATGAATATAATATAGAAGTTTCACTTTTTAAATGGAATTACTGAAATCAATCTACTTTTTCATGATATTCTAATTTTATGACCAGCACCTGTATAACGGGATCTGGTTTATAAAGGGCTCTGGTTTATAAAGGGCTTTGGTTTCTAAAGGGCTCTTGTTTATAAAGGGTTCTGGTTTATAAAGGGCTTTGGTTTCTAAAGGGCTCTTGTTTATAAAGGGTTCTGCTTTATATAGGGCTCTGGTTTATAACAGGCTCTGGTTTATAACCAGCTTTGGTTTATACAGGGCTCTGGTTTATAAAGGGCTCTGGTTTATAACAGGCTCTGGTATATAAAGGGCTTTGGTTTCTAAAGGGCTTTGGTTTCCAAAGGGCTTTGGTTTATAAAGGGCTCTGTTCTATAAAGGGCTCTGGTTTGTAAAGGGCTCTGTTTTATGACGGGCTCTGGTTTATAAAGGGTTCTTGTTTATAAAGGACCCTGGTTTTTAATGGGATTTGGCTTATAAAGGCCTCTGGTTTTTTAACAGGCTCTGTTGAATAAAGAGCTCTGGTTTATAACAGGCTCTGGTTTTTAACCGGCTTTGGTTTATAAAGGGCTCTGGTTTATAAAGGGCAGTGGTTTATAACAGGCTCTAGTATATAGAGGGCTTTGGTTTATAACGGGCTCTGGTCTATAACCGGCTCTGGTTTAAAAAGGCCTTTGGTTTCTAAAGGGCTTTGGTTTATACAGGGCTCTGGTTTATAAAGCACTCTGTTTTTTAAAGGGCTCTGGTTTATAAGGTGCTCTGATTTATAAAGGCTTCTGGTTTATAAAGGGCTCTGGTTTGTAATGGGCTCTGGTTCATAATGGGCTCTGGTTTATTACCGGCTTTGGTTTATAAAGGGCTGTGGTTTATAAAGGGCTGTGGTTTATAGCAGGCTCTGGTATATAGAGGGCTTTGGTTTATAAAGGGCTTTGGTTTATAAAGAGCTGTGGTTTATAGCAGGCTCTGGTTTATAACCGGCTTTGGTTTATAAAGGGCTCTGGTTTATAAAGAGCTCTGGTTTATAACAGGCTCTGGTTTATAACCGGCTTTGGTTTATAAAGGGCCCTGGTTTATAAAGGGCTGTGGTTTATAGCAGGCTCTGGTATATAGAGGGCTTTGGTTTATAAAGGGCTTTGGTTTATAAAGAGCTCTGGTTTATAAAGGGCTATGGTTTATAACGGGATCTGGTTTATAAAGGGCTCTGGTTTATAAAGGGCTTTGGTTTCTAAAGGGCTCTTGTTTATAAAGGGTTCTGCTTTATATAGGGCTCTGGTTTATAACAGGCTCTGGTTTATAACCAGCTTTG
This sequence comes from Cyprinodon diabolis, assembly GCA_030533445.1. Classification (NCBI taxonomy): domain Eukaryota; kingdom Metazoa; phylum Chordata; class Actinopteri; order Cyprinodontiformes; family Cyprinodontidae; genus Cyprinodon; species Cyprinodon diabolis. Next base: position 42,243,265 of record CM060076.1, read on the forward strand.
GTTTATACAGGGCTCTGGTTTATAAAGGGCTGTGGTTTATAACAGGCTCTGGTGAATCAAGAGCTCTGGTTTATAACAGGCTCTGGTTTATAACCGGCTTTGCTTTATAAAGGGCTCTGGTTTATAAAGAGCTGTGGTTTATAACTGGATTTGGTTTATAAAGGGCTCTGGTTTATTAAGGGCTCTGGTTTATAAAAGGCTCTGGTGAATAAAGAGCTCTGGTTTATAAAAGGCTCTGGTTTATAACCGGCTTTGGTTTATAAAGGGCTCTGGTTTATAAAGGGCTGTGGTTTATAGCAGGCTCTGGTATATAGAGGACTTTGGTTTATAAAGGGCTCTGGTTTATAAAAGGCTGTGGTTTATAACAGGCTCTGGTGAATCAAGAGCTCTGGTTTATAAAAGGCTCTGGTTTATAACCGGCTTTGGTTTATAAAGGGCTCTGGTTTATAAAGAGCTCTGGTTTATAACAGGCTCTGGTTTATAACCGGCTTTGGTTTATAAAGGGTTCTGGTTTATAAAGGGCTGTGGTTTATAGCAGGCTCTGGTATATAGAGGGCTTTGGTTTATAAAGGGCTCTGGTTTATAAAGAGCTCTGGTTTTTAAAGGGCTATGGTTTATAACGGGATCTGGTTTATAAAGGGCTCTGGTTTATAAAGGGCTTTGGTTTCTAAAGGGCTCTTGTTTATAAAGGGTTCTGCTTTATATAGGGCTCTGGTTTATAACAGGCTCTGGTTTATAACCAGCTTTGGTTTATACAGGGCTCTGGTTTATAAAGGGCTCTGGTTTATAACAGGCTCTGGTATATAAAGGGCTTTGGTTTCTAAAGGGCTTTGGTTTCCAAAGGGCTTTGGTTTATAAAGGGCTCTGTTCTATAAAGGGCTCTGGTTTGTAAAGGGCTCTGTTTTATGACGGGCTCTGGTTTATAAAGGGTTCTTGTTTATAAAGGACCCTGTTTTTTAATGGGATTTGGCTTATAAAGGCCTCTGGTTTTTTAACAGGCTCTGTTGAATAAAGAGCTCTGGTTTATAACAGGCTCTGGTTTTTAACCGGCTTTGGTTTATAAAGGGCTCTGGTTTATAAAGGGCAGTTGTTTATAACAGGCTCTAGTATATAGAGGGCTTTGGTTTATAACGGGCTCTGGTCTATAACCGGCTCTGGTTTAAAAAGGCCTTTGGTTTCTAAAGGGCTTTGGTTTATACAGGGCTCTGGTTTATAAAGCACTCTGTTTTTTAAAGGGCTCTGGTTTATAAGGTGCTCTGGTTTATAAAGGCTTCTGGTTTATAAAGGGCTCTGGTTTGTAATGGGCTCTGGTTCATAATGGGCTCTGGTTTATTACCGGCTTTGGTTTATAAAGGGATGTGGTTTATAAAGGGCTATGGTTTATAACAGGCTCTGGTATATAAAGGGCTTTGGTTTCTAAAGGGCTTTGGTTTCTAAAGGGCTTTGGTTTATAAAGGGCTCTGGTCTATAAAGGGCTCTGGTTTGTAAAGGGCTCTGTTTTATGACGGGCTCTGGTTTATAAAGGGTTCTTGTTTATAAAGGACCCTGGTTTTTAATGGGATTTGGCTTATAAAGGCCTCTGGTTTATAACAGGCTCTGGTTTATAACAGGCTCTGTTGAATAAAGAGCTCTGGTTTATAACAGGCTCTGGTTTTTAACCGGCTTTGGTTTATACAGGGCTCTAGTTTATAAAGGTCTCTGGTTTATAACAGGCTCTGGTATATAAAGGGCTTTGGTTTCTAAAGGGCTTTGGTTTCTAAAAGGCTTTGGTTTATAAAGGGCTCTGGTTTATAAAGGGCTCTGGTTTGTAAAGGGCTCTGGTTTATAAAGGACCCTGGTATTTAATGGGATCTGGCTTTTAAAGGCCTCTGGTTTATAACAGGCTCTGGTTTATAACTGGCTTTGGTTTAGAAAGGGTTCTGGTTTATAACAGGCTCTGGTTTATAACCAGCTTTGGTTTATATAGGGCTCTGGTTTATAACACGCTCTGGTTTATAACAGGCTCAGGTATATAAAGGGCTTTGGTTTCTAAAGGGCTTTGGTTTCTAAAAGGCTTTGGTTTATAAAGGGCTCTGGTTTATAAAGGGCTCTGGTTTGTAAAGGGCTCTGCTTTATAAAGGGCCCTGGTATTTAATGGGATCTGGCTTTTAAAGGCCTCTGGTTTATAACAGGCTCTGGTTTATAACTGGCTTTGGTTTAGAAAGGGTTCTGGTTTATAACAGGCTCTGGTTTATAACCAGCTTTGGTTTATAAAGGTCTCTGGTTTATACAGGGCTCTGGTTTATAAAGCACTCTGTTTTTTAAAGGGCTCTGGTTTATAAGGTGCTCTGGTGTATAAAGGCTTCTGGTTTATAAAGGGCTTTGGTTTCTAAAGGGCTTTGGTTTATACAGGGCTCTGGTTTATAAAGCGCTCTGTTTTTTAAAGTTTTCTGGTTTATAAGGTGCTCTGGTTTATAAAGGCTTCTGGTTTAAAAAGGGCTCTGGTTTGTAATGGGCTCTGGTTCATAATGGGCTCTGGTTTATTACCGGCTTTGGTTTATAAAGGGCTGTGGTTTATAAAGGGCTATGGTTTATAACAGGCTCTGGTATATAAAGGGCTTTGGTTTCTAAAGGGCTTTGGTTTCTAAAGGGCTTTGGTTTATAAAGGGCTCTGGTCTATAAAGGGCTCTGGTTTGTAAAGGGCTCTGTTTTATGACGGGCTCTGGTTTATAAAGGGTTCTTGTTTATAAAGGACCCTGGTTTTTAATGGGATTTGGCTTATAAAGGCCTCTGGTTTATAAAGGGCTTTGGTTTCTAAAGGGCTCTTGTTTATAAAGGGTTCTGCTTTATATAGGGCTCTGGTTTATAACAGGCTCTGGTTTATAACCAGCTTTGGTTTATACAGGGCTCTGGTTTATAAAGGACTCTGGTTTATAACAGGCTCTGGTATATAAAGGGCTTTGGTTTCTAAAGGGCTTTGGTTTCCAAAGGGCTTTGGTTTATAAAGGGCTCTGGTCTATAAAGGAATCTGGTTTGTAAAGGGCTCTGTTTTATGACGGGCTCTGGTTTAAAAAGGGTTCTTGTTTATAAAGGACCCTGTTTTTTTAATGGGATTTGGCTTATAAAGGCCTCTGGTTTATAACAGGCTCTGTTGAATAAAGAGCTCTGGTTTATAACAGGCTCTGGTTTTTAACCGGCTTAGGTTTATAAAGGGCTCTGGTTTATAAAGGGCTGTGGTTTATAACAGGCTCTAGTATATAGAGGGCTTTGGTTTATAACGGGCTCTGGTCTATAACCGGCTCTGGTTTAAAAAGGCCTTTGGTTTCTAAAGGGCTTTGGTTTATACAGGGCTCTGGTTTATAAAGCGCTCTGTTTTTTAAAGGGCTCTGGTTTATAAGGTGCTCTGGTTTATAAAGGCTTCTGGTTTATAAAGGGCTCTGGTTTGTAATGGGCTCTGGTTCATAATGATCTCTGGTTTATTACCGGCTTTGGTTTATAAAGGGCTGTGGTTTATAAAGGGCTATGGTTTATAACAGGCTCTGGTATATAAAGGGCTTTGGTTTCTAAAGGGCTTTGGTTTCTAAAGGGCTTTGGTTTATAAAGGGCTCTGGTCTATAAAGGGCTCTGGTTTGTAAAGGGCTCTGTTTTATGACGGGCTCTGGTTTATAAAGGGTTCTTGTTTATAAAGGACCCTGGTTTTTAATGGGATTTGGCTTATAAAGGCCTCTGGTTTATAAAGGGCTTTGGTTTCTAAAGGGCTCTTGTTTATAAAGGGTTCTGCTTTATATAGGGCTCTGGTTTATAACAGGCTCTGGTTTATAACCAGCTTTGGTTTATACAGGGCTCTGGTTTATAAAGGACTCTGGTTTATAACAGGCTCTGGTATATAAAGGGCTTTGGTTTCTAAAGGGCTTTGGTTTCCAAAGGGCTTTGGTTTATAAAGGGCTCTGGTCTATAAAGGAATCTGGTTTGTAAAGGGCTCTGTTTTATGACGGGCTCTGGTTTAAAAAGGGTTCTTGTTTATAAAGGACCCTGTTTTTTAATGGGATTTGGCTTATAAAGGCCTCTGGTTTATAACAGGCTCTGTTGAATAAAGAGCTCTGGTTTATAACAGGCTCTGGTTTTTAACCGGCTTAGGTTTATAAAGGGCTCTGGTTTATAAAGGGCTGTGGTTTATAACAGGCTCTAGTATATAGAGGGCTTTGGTTTATAACGGGCTCTGGTCTATAACCGGCTCTGGTTTAAAAAGGCCTTTGGTTTCTAAAGGGCTTTGGTTTATACAGGGCTCTGGTTTATAAAGCGCTCTGTTTTTTAAAGGGCTCTGGTTTATAAGGTGCTCTGGTTTATAAAGGCTTCTGGTTTATAAAGGGCTCTGGTTTGTAATGGGCTCTGGTTCATAATGATCTCTGGTTTATTACCGGCTTTGGTTTATAAAGGGCTGTGGTTTATAAAGGGCTATGGTTTATAACAGGCTCTGGTATATAAAGGGCTTTGGTTTCTAAAGGGCTTTGGTTTCTAAAGGGCTTTGGTTTATAAAGGGCTCTGGTCTATAAAGGGCTCTGGTTTGTAAAGGGCTCTGTTTTATGACGGGCTCTGGTTTATAAAGGGTTCTTGTTTATAAAGGACCCTGGTTTTTAATGGGATTTGGCTTATAAAGGCCTCTGGTTTATAACAGGCTCTGGTTTATAACAGGCTCTGTTGAATAAAGAGCTCTGGTTTATAACAGGCTCTGGTTTTTAACCGGCTTTGGTTTATACAGGGCTCTAGTTTATAAAGGTCTCTGGTTTATAACAGGCTCTGGTATATAAAGGGCTTTGGTTTCTAAAGGGCTTTGGTTTCTAAAAGGCTTTGGTTTATAAAGGGCTCTGGTTTATAAAGGGCTCTGGTTTGTAAAGGGCTCTGGTTTATAAAGGACCCTGGTATTTAATGGGTTCTGGCTTTTAAAGGCCTCTGGTTTATAACAGGCTCTGGTTTATAACTGGCTTTGGTTTAGAAAGGGTTCTGGTTTATAACAGGCTCTGGTTTATAACCAGCTTTGGTTTATATAGGGCTCTGGTTTATAACACGCTCTGGTTTATAACTGGCTTTGGTTTATAAAGGGCTCTGGTTTATTAAGGGCTCTGGTTTATAAAAGGCTCTGGTGAATAAAGAGCTCTGGTTTATAAAAGGCTCTGGTTTATAACCGGCTTTGGTTTATAAAGGGCTCTGGTTTATAAAGGGCTGTGGTTTATAGCAGGCTCTGGTATATAGAGGACTTTGGTTTATAAAGGGCTCTGGTTTATAAAGGGCTGTGGTTTATAACAGGCTCTGGTGAATCAAGAGCTCTGGTTTATAACAGGCTCTGGTTTATAACCGGCTTTGCTTTATAAAGGGCTCTGGTTTATAAAGGGCTGTGGTTTATAACTGGATTTGGTTTATAAAGGGCTCTGGTTTATTAAGGGCTCTGGTTTATAAAAGGCTCTGGTGAATAAAGAGCTCTGGTTTATAAAAGGCTCTGGTTTATAACCGGCTTTGGTTTATAAAGGGCTCTGGTTTATAAAGGGCTGTGGTTTATAGCAGGCTCTGGTATATAGAGGACTTTGCTTTATAAAGGGCTCTGGTTTATAAAGGGCTGTGGTTTATAACAGGATCTGGTGAATCAAGAGCTCTGGTTTATAACAGGCTCTGGTTTATAACCGGCTTTGGTTTATAAAGGGCTCTGGTTTATAAAGAGCTCTGGTTTATAACAGGCTCTGGTTTATAACCGGCTTTGGTTTATAAAGGGCTCTGGTTTATAAAGGGCTGTGGTTTATAGCAGGCTCTGGTATATAGAGGGCTTTGGTTTATAAAGGGCTCTGGTTTATAAAGAGCTCTGGTTTTTGAAAGGGCTATGGTTTATAACGGGATCTGGTTTATAAAGGGCTCTGGTTTATAAAGGGCTTTGGTTTCTAAAGGGCTCTTGTTTATAAAGGGTTCTGTTTTATATAGGGCTCTGGTTTATAACAGGCTCTGGTTTATAACCAGCTTTGGTTTATACAGGGCTCTGGTTTATAAAGGGCTCTGGTTTATAACAGGCTCTGGTATATAAAGGGCTTTGGTTTCTAAAGGGCTTTGGTTTCCAAAGGGCTTTGGTTTATAAAGGGCTTTGGTCTATAAAGGGCTCTGGTTTGTAAAGGGCTCTGTTTTATGACGGGCTCTGGTTTATAAAGGGTTCTTGTTTATAAAGGACCCTGGTTTTTAATGGGATTTGGCTTATAAAGGCCTCTGGTTTATAACAGGCTCTGTTGAATAAAGAGCTCTGGTTTATAACAGGCTCTGGTTTTTAACCGGCTTTGGTTTATAAAGGTCTCTGGTTTATAAAGGGCTGTGGTTTATAACAGGCTCTAGTATATAGAGGGCTTTGGTTTATAACGGGCTCTGGTCTATAACCGGCTCTGGTTTAAAAAGGCCTTTGGTTTCTAAAGGGCTTTGGTTTATACAGGGCTCTGGTTTATAAAGCGCTCTGTTTTTTAAAGGGCTCTGGTTTATAAGGTGCTCTGGTTTATAAAGGCTTCTGGTTTATAAAGGGCTCTGGTTTGTAATGGGCTCTGGTTTATTACCGGCTTTGGTTTATAAAGGGCTGTGGTTTATAAAGGGCTATGGTTTATAACAGGCTCTGGTATATAAAGGGCTTTGGTTTCTAAAGGGCTTTGGTTTCTAAAGGGCTTTGGTTTATAAAGGGCTCTGGTCTATAAAGGGCTCTGGTTTGTAAAGGGCTCTGTTTTATGACGGGCTCTGGTTTATAAAGGGTTCTTGTTTATAAAGGACCCTGGTTTTTAATGGGATTTGGCTTATAAAGGCCTCTGGTTTATAAAGGGCTTTGGTTTCTAAAGGGCTCTTGTTTATAAAGGGTTCTGCTTTATATAGGGCTCTGGTTTATAACAGGCTCTGGTTTATAACCAGCTTTTGTTTATACAGGGCTCTGGTTTATAAAGGGCTCTGGTTTATAACAGGCTCTGGTATATAAAGGGCTTTGGTTTCTAAAGGGCTTTGGTTTCCAAAGGGCTTTGGTTTATAAAGGGCTTTGGTCTATAAAGGGCTCTGGTTTGTAAAGGGCTCTGTTTTATGACGGGCTCTGGTTTATAAAGGGTTCTTGTTTATAAAGGACCCTGGTTTTTAATGGGATTTGGCTTATAAAGGCCTCTGGTTTATAACAGGCTCTGTTGAATAAAGAGCTCTGGTTTATAACAGGCTCTGGTTTTTAACCGGCTTTGGTTTATAAAGGTCTCTGGTTTATAAAGGGCTGTGGTTTATAACAGGCTCTAGTATATAGAGGGCTTTGGTTTATAACGGGCTCTGGTCTATAACCGGCTCTGGTTTAAAAAGGCCTTTGGTTTCTAAAGGGCTTTGGTTTATACAGGGCTCTGGTTTATAAAGCGCTCTGTTTTTTAAAGGGCTCTGGTTTATAAGGTGCTCTGGTTTATAAAGGCTTCTGGTTTATAAAGGGCTCTGGTTTGTAATGGGCTCTGGTTCATAATGGGCTCTGGTTTATTACCGGCTTTGGTTTATAAAGGGCTGTGGTTTATAAAGGGCTATGGTTTATAACAGGCTCTGGTATATAAAGGGCTTTGGTTTCTAAAGGGCTTTGGTTTCTAAAGGGCTTTGGTTTATAAAGGGCTCTGGTCTATAAAGGGCTCTGGTTTGTAAAGGGCTCTGTTTTATGACGGGCTCTGGTTTATAAAGGGTTCTTGTTTATAAAGGACCCTGGTTTTTAATGGGATTTGGCTTATAAAGGCCTCTGGTTTATAAAGGGCTTTGGTTTCTAAAGGGCTCTTGTTTATAAAGGGTTCTGCTTTATATAGGGCTCTGGTTTATAACAGGCTCTGGTTTATAACCAGCTATGGTTTATACAGGGCTCTGGTTTATAAAGGGCTCTGGTTTATAACAGGCTCTGGTATATAAAGGGCTTTGGTTTCTAAAGGGCTTTGGTTTCCAAAGGGCTTTGGTTTATAAAGGGCTCTGGTCTATAAAGGGCTCTGGTTTGTAAAGGGCTCTGTTTTATGACGGGCTCTGGTTTATAAAGGGTTCTTGTTTATAAAGGACCATGTTTTTTAATGGGATTTGGCTTATAAAGGCCTCTGGTTTATAACAGGCTCTGTTGAATAAAGAGCTCTGGTTTATAACAGGCTCTGGTTTTTAACCGGCTTTGGTTTATAAAGTGCTCTGGTTTATAAAGGGCTGTGGTTTATAACAGGCTCTAGTATATAGAGGGCTTTGGTTTATAACGGGCTCTGGTCTATAACCGGCTCTGGTTTAAAAAGGCCTTTGGTTTCTAAAGGGCTTTGGTTTATACAGGGCTCTGGTTTATAAAGCGCTCTGTTTTTTAAAGGGCTCTGGTTTATAAGGTGCTCTGGTTTATAAAGGCTTCTGGTTTATAAAGGGCTCTGGTTTGTAATGGGCTCTGGTTCATAATGGGCTCTGGTTTATTACCGGCTTTGGTTTATAAAGGGCTGTGGTTTATAAAGGGCTATGGTTTATAACAGGCTCTGGTATATAAAGGGCTTTGGTTTCTAAAGGGCTTTGGTTTCTAAAGGGCTTTGGTTTATAAAGGGCTCTGGTCTATAAAGGGCTCTGGTTTGTAAAGGGCTCTGTTTTATGACGGGCTCTGGTTTATAACAGGCTCTGGTTTATAACAGGCTCTGTTCAATAAAGAGCTCTGGTTTATAACAGGCTCTGGTTTTTAACCGGCTTTGGTTTATACAGGGCTCTAGTTTATAAAGGTCTCTGGTTTATAACAGGCTCAGGTATATAAAGGGCTTTGGTTTCTAAAGGGCTTTGGTTTCTAAAAGGCTTTGGTTTATAAAGGGCTCTGGTTTATAAAGGGCTCTGGTTTGTAAAGGGCTCTGGTTTATAAAGGACCCTGGTATTTAATGGGATCTGGCTTTTAAAGGCCTCTGGTTTATAACAGGCTCTGGTTTATAACTGGCTTTGGTTTAGAAAGGGTTCTGGTTTATAACAGGCTCTGGTTTATAACCAGCTTTGGTTTATATAGGGCTCTGGTTTATAACACGCTCTGGTTTATAACCGGATTTGGTTTATACAGGGCTCTAGTTTATAAAGGTCTCTGGTTTATAACAGGCTCAGGTATATAAAGGGCTTTGGTTTCTAAAGGGCTTTGGTTTCTAAAAGGCTTTGGTTTATAAAGGGCTCTGGTTTATAAAGGGCTCTGGTTTGTAAAGGGCTCTGCTTTATAAAGGGCCCTGGTATTTAATGAGATCTGGCTTTTAAAGGCCTCTGGTTTATAACAGGCTCTGGTTTATAACTGGCTTTGGTTTAGAAAGGGTTCTGGTTTATAACAGGCTCTGGTTTATAACCAGCTTTGGTTTATAAAGGGCTCTGGTTATTAAGGGCTCTGGTTTATAACAGGCTCTGGTGAATAAAGAGCTCTGGTTTATAACAGGCTCTGGTTTATAACCGGCTTTGCTTTATAAAGGGCTCTGGTTTATAAAGGGCTGTGGTTTATAACTGGCTTTGGTTTATAAAGGGCTCTGATTTATTAAGGGCTCTGGTTTATAAAAGGCTCTGGTGAATAAAGAGCTCTGGTTTATAAAAGGCTCTGGTTTATAACCGGCTTTGGTTTATAAAGGGCTCTGGTTTATAAAGGGCTGTGGTTTATAGCAGGCTCTGGTATATAGAGGACTTTGGTTTATAAAGGGCTCTGGTTTATAAAGGGCTGTGGTTTATAACAGGCTCTGGTGAATCAAGAGCTCTGGTTTATAACAGCCTCTGGTTTATAACCGGCTTTGCTTTATAAAGGGCTCTGGTTTATAAAGGGCTGTGGTTTATAACTGGATTTGGTTTATAAAGGGCTCTGGTTTATTAAGGGCTCTGGTTTATAAAAGGCTCTGGTGAATAAAGAGCTCTGGTTTATAAAAGGCTCTGGTTTATAACCGGCTTTGGTTTATAAAGGGCTCTGGTTTATAAAGGGCTGTGGTTTATAGCAGGCTCTGGTATATAGAGGACTTTGGTTTATAAAGGGCTCTGGTTTATAAAGGGCTGTGGTTTATAACAGGCTCTGGTGAATCAAGAGCTCTGGTTTATAACAGGCTCTGGTGAATAAAGAGCTCTGGTTTATAACAGGCTCTGGTTTATAACCGGCTTTGCTTTATAAAGGGCTCTGGTTTATAAAGGGCTGTGGTTTATAACTGGCTTTGGTTTATAAAGGGCTCTGGTTTATTAAGGGCTCTGGTTTATAAAAGGCTCTGGTGAATAAAGAGCTCTGGTTTATAAAAGGCTCTGGTTTATAACCGGCTTTGGTTTATAAAGGGCTCTGGTTTATAAAGGGCTGTGGTTTATAGCAGGCTCTGGTATATAGAGGGCTTTGGTTTATAAAGGGCTCTGGTTTATAAAGAGCTCTGGTTTTTAAAGGGCTATGGTTTATAACGGGATTTGGTTTATAAAGGGCTCTGGTTTATAAAGGGCTTTGGTTTCTAAAGGGCTCTGGTTTGTAAAGGGCTCTGTTTTATGACGGGCTCTGGTTTATAAAGGGTTCTTGTTTATAAAGGACCCTGTTTTTTAATGGGATTTGGCTTATAAAGGCCTCTGGTTTATAACAGGCTCTGTTGAATAAAGAGCTCTGGTTTATAACAGGCTCTGGTTTTTAACCGGCTTTGGTTTATAAAGTGCTCTGGTTTATAAAGGGCTGTGGTTTATAACAGGCTCTAGTATATAGAGGGCTTTGGTTTATAACGGGCTCTGGTCTATAACCGGCTCTGGTTTAAAAAGGCCTTTGGTTTCTAAAGGGCTTTGGTTTATACAGGGCTCTGGTTTATAAAGCGCTCTGTTTTTTAAAGGGCTCTGGTTTATAAGGTGCTCTGGTTTATAAAGGCTTCTGGTTTATAAAGGGCTCTGGTTTGTAATGGGCTCTGGTTCATAATGGGCTCTGGTTTATTACCGGCTTTGGTTTATAAAGGGCTGTGGTTTATAAAGGGCTATGGTTTATAACAGGCTCTGGTATATAAAGGGCTTTGGTTTCTAAAGGGCTTTGGTTTCTAAAGGGCTTTGGTTTATAAAGGGCTCTGGTCTATAAAGGGCTCTGGTTTGTAAAGGGCTCTGTTTTATGACGGGCTCTGGTTTATAACAGGCTCTGGTTTATAACAGGCTCTGTTCAATAAAGAGCTCTGGTTTATAACAGGCTCTGGTTTTTAACCGGCTTTGGTTTATACAGGGCTCTAGTTTATAAAGGTCTCTGGTTTATAACAGGCTCAGGTATATAAAGGGCTTTGGTTTCTAAAGGGCTTTGGTTTCTAAAAGGCTTTGGTTTATAAAGGGCTCTGGTTTATAAAGGGCTCTGGTTTGTAAAGGGCTCTGGTTTATAAAGGACCCTGGTATTTAATGGGATCTGGCTTTTAAAGGCCTCTGGTTTATAACAGGCTCTGGTTTATAACTGGCTTTGGTTTAGAAAGGGTTCTGGTTTATAACAGGCTCTGGTTTATAACCAGCTTTGGTTTATATAGGGCTCTGGTTTATAACACGCTCTGGTTTATAACCGGATTTGGTTTATACAGGGCTCTAGTTTATAAAGGTCTCTGGTTTATAACAGGCTCAGGTATATAAAGGGCTTTGGTTTCTAAAGGGCTTTGGTTTCTAAAAGGCTTTGGTTTATAAAGGGCTCTGGTTTATAAAGGGCTCTGGTTTGTAAAGGGCTCTGCTTTATAAAGGGCCCTGGTATTTAATGGGATCTGGCTTTTAAAGGCCTCTGGTTTATAACAGGCTCTGGTTTATAACTGGCTTTGGTTTAGAAAGGGTTCTGGTTTATAACAGGCTCTGGTTTATAACCAGCTTTGGTTTATAAAGGGCTCTGGTTATTAAGGGCTCTGGTTTATAACAGGCTCTGGTGAATAAAGAGCTCTGGTTTATAACAGGCTCTGGTTTATAACCGGCTTTGCTTTATAAAGGGCTCTGGTTTATAAAGGGCTGTGGTTTATAACTGGCTTTGGTTTATAAAGGGCTCTGGTTTATTAAGGGCTCTGGTTTATAAAAGGCTCTGGTGAATAAAGAGCTCTGGTTTATAAAAGGCTCTGGTTTATAACCGGCTTTGGTTTATAAAGGGCTCTGGTTTATAAAGGGCTGTGGTTTATAGCAGGCTCTGGTATATAGAGGACTTTGGTTTATAAAGGGCTCTGGTTTATAAAGGGCTGTGGTTTATAACAGGCTCTGGTGAATCAAGAGCTCTGGTTTATAACAGCCTCTGGTTTATAACCGGCTTTGCTTTATAAAGGGCTCTGGTTTATAAAGGGCTGTGGTTTATAACTGGATTTGGTTTATAAAGGGCTCTGGTTTATTAAGGGCTCTGGTTTATAAAAGGCTCTGGTGAATAAAGAGCTCTGGTTTATAAAAGGCTCTGGTTTATAACCGGCTTTGGTTTATAAAGGGCTCTGGTTTATAAAGGGCTGTGGTTTATAGCAGGCTCTGGTATATAGAGGACTTTGGTTTATAAAGGGCTCTGGTTTATAAAGGGCTGTGGTTTATAACAGGCTCTGGTGAATCAAGAGCTCTGGTTTATAACAGGCTCTGGTGAATAAAGAGCTCTGGTTTATAACAGGCTCTGGTTTATAACCGGCTTTGCTTTATAAAGGGCTCTGGTTTATAAAGGGCTGTGGTTTATAACTGGCTTTGGTTTATAAAGGGCTCTGGTTTATTAAGGGCTCTGGTTTATAAAAGGCTCTGGTGAATAAAGAGCTCTGGTTTATAAAAGGCTCTGGTTTATAACCGGCTTTGGTTTATAAAGGGCTCTGGTTTATAAAGGGCTGTGGTTTATAGCAGGCTCTGGTATATAGAGGGCTTTGGTTTATAAAGGGCTCTGGTTTATAAAGAGCTCTGGTTTTTAAAGGGCTATGGTTTATAACGGGATTTGGTTTATAAAGGGCTCTGGTTTATAAAGGGCTTTGGTTTCTAAAGGGCTCTTGTTTATAAGGTGCTCTGGTTTATAAAGGCTTCTGGTTTATAAAGGACCCTGGTTTTTAATGGGATTTGGCTTATAAAGGCCTCTGGTTTATAACAGGCTCTGTTGAATTAAGAGCTCTGGTTTATAACAGGCTCTGGTTTTTAACCGGCTTTGGTTTATAAAGGGCTCTGGTTTATAAAGGGCTGTGGTTTATAACAGGCTCTAGTATACAGAGGGCTTTGGTTTATAACGGGCTCTGGTCTATAACCGGCTCTGGTTTAAAAAGGCCTTTGGTTTCTAAAGGACTTTGGTTTATACAGGGCTCTGGTTTATAAAGCGCTCTGTTTTTTAAAGGGCTCTGGTTTATAAGGTGCTCTGGTTTATAAAGGCTTCTGGTTTATAAAGGGCTCTGGTTTGTAATGGGCTCTGGTTCATAATGGGCTCTGGTTTATTACCGGCTTTGGTTTATAAAGGGCTGTGGTTTATAAAGGGCTATGGTTTATAACAGGCTCTGGTTTATAACCGGCTTTGGTTTATATAGGGCTCTGGTTTATAACAGGCTCCGGTTTATAACCGGCTTTGGTTTATACAGGGCTCTAGTTTATAAAGGTCTCTGGTTTATAACAGGCTCTGGTTTGTAATGGGCTCTGGTTTATAACGGGCTCTGGTTTATAACCGGCTTTGGTTTATAAAGGGCTCTGGTTTATAACAGGCTCTGGTTTGTAATGGGCTCTGGTTTATAACGGGCTCTGGTTTATAACCGGCTTTGGTTTATAAAGGGCTCTGGTTTATAACAGGCTCTGGTTTGTAATGGGCTCTGGTTTATAACGGGCTCTGGTTTATAACCGGCTTTGGTTTATAAAGGGCTCTGTTTTATAACGGGCTCTGATCTATAACCGGCTCTAGTTTAAAAAGGGCTTTGGTTTCTAAAGGGCTTTGGTTTATAAAGGGCTCTGGTCTATAAAGGGCTCTGGTTTGTAAAGGGCTCTGTTTTATGACGGGCTCTGGTTTATAAAGGGTTCTTGTTTATAAAGGACCCTGGTTTTTAATGGGATCTGGCTTATAAAGGCCTCTGGTTTATAACAGGCTCTGGTTTATAACAGGCTCTGTTGAATAAAGAGCTCTGTTTTATAACAGGCTCTGGTTTTTAACTGGCTTTGGTTTATAAAGTGCTCTGGTTTATAAAGGGCTGTGGTTTATAACAGGGTCTAGTATATAGAGGGCTTTGGTTTATAAAGGGCTTTTGTTTATAAAGAGCTCTGGTTTATGAAGGGGTATGGTTTATAACGGGATCTGGTTTATGAAGGGAGCTAGTTTTTAATGGGCTCTAGTTTAAAAAGGGCTATGGTTTCTAAAGGGCTTTGGTTTATGAAGGGCTTTGGTTTATAAAGGGCTTTGGTTTAAAAAGGCCTCTGGTTTATAACAGGCTCTGGTTTGTAATGGGCTCTGGTATATAACGGGCTCTAATTTATAACCGAATTTGGTTTATAAAGGGCTCTGGTTTATAAAGGGCCCTGGTTTATTACAGGCTCTGGTATATAAAGGGCTTTGGTTTCTAAAGGGCTTTGGTTTGTAAAGGGAGCTGGTTTATAAAGGGCTCTGGTTTATAAAGTGTCCTGGTTTATAACGGTCTCTGGTTTATAAAGGGCTCTGGTTTATAACAGGCTCTGGTTTAAAAAGGGCTTTGGTTTCTAAAGGGCTTTGGTTTATAAAGGGCTTTGATTTATATAGGGCTCTGGTTTATAACGGCTCTGGTTTATAAAGGGCTATGGTTTGTAATGGGCTCTGGTTCATAATAGGCTCTGGTTTAAAACCGGCTTTGGTTTATAAAGGGCTGTGGTTTAAAAAGGGCTATGGTTTATAACGGGCTGTGGTTTATAACCGGCTTTGGTTTAGAAAGGGTTCTGGTTTATAACAGGCTCTGGTTTATAACCAGCTTTGGTTTATATAGGGCTCTGGTTTATAACACGCTCTGGTTTATAACCGGATTTGGTTTATACAGGGCTCTAGTTTATAAAGGTCTCTGGTTTATAACAGGCTCAGGTATATAAAGGGCTTTGGTTTCTAAAGGGCTTTGGTTTCTAAAAGGCTTTGGTTTATAAAGGGCTCTGGTTTATAAAGGGCTCTGGTTTGTAAAGGGCTCTGCTTTATAAAGGGCCCTGGTATTTAATGGGATCTGGCTTTTAAAGGCCTCTGGTTTATAACAGGCTCTGGTTTATAACTGGCTTTGGTTTAGAAAGGGTTCTGGTTTATAACAGGCTCTGGTTTATAACCAGCTTTGGTTTATAAAGGGCTCTGGTTATTAAGGGCTCTGGTTTATAACAGGCTCTGGTGAATAAAGAGCTCTGGTTTATAACAGGCTCTGGTTTATAACCGGCTTTGCTTTATAAAGGGCTCTGGTTTATAAAGGGCTGTGGTTTATAACTGGCTTTGGTTTATAAAGGGCTCTGGTTTATTAAGGGCTCTGGTTTATAAAAGGCTCTGGTGAATAAAGAGCTCTGGTTTATAAAAGGCTCTGGTTTATAACCGGCTTTGGTTTATAAAGGGCTCTGGTTTATAAAGGGCTGTGGTTTATAGCAGGCTCTGGTATATAGAGGACTTTGGTTTATAAAGGGCTCTGGTTTATAAAGGGCTGTGGCTTATAACAGGCTCTGGTGAATCAAGAGCTCTGGTTTATAACAGCCTCTGGTTTATAACCGGCTTTGCTTTATAAAGGGCTCTGGTTTATAAAGGGCTGTGGTTTATAACTGGATTTGGTTTATAAAGGGCTCTGGTTTATTAAGGGCTCTGGTTTATAAAAGGCTCTGGTGAATAAAGAGCTCTGGTTTATAAAAGGCTCTGGTTTATAACCGGCTTTGGTTTATAAAGGGCTCTGGTTTATAAAGGGCTGTGGTTTATAGCAGGCTCTGGTATATAGAGGACTTTGGTTTATAAAGGGCTCTGGTTTATAAAGGGCTGTGGTTTATAACAGGCTCTGGTGAATCAAGAGCTCTGGTTTATAACAGGCTCTGGTGAATAAAGAGCTCTGGTTTATAACAGGCTCTGGTTTATAACCGGCTTTGCTTTATAAAGGGCTCTGGTTTATAAAGGGCTGTGGTTTATAACTGGCTTTGGTTTATAAAGGGCTCTGGTTTATTAAGGGCTCTGGTTTATAAAAGGCTCTGGTGAATAAAGAGCTCTGGTTTATAAAAGGCTCTGGTTTATAACCGGCTTTGGTTTATAAAGGGCTCTGGTTTATAAAGGGCTGTGGTTTATAGCAGGCTCTGGTATATAGAGGACTTTGGTTTATAAAGGGCTCTGGTTTATAAAGGGCTGTGGTTTATAACAGGCTCTGGTGAATCAAGAGCTCTGGTTTATAACAGCCTCTGGTTTATAACCGGCTTTGCTTTATAAAGGGCTCTGGTTTATAAAGGGCTGTGGTTTATAACTGGATTTGGTTTATAAAGGGCTCTGGTTTATTAAGGGCTCTGGTTTATAAAAGGCTCTGGTGAATAAAGAGCTCTGGTTTATAAAAGGCTCTGGTTTATAACCGGCTTTGGTTTATAAAGGGCTCTGGTTTATAAAGGGCTGTGGTTTATAGCAGGCTCTGGTATATAGAGGACTTTGGTTTATAAAGGGCTCTGGTTTATAAAGGGCTGTGGTTTATAACAGGCTCTGGTGAATCAAGAGCTCTGGTTTATAACAGGCTCTGGTTTATAACCGGCTTTGGTTTATAAAGGGCTCTGGTTTATAAAGAGCTCTGGTTTATAACAGGCTCTGGTTTATAACCGGCTTTGGTTTATAAAGGGCTCTGGTTTATAAAGGGCTGTGGTTTATAGCAGGCTCTGGTATATAGAGGGCTTTGGTTTATAAAGGGCTCTGGTTTATAAAGAGCTCTGGTTTTTAAAGGGCTATGGTTTATAACGGGATTTGGTTTATAAAGGGCTCTGGTTTATAAAGGGCTTTGGTTTCTAAAGGGCTCTTGTTTATAAGGTGCTCTGGTTTATAAAGGCTTCTGGTTTATAAAGGACCCTGGTTTTTAATGGGATTTGGCTTATAAAGGCCTCTGGTTTATAACAGGCTCTGTTGAATAAAGAGCTCTGGTTTATAACAGGCTCTGGTTTTTAACCGGCTTTGGTTTATAAAGGGCTCTGGTTTATAAAGGGCTGTGGTTTATAACAGGCTCTAGTATACAGAGGGCTTTGGTTTATAACGGGCTCTGGTCTATAACCGGCTCTGGTTTAAAAAGGCCTTTGGTTTCTAAAGGACTTTGGTTTATACAGGGCTCTGGTTTATAAAGCGCTCTGTTTTTTAAAGGGCTCTGGTTTATAAGGTGCTCTGGTTTATAAAGGCTTCTGGTTTATAAAGGGCTCTGGTTTGTAATGGGCTCTGGTTCATAATGGGCTCTGGTTTATTACCGGCTTTGGTTTATAAAGGGCTGTGGTTTATAAAGGGCTATGGTTTATAACAGGCTCTGGTTTATAACCGGTTTTGGTTTATATAGGGCTCTGGTTTATAACAGGCTCCGGTTTATAACCGGCTTTGGTTTATACAGGGCTCTAGTTTATAAAGGTCTCTGGTTTATAACAGGCTCTGGTTTGTAATGGGCTCTGGTTTATAACGGGCTCTGGTTTATAACCGGCTTTGGTTTATAAAGGGCTCTGGTTTATAACAGGCTCTGGTTTGTAATGGGCTCTGGTTTATAACGGGCTCTGGTTTATAACCGGCTTTGGTTTATAAAGGGCTCTGGTTTATAACAGGCTCTGGTTTGTAATGGGCTCTGGTTTATAACGGGCTCTGGTTTATAACCGGCTTTGGTTTATAAAGGGCTCTGTTTTATAACGGGCTCTGATCTATAACCGGCTCTAGTTTAAAAAGGGCTCTGGTTTATAAAGGGCTGTGGTTTATAGCAGGCTCTGGTATATAGAGGACTTTGGTTTATAAAGGGCTCTCGTTTATAAAGGGCTGTGGTTTATAACAGGCTCTGGTGAATAAAGAGCTCTGGTTTATAAAAGGGCTCTGGTTTATAACCGGCTCTGGTTTAAAAAGGGCTTTGGTTTCTAAAGGGCTTTTGTTTATAAAGGGCTTTGGTTTATAAAGGGATCTGGTTTATAAAGGGCTTTTGTTTGTAAAGGGCTCTGTTTTATGACGGGCTCTGGTTTATAAAGGGTTCTTGTTTATAAAGGACCCTGGTTTTTAATGGGATCTGGCTTATAAAGGCCTCTGGTTTATAACAGGCTCTGGTTTATAACAGGCTCTGTTGAATAAAGAGCTCTGTTTTATAACAGGCTCTGGTTTTTAACTGGCTTTGGTTTATAAAGTGCTCTGGTTTATAAAGGGCTGTGGTTTATAACAGGGTCTAGTATATAGAGGGCTTTGGTTTATAAAGGGCTTTTGTTTATAAAGAGCTCTGGTTTATGAAGGGGTATGGTTTATAACGGGATCTGGTTTATGAAGGGAGCTAGTTTTTAATGGGCTCTAGTTTAAAAAGGGCTATGGTTTCTAAAGGGCTTTGGTTTATGAAGGGCTTTGGTTTATAAAGGGCTTTGGTTTAAAAAGGCCTCTGGTTTATAACAGGCTCTGGTTTGTAATGGGCTCTGGTATATAACGGGCTCTAATTTATAACCGAATTTGGTTTATAAAGGGCTCTGGTTTATAAAGGGCCCTGGTTTATTACAGGCTCTGGTATATAAAGGGCTTTGGTTTCTAAAGGGCTTTGGTTTGTAAAGGGAGCTGGTTTATAAAGGGCTCTGGTTTATAAAGTGTCCTGGTTTATAACGGTCTCTGGTTTATAAAGGGCTCTGGTTTATAACAGGCTCTGGTTTAAAAAGGGCTTTGGTTTCTAAAGGGCTTTGGTTTATAAAGGGCTTTGATTTATATAGGGCTCTGGTTTATAACGGCTCTGGTTTATAAAGGGCTATGGTTTGTAATGGGCTCTGGTTCATAATAGGCTCTGGTTTATAACCGGCTTTGGTTTATATAGGGCTCTGGTTTATAACACGCTCTGGTTTATAACCGGCTTTGGTTTATACAGGGCTCTAGTTTATAAAGGTCTCTGGTTTATAACAGGCTCTGGTATATAAAGGGCTTTGGTTTCTAAAGGGCTTTGGTTTCTAAAAGGCTTTGGTTTATAAAGGGCTCTGGTTTATAAAGGGCTCTGGTTTGTAAAGGGCTCTGGTTTATAAAGGGCCCTGGTATTTAATGGGATCTGGCTTTTAAAGGCCTCTGGTTTATAACAGGCTCTGGTTTATAACTGGCTTTGGTTTAGAAAGGGTTCTGGTTTATAACAGGCTCTGGTTTATAACCAGCTTTGGTTTATAAAGGGCTCTGGTTTATTAAGGGCTCTGGTTTATAACAGGCTCTGGTGAATAAAGAGCTCTGGTTTATAACAGGCTCTGATTTATAACCGGCTTTGGTTTATAAAGGGCTCTGGTTTATAAAGGGCTGTGGTTTATAACTGGCTTTGGTTTATTAAGGGCTCTGGTTCATTAAGGGCTCTGGTTTATAACAGGCTCTGGTGAATAAAGAGCTCTGGTTTATAAAAGGCTCTGGTTTATAACCGGCTTTGGTTTATAACAGGCTCTGGTTTATAACCGGCTTTGGTTTATAATGGGCTCTGGTTTATAAAGGGCTGTGGTTTATAACTGGCTTTGGTTTATTAAGGGCTCTGGTTTATTAAGGGCTCTGGTTTATAACAGGCTCTGGTGAATAAAGAGCTCTGGTTTATAAAAGGCTCTGGTTTATAACTGGCTTTGGTTTATAAAGGGCTCTGGTTTATAAAGAGCTCTGGTTTATAACAGGCTCTGGTTTATAACCGGCTTTGGTTTATAAAGGGCTCTGGTTTATAAAGGGCTCTGGTTTATAACAGGCTCTGGTATATAAAGGGCTTTGGTTTCTAAAGGGCTTTGGTTTCTAAAGGGCTTTGGTTTATAAAGGGCTCTGGTCTATAAAGGGCTCTGGTTTGTAAAGGGCTCTGTTTTATGACGGGCTCTGGTTTATAAAGGGTTCTTGTTTATAAAGGACCCTGGTTTTTAATGGGATTTGGCTTATAAAGGCCTCTGGTTTATAACAGGCTCTGGTTTATAACAGGCTCTGTTGAATAAAGAGCTCTTGTTTATAACAGGCTCAGGTTTTTAACCAGCTTTGGTTTATAAAGGGCTCTGGTTTATAACAGGCTCTGGTTTATAACCAGCTTTGGTTTATAAAGGGCTCTGGTTTATAACGCGCTCTGATCTATAACCGGCTCTAGTTTAAAAAGGGCTCTGGTTTATAAAGGGCTGTGGTTTATAACAGGCTCTAGTATATAGAGGGCTTTGGTTTATAACGGGCTCTGGTCTATAACCGGCTCTGGTTTAAAAAGGCCTTTGGTTTCTAAAGGGCTATGTTTTCTAAAGGGCTCTGGTTTATAAAGCGCTCTGTTTTTTAAAGGGCTCTGGTTTATAAGGTGCTCTGGTTTATAAAGGCTTCTGGTTTATAAACGGCTCTGGTTTGTAATGGGCTCTGGTTCATAATGGGCTCTGGTTTATAAAGGGATGTGGTTTATAAAGGGCTATGGTTTATAACAGGCTCTGGTTTATAACCGGCTTTGGTTTATATAGGGCTCTGGTTTATAACAGGCTCTGGTTTGTAATGGGCTCTGGTTTATAACGGGCTCTGGTTTATAACCGGGTTTGGTTTATAAAGGGCTCTGATTTATAACAGGCTCTGGTTTGTAATGGGCTCTGGTTTATAACGGGCTCTGGTTTATAACCGGCTTTGATTTATAAAGGGCTCTGGTTTATAGCAGGCTCTGGTTTGTAATGGGCTCTGGTTTATAACGGGCTCTGGTTTATAACCGGCTTTGGTTTATAAAGAGCTCTGGTTTATAAAGGGCTATGGTTTATAACGGGATCTGGTTTATAAAGGGCTCTGGTTTATAAAGGGCTCTGGTTTTAAATGGGCTCTGGTTTAAAAAGGGCTTTGGTTTCTAAACGGCTTTGGTTTCTAAACGGCTTTGGTTTAGAAAGGGCTTTGGTTTATAAAGGGCTCTGGTCTATAAAGGGCTTTGGTTTCTAAACGGCTTTGGTTTCTAAACGGCTTTGGTTTATAAAGGGCTCTCGTTTATAAAGGGCTGTGGTTTATAACAGGCTCTAGTGAATAAAGAGCTCTGGTTTATAACAGGCTCTGGTTTATAACCGGCTCTGGTTTAAAAAGGGCTTTGGTTTCTAAAGGGGTTTTGTTTATAAAGGGCTCTGGTTTATAACAGGCTCTGGTGAATAAAGAGCTCTGGTTTATAAAAGGCTCTGGTTTATAACCGGCTTTGGTTTATAAAGGGCTCTGGTTTATAAAGGGCTTTTGTTTATAAGGGGCTCTGGTTTATAACAGGCTCTGGTGAATAAAGAGCTCTGGTTTATAAAAGGCTCTGGTTTATAAACGGCTTTGGTTTATAAAGGGCTCTGGTTTATAAAGAGCTCTGGTTTATAACAGGCTCTGGTTTATAACCGGCTTTGGTTTATAAAGGGCTCTGGTTTATAAAAGGCTGTGGTTTATAGCAGGCTCTGGTATATAGAGGGCTTTGGTTTATAAAGGGCTTTGGTTTATAAAGAGCTCTGGTTTATAAAGGGCTATGGTTTATAACGGGATCTGGTTTATAAAGGGCTCTGGTTTATAAAGGGCTCTGGTTTTAAATGGGCTCTGGTTTAAAAAGGGCTTTGGTTTCTAAACGGCTTTGGTTTCTAAACGGCTTTGGTTTAGAAAGGGCTTTGGTTTATAAAGGGCTCTGGTCTATAAAGGGCTCTGGTTTGTAAAGGGCTCTGTTTTATGACGGGCTCTGGTTTATAAAGGCTTCTGGTTTATAAAGGGCTCTGCTTTCTAATGGGCTCTGGTTCATAATGGGCTCTGGTTTATTACCGGCTTTGGTTTATAAAGGGCTGTGGTTTATAAAGGGCTATGGTTTCTAACAGGCTCTGGTTTATAACCGGCTTTGGTTTATATAGGGCTCTGGTTTATAACAGGCTCAGGTTTATAACCGGCTTTGGTTTATACAGGGCTCTAGTTTATAAAGGTCTCTGGTTTATAACAGGCTCTGGTTTGTAATGGGCTCTGGTTTATAATGGGCTCTGGTTTATAACCGGCTTTGGTCTATAAAGGGCTCTGGTTTATAACAGGCTCTGGTTTGTAATGGGCTCTGGTTTATAACGGGCTCTGGTTTATAACCGGCTTTGGTTTATAAAGGGCTCTGGTTTATAACAGGCTCTGGTTTATAACCAGCTTTGGTTTATACAGGGCTCTGGTTTCTAAAGGGCTCTGGTTTATAACAGGCTCTGGTATATAAAGGGCTTTCGTTTCTAAAGGGCTTTGGTTTATAAAGGGCTATGGTTTATAAATGGCTCTGGTTTATAACCGGCTTTGGTTTATATAGGGCTCTGGTTTATAACAGGCTCTGGTTTGTAATGGGCTCTGGTTTATAACGGGCTCTGGTTTATAACCGGGTTTGGATTATAAAGGGCTCTGGTTTATAACAGGCTCTGGTTTGTAATGGGCTCTGGTTTATAACGGGCTCTGGTTTATAACCGGCTTTGGTTTATAAAGGGCTCTGGATTATAACAGGCTCTGGTTTGTAATGGGCTCTGGTTTATAACGGGCTCTGGTTTATAACCGGCTTTGGTTTATAAAGGGCTCTGGTTTATAACAGGCTCTGGTTTGTAATGGGCTCTGGTTTATAACGGGCTCTGGTTTATAACCAGCTTTGGTTTATAAAGGGCTCTGGTTTATAACGGGCTCTGATCTATAACCGGCTCTAGTTTAAAAAGGGCTCTGGTTTATAAAGGGCTGTGGTTTATAGCAGGCTCTGGTATATAGAGGACTTTGGTTTATAAAGGGCTCTCGTTTATAAAGGGCTGTGGTTTATAACAGGCTCTAGTGAATAAAGAGCTCTGGTTTATAACAGGCTCTGGTTTATAACCGGCTCTGGTTTAAAAAGGGCTTTGGTCTCTAAAGGGCTTTTGTTTATAAAGTGCTCTGGTTTATAAAGGCTTCTGGTTTATAAAGGGCTCTGGTTTGTAATGGGCTCTGGTTCATAATGGGCTCTGGTTTATAACCGGCTTTGGTTTATAAAGGGCTGTGGTGTATAAAGGGCTATGGTTTATAACGGGCTCTGGTTTATAACCGGCTTTGGTTTATGTAGGGCTCTGGTTTATAACAGGCTCTGGTTTATAACCGGCTTTGGTTTATAAAGGCTCTGGTTTATGTAGGGCTCTGGTTTATAAAGGGTTCTGGTTTATAAAGGGCTCTGGTATATAACCGGCTCTGATTTATAACCAGCTTTGTTTTATACAGGGCTCTGGTTTATAAAGGGCTCAGGTTTATAACAGGCTCTGGTATATAAAGGGCTTTGGTTTCTAAAGGGCTTTGGTTTATAAAGGGCTCTTGTTTATAAACGGCTCTTGTTTGTAAAGGGCTCTGTTTTATGACGGGCTCTGGTTTATAAAGGGTTCTTGTTTATAAAGGACCCTGGTTTTTAATGGGATCTGGCTTATAAAGGCCTCTGGTTTATAACAGGCTCTGGTTTACAACAGGCTCTGTTGAATAAAGAGCTCTGGTTTATAACTGGCTCTGGTTTTTAACTGGCTTTGGTTTATAAAGGGCTCTGGTTTATAATGGGCTCTGGTTTATAACCGGCTTTGGTCTATAAAGGGCTCTGGTTTATAACAGGCTCTGGTTTGTAATGGGCTCTGGTTTATAACGGGCTCTGGTTTATAACCGGCTTTGGTTTATAAAGGGCTCTGGTTTATAACAGGCTCTGGTTTATAACCAGCTTTGGTTTATACAGGGCTCTGGTTTCTAAAGGGCTCTGGTTTATAACAGGCTCTGGTATATAAAGGGCTTTCGTTTCTAAAGGGCTTTGGTTTATAAAGGGCTATGGTTTATAAATGGCTCTGGTTTATAACCGGCTTTGGTTTATATAGGGCTCTGGTTTATAACAGGCTCTGGTTTGTAATGGGCTCTGGTTTATAACGGGCTCTGGTTTATAACCGGGTTTGGATTATAAAGGGCTCTGGTTTATAACAGGCTCTGGTTTGTAATGGGCTCTGGTTTATAACGGGCTCTGGTTTATAACCGGCTTTGGTTTATAAAGGGCTCTGGTTTATAACAGGCTCTGGTTTGTAATGGGCTCTGGTTTATAACGGGCTCTGGTTTATAACCGGCTTTGGTTTATAAAGGGCTCTGGTTTATAACAGGCTCTGGTTTGTAATGGGCTCTGGTTTATAACGGGCTCTGGTTTATAACCAGCTTTGGTTTATAAAGGGCTCTGGTTTATAACGGGCTCTGATATATAACCGGCTCTAGTTTAAAAAGGGCTCTGGTTTATAAAGGGCTGTGGTTTATAGCAGGCTCTGGTATATAGAGGACTTTGGTTTATAAAGGGCTCTCGTTTATAAAGGGCTGTGGTTTATAACAGGCTCTAGTGAATAAAGAGCTCTGGTTTATAACAGGCTCTGGTTTATAACCGGCTCTGGTTTAAAAAGGGCTTTGGTCTCTAAAGGGCTTTTGTTTATAAAGGGCTCTGGTTTATAAAGCACTCTGTTTTTTAAAGGGCTCTGGTTTATAAAGGCTTCTGGTTTATAAAGGGCTCTGGTTTGTAATGGGCTCTGGTTCATAATGGGCTCTGGTTTATAACCGGCTTTGGTTTATAAAGGGCTGTGGTGTATAAAGGGCTATGGTTTATAACGGGCTCTGGTTTATAACCGGCTTTGGTTTATGTAGGGCTCTGGTTTATAACAGGCTCTGGTTTATAACCGGCTTTGGTTTATAAAGGCTCTGGTTTATGTAGGGCTCTGGTTTATAAAGGGTTCTGGTTTATAAAGGGCTCTGGTATATAACCGGCTCTGATTTATAACCAGCTTTGGTTTATACAGGGCTCTGGTTTATAAAGGGCTCAGGTTTATAACAGGCTCTGGTATATAAAGGGCTTTGGTTTCTAAAGGGCTTTGGTTTATAAAGGGCTCTTGTTTATAAACGGCTCTTGTTTGTAAAGGGCTCTGTTTTATGACGGGCTCTGGTTTATAAAGGGTTCTTGTTTATAAAGGACCCTGGTTTTTAATGGGATCTGGCTTATAAAGGCCTCTGGTTTATAACAGGCTCTGGTTTACAACAGGCTCTGTTGAATAAAGAGCTCTGGTTTATAACTGGCTCTGGTTTTTAACTGGCTTTGGTTTATAAAGGGCTCTGGTTTATAAAGGGCTGTGGTTTATAACAGGGTCTAGTATATATAGGGCTTTGGTTTATAAAGGGCTTTGGTTTATAAAGAGCTCTGGTTTATGAAGGGGTATGTTTTATAACGGGATCCGGTTTATAAAGGGTTCTGGTTCATGAAGGGTGCTAGTTTTTATTGGGCTCTAGTTTAAAAAGGGCTTTGGTTTCTAAAGGGCTTTGGTTTATGAAGGGCTTTGGTTTATAAAGGGCTTTGGTTTAAAAAGGCCTCTGGTTTATAACAGGCTCTGGTTTATAACCGTCTTTGGTTTATGAAGGGCTCTGGTTTATAACGGGCTGTGGTTTATAACAGGCTCTGGTTTATAACGGGCTCTGGTTTATAAAGGGTTCTGGTTTATAAAGGGCTCTGGTATATAACCGGCTCTGGTTTAAAAAGGGCTTTGGTTTATAAAGGGCTTTGGTTTCTAATGGGATTTGATTTTTAAAGGGCTCTGGTTTATAACGGGCTCTGTTTTATAAATGGTTCTGTTTTATAAAGGGCTCTGGTTTTTAATGGCTCTGGTATATAACGGGCTCTAGTTTATAACCAAATTTGGTTTATAAAGGGCTCTGGTTTATAAAGGGCCCTGGTTTATTACAGGCTCTGGTATATAAAGGGCTTTGGTTTCTAAAGGGCTTTGGTTTGTAAATGGAGCTGGTTTATAAAGGGCTCTGGTTTATAAAGTGTTCTGGTTTATAACGGGCTCTGGTTTAAAAAGGGCTTTGGTTTCTAAAGGGCTTTGGTTTATAAAGGGCTTTGATTTATATAGGGCTCTGGTTTATAACGGCTCTGGTTTATAAAGGGCTATGGTTTGTAATGGGCTCTGGTTCATAATGGGCTCTGGTTTATAACAGGCTCAGGTATATAGAGGGCTTTGGTTTCTAAAAGGCTTTGGTTCATAAAGGGCTCTGGTTTATAAAGGGCTCTGGTTTGTAAAGGGCTCTGGTTTATAAAGGGCCCTGGTATTTAATGGGATCTGGCTTTTAAAGGCCTCTGGTTTACAACAGGCTCTGGTTTATAACCGGCTTTGGTTTATAAAGGTTCTGGTTTATAACAGGCTCTGGTTTATAACCAGCTTTGGTTTATAAAGGGCTCTGGTTTATTAAGGGCTCTGGTTTATAACAGGCTCTGGTGAATAAAGAGCTCTGGTTTATAACAGGCTCTGGTTTATAACCGGCTTTGGTTAATAAAGGGCTCTGGTTTATAAAGGGCTGTGGTTTGTAAAGGGCTCTGGTTTATAAAGGGCAATGGTTTATAACAGGATCTGGTTTATAAAGGGCTCTGGTTTAAAAAGGGCTCTGGTTTTTAATGGGCTCTAGTTTAAAAGGGCTTTGGTTTCTAAAGGGCTTTGGTTTATGAAGGGCTTTGGTTTATAAAGGGCTTTGGTTTATGAAGGGCTTTGGTTTATAAAGGGCTTTGGTTTATAAAGGGCTCTGGTTTATAACGGGCTCTGGTTTATAAAGGGTTCTGGTTTATAAAGGGCTCTGGTTTTTAAAGGTCTCTGGTTTATAACAGGCTCAGGTATATAAAGGGCTTTGGTTTCTAAAGGGCTTTGGTTTCTAAAACGCTTTGGTTTATAAAGGGCTCTGGTTTATAAAGGGCTCTGGTTTGTAAAGGGCTCTGGTTTATGACGGGCTCTGGTTTATAAAGGGTTCTGGTTTATAAAGGGCCCTGGTATTTAATGGGATCTGGCTTTTAAAGGCCTCTGGTTTATAACAGGCTCTGGGTTATAACCGGCTTTGGTTTATAAAGGGTTCAGGTTTATAACAGGCTGTGGTTTATAGCAGGCTCTGGTATATAGAGGGCTTTGGTTTATAAAGGGCTTTGGTTTATAAAGAGCTCTGGTTTATAAAGGACAATGGTTTATAACGGGATATGGTTTATAAAGGGCTCTGGTTTATAAAGGGCTCTGGTTTTGAATGGGATCTAGTTTAAAAAGGGCTTTCGTTTCTAAAGGGCTTTGGTTTATGAAGGGCTTTGGTTTATAAAGGGCTTTGGTTTATAAAGGGCTCTGGTTTATAACGGGCTCTGGTTTATAAAGGGTTCTGGTTTATAAAGGGCTCTGGTTTTTAACAGCCTCTGGCTTATAACGGGCTTTGGTTTAAAAAGGCCTCTGGTTTATAACAGGCTCTGGTTTATAACCGTCTTTGGTTTATGAAGGGCTCTGGTTTATAACGGGCTGTGGTTTATAACAGGCTCTGGTTTATAATGGTCTCTGGTTTATAAAAGGTTCTGGTTTATAAAGGGCTCTGGTATATAACCGGCTCTGGTTTATAAAGGGCTGTGGTTTATAAAGGGCTATGGTTTATAACAGGCTCTGGTGAATAAAGAGCTCTGGTTTATAACAGGCTCTGGTTTATAACCGGCTTCGGTTTATAAAGGGCTCTGGTTTATAACAGGCTCTGGTGAATAAAGAGCTCTGGTTTATAACAGGCTCTGGTTTATAACCGGCTTTGGTTTATAAAGGGCTCTGGTTTATAAAGGGCTGTGGTTTATAGCAGGCTCTGGTATATAGAGGGCTTTGGTTTATAAAGGGCTTTGGTTTATAAAGAGCTCTGGTTTATAAAGGGCAATGGTTTATAACGGGATCTGGTTTATAAAGGGCTCTGGTTTATAAAGGGCTCTGGTTTTTAATGGGCTCTAGTTTAAAAAGGGCTTTGGTTTCTAAAGGGCTTTGGTTTATGAAGGACTTTGGTTTATCAAGGGCTTTGGTTTATAAAGGGCTCTGGTTTATAATGGGCTCTGGTTTATATAGGGTTCTGGTTTATAAAGGGCTCTGGTTTTTAAAGGTCTCTGGTTTATAACAGGCTCAGGTATATAAAGGGCTTTGGTTTCTAAAGGGCTTTGGTTTCTAAAAGGCTTTGGTTTATAAAGGGCTCTGGTTTATAAAGGGTTCTGGTTTATAAAGGGCCCTGGTATTTAATGGGATCTGGCTTTTAAAGGCCTCTGGTTTATAACAGGCTTTGGTTTATAAAGGGTTCTGGTTTATAACAGGCTCTGGTTTATAACCAGCTTTGGTCTATAAAGGGCACTGGTTTGTAAGGGGCTCTGTTTTATGACGGGCTCTGGTTTATAAAGGGTTCTTGTTTATAAAGCACTCTGTTTTTAAAAGGGCTCTGGTTTATAAGGTGCTCTGGTTTATAAAAGCTTCTGGTTTATAAACGGCTCTGGTTTGTAATGGGCTCTGGTTCATAATGGGCTCTGGTTTATTACCGGCTTTGGTTTATAAAGGGCTGTGGTTTATAAAGGGCTATGGTTTATAAATGGCTCTGGTTTATAACCGGCTTTGGTTTATATAGGGCCCCTGTTTATAACCGGGTTTGGTTTATAAAGGGCTCTGGTTTATAACAGGCTCTGGTTTGTAATGGGCTCTGGTTTATAACGGGCTCTGGTTTATAACCGGCTTTGGTTTATAAAGGGCTCTGGTTTATAACAGGCTCTGGTTTGTAATGGGCTCTGGTTTATAACGGGCTCTGGTTTATAACCGGCTTTGGTTTATAAAGGGCTCTGGTTTATAACAGGCTCTGGTTTATAACCAGCTTTGGTTTATAAAGGGCTCTGGTTTATAACGGGCTCTGATCTATAACCGGCTCTAGTTTAAAAAGGGCTCTGGTTTATAAAGGGCTGTGGTTTATAGCAGGCTCTGGTATATAGAGGACTTTGGTTTAGAAAGGGCTCTCGTTTATAAAGGGCTGTGGTTTATAACAGGCTCTAGTGAATAAAGAGCTCTGGTTTATAACAGGCTCTGGTTTATAACCGGCTCTGGTTTAAAAAGGGCTTTGGTCTCTAAAGGGCTTTTGTTTATAAAGGGCTCTGGTTTATAAAGCACTCTGTTTTTTAAAGGGCTCTGGTTTATAATGTGCTCTGGTTTATAAAGGCTTCCGGTTTATAACGGGATCTGGTTTATAAAGGGCTCTGGTTTATAAAGGGCTCTGGTTTTTAATGGGCTCTAGTTTAAAAAGGGCTTTGGTTTCTAAAGGGCTTTGGTTTATGAAGGACTTTGGTTTATCAAGGGCTTTGGTTTATAAAGGGCTCTGGTTTATAATGGGCTCTGGTTTATATAGGGTTCTGGTTTATAAAGGGCTCTGGTTTTTAAAGGTCTCTGGTTTATAACAGGCTCAGGTATATAAAGGGCTTTGGTTTCTAAAGGGCTTTGGTTTCTAAAAGGCTTTGGTTTATAAAGGGCTCTGGTTTATAAAGGGCTCTGGTTTGTAAAGGGCTCTGGTTTATGACGGGCTCTGGTTTATAAAGGGTTCTGGTTTATAAAGGGCCCTGGTATTTAATGGGATCTGGCTTTTAAAGGCCTCTGGTTTATAACAGGCTTTGGTTTATAAAGGGTTCTGGTTTATAACAGGCTCTGGTTTATAACCAGCTTTGGTCTATAAAGGGCTCTGGTTTGTAAGGGGCTCTGTTTTATGATGGGCTCTGGTTTATAAAGGGTTCTTGTTTATAAAGCGCTCTGTTTTTAAAAGGGCTCTGGTTTATAAGGTGCTCTGGTTTATAAAAGCTTCTGGTTTATAAACGGCTCTGGTTTGTAATGGGCTCTGGTTCATAATGGGCTCTGGTTTATTACCGGCTTTGGTTTATAAAGGGCTGTGGTTTATAAAGGGCTATGGTTTATAAATGGCTCTGGTTTATAACCGGCTTTGGTTTATATAGGGCTCTGGTTTATAACCGGGTTTGGTTTATAAAGGGCTCTGGTTTATAACAGGCTCTGGTTTGTAATGGGCTCTGGTTTATAACGGGCTCTGGTTTATAACCGGCTTTGGTTTATAAAGGGCTCTGGTTTATAACAGGCTCTGGTTTGTAATGGGCTCTGGTTTATAACGGGCTCTGGTTTATAACCGGCTTTGGTTTATAAAGGGCTCTGGTTTATAACAGGCTCTGGTTTATAACCAGCTTTGGTTTATAAAGGGCTCTGGTTTATAACGGGCTCTGATCTATAACCGGCTCTAGTTTAAAAAGGGCTGTGGTTTATAAAGGGCTGTGGTTTATAGCAGGCTCTGGTATATAGAGGACTTTGGTTTATAAAGGGCTCTCGTTTATAAAGGGCTGTGGTTTATAACAGGCTCTAGTGAATAAAGAGCTCTGGTTTATAACAGGCTCTGGTTTATAACCGGCTCTGGTTTAAAAAGGGCTTTGGTCTCTAAAGGGCTTTTGTTTATAAAGGGCTCTGGTTTATAAAGCACTCTGTTTTTTAAAGGGCTCTGGTTTATAATGTGCTCTGGTTTATAAAGGCTTCCGGTTTATAAAGGGTTCTGGTTTATGAAGGGTGCTAGTTTTTATTGGGCTCTAGTTTAAAAAGGGCTTTGGTTTCTAAAGGGCTTTGGTTTATGAAGGGCTTTGGTTTATAAAGGGCTTTGGTTTAAAAAGGCCTCTGGTTTATAACAGGCTCTGGTTTATAACCGTCTTTGGTTTATGAAGGGCTCTGGTTTATAACGGGCTGTGGTTTATAACAGGCTCTGGTTTATAACGGGCTCTGGTTTATAACCAGCTTTGGTTTATAAAGGGCTCTGGTTTATTAAGGGCTCTGGTTTATAACAGGCTCTGGTGAATAAAGAGCTCTGGTTTATAACAGGCTCTGGTTTATAACCGGCTTTGGTTTATAAAGGGCTCTGGTCTATAAAGGGCTGTGGTTTATAGCAGGCTCTGGTATATAGAGGGCTTTGGTTTATAAAGGGCTTTGGTTTATGAAGGGCTTTGGTTTATAAAGGGTTCTGGTTTATAAAGGGCTCTGGTTTTTAAAGGTCTCTGGTTTATAACAGGCTCAGGTATATAAAGGGCTTTGGTTTCTAAAGGGCTTTGGTTTCTAAAACGCTTTGGTTTATAAAGGGCTCTGGTTTATAAAGGGCTCTGGTTTGTAAAGGGCTCTGGTTTATGACGGGCTCTGGTTTGTAAAGGGCTCTGGTTTATGACGGGCTCTGGTTTATAAAGGGCCCTGGTATTTAATTGGATCTGGCTTTTAAAGGCCTCTGGTTTATAACAGGCTTTGGTTTATAAAGGGTTCTGGTTTATAACAGGCTCTGGTTTATAACCAGCTTTGGTTTATAAAGGGCTCTGGTTTATTAAGGGCTCTGGTTTATAACAGGCTCTGGTGAATAAAGAGCTCTGGTTTATAACAGGCTCTGGTTTATAACCGGCTTTGGTTTATAAAGGGCTCTGGTCTATAAAGGGCTGTGGTTTATAGCAGGCTCTGGTATATAGAGGGCTTTGGTTTATAAAGGGCTTTGGTTTATAAAGAGCTCTGGTTTATAAAGGGCAATGGTTTATAACGCGACATGGTTTATAAAGGGCTCTGGTTTATAAAGGGCTCTGGTTTTTAATGGGCTCTAGTTTAAAAAGGGCTTTGGTTTCTAAAGGGCTTTGGTTTATGAAGGGCTTTGGTTTATAAAGTGCTTTGGTTTATAAATGGCTCTGGTTTATAAAGGGCTATGGTTTATAACAGGCTCTGGTGAATAAAGAGCTCTGGTTTATAACAGGCTCTGGTTTATAACCGGCTTTGGTTTATAAAGGGCTCTGGTTTATAACAGGCTCTGGTGAATAAAGAGCTCTGGTTTATAACAGGCTCTGGTTTATAACCGGCTTTGGTTTATAAAGGGCTTTGGTTTATAAAGAGCTCTGATTTATAAAGTTCAATGGTTTATAACGGGATCTGGGTTATAAAGGGCTCTGGTTTATAAAGGGCTCTGGTTTTTAATGGGCTCTAGTTTAAAAAGGGCTTTGGTTTCTAAAGGGCTTTGGTTTATGAAGGGCTTTGGTTTATGAAGGGCTTTGGTTTATAAAGGGCTCTGGTTTATAACAGGCTCTGGTTTATAAAGGGTTCTGGTTTATAAAGGGCTCTGGTTTTTAAAGGTCTCTGGTTTATAAAGGGCTCTGGTTTTTAATGGGCTCTAGTTTAAAAAGGGCTTTGGTTTCTAAAGGGCTTTGGTTTATGAAGGGCTTTGGTTTATAAAGTGCTTTGGTTTTTAACAGCCTCTGGCTTATAACGGGCTTTGGTTTAAAAAGGCCTCTGGTTTATAACAGGCTCTGGTTTATAACCGTCTTTGGTTTATGAAGGGCTCTGGTTTATAATGGGCTGTGGTTTATAACAGGCTCTGGTTTATAACGGGCTCTGGTTTATAAAAGGTTCTGGTTTATAAAGGGCTCTGGTATATAACCGGCTCTGGTTTATAAAGGGCTTTGGTTTATAAAGGGCTCTGGTTTATAACGGCTCTGGTTTTGAAAGGGATCTGGTCTATAACGGGCTCTGTTTTATAAAGGGTTCTGGTTTATAAAGGGCTCTGATTTATAAAGGGCTCTGGATTATTACAGGCTCTGGTATAAAAAGGGCTTTGGTTTATAAAGGGCGCTGGTTTATAAAGGGCTCTGGTTTATAAAGGGCTAAGGTTTATAACGGGCTCTGGTTTATAACAGGCTCTGGTTTATAACCAGATTTGGTTTATAAAGGGCTCTGGTTTATAACGGGCTCTGGTCTATAACCGGCTCTGGTTTAAAAAGGGCTCTGGTTTTTACCGCACTCTGGTCTATAACCGGCTCTGGTTTAAAAAGGCCTTTGGTTTATAACGGGCTCTGGTCTATAACCGGCTCTGGTTTAAAAAGGCCTTTGGTTTCTAAAGGGCTTTGGTTTCTAAAGGGCTTTGGTTTATGAAGGGCTCTGGTTTATAAAGGGCTCTGGTTTTTAAAGGGCTCTGGTTTATAACGGGCTCTGGTTTATAACAGGCTCTGGTTTATTACCAGCTCTGGTTTAAAAAGGGCTTTGGTTTCTAAAGGGGTTTGGTTTATAAAGCGCTCTGTTTTTTAAAGGGCTCTGG
Source organism: Cyprinodon diabolis (assembly GCA_030533445.1). Taxonomy (NCBI): domain Eukaryota; kingdom Metazoa; phylum Chordata; class Actinopteri; order Cyprinodontiformes; family Cyprinodontidae; genus Cyprinodon; species Cyprinodon diabolis. The sequence goes on from CM060076.1 coordinate 42,276,170, forward strand.
TTTATAAAGTGCTCTGGTTTATAAAGACTTCTCTCTCGTATATAAAGGGCTCTGGTTTGCAATGGGCTCTGGTTCATAATGGGCTCTTGTTTATAACCGGCTTTGGTTTATAAAGGGCTGTGGTTTATAAAGGGCTATTGTTTATAACGGGTTTTGGTTTATAACCGGCTTTGGTTTATATAGGGCTCTGGTTTATAACAGGCTCTGGTTTATAACCGGCTTTGGTTTATACAGGGCTCTAGTTTATAAAGGGCTCTGGTTTATAACAGGCTCAGGTATATAAAGGGCTTTGGTTTCTAAAGGGCTTTGGTTTCTAAAGGGCTTTGGATTCTAAAGGGCTTTGGTTTTTAAAGGGCTTTGGTTTCTAAAGGGTTCTGGTTTATAAAGGGCTCTGGTTTTTAATGGGATCTGGCTTATAAAGGCCCCTGGTTTATAAAAGGCTCTGGTTTATAACCGGCTTTGGTTTATAAAGGGTTCTGGTTTATAACAGGCTCTGGTTTTAACCGGCTTTTGTTTATAAAGGGCTCTGGTTTATTAAGGGCTCTGGTTTATAACAGGCTCTGGTGAATAAAGAGCTCTGGTTTATAACAGGCTCTAGTTTATAACCGGCTTTGGTTTCTAAAGGGCTTTGGTTTATAAAGGGCTGTGGTCTATAAAGGGCTCTGGTTTGTAAAGGGCTCTGTTTTATGACCGGCTCTGGTTTATAAAGGGTTCTTGTTTATAAAGGACCCTGGTTTTTAATGGGATTTGGCTTATAAAGGCCTCTGGTTTATAACAGGCTCTGGTTTATAACAGGCTCTGTTGAATAAAGAGCTCTGGTTTATAACAGGCTCTGGTTTTTAACCGGCTTTGGTTTATAAAGGGCTCTGGTTTATAAAGGGCTTTGGTTTATAACAGGCTCTAGTATATAGAGGGCTTTGGTTTATAAAGGGCTTTGGTTTATGAAGAGCTCTGGTTTATAAAGGGCTATGGTTTATAACGGGATGTGGTTTATAAAGGGTTCTGGTTTATGAAGGGTTCTAGTTTTTAATGGGCTCTTGTTTAAAAAGGGCTTTGGTTTCTAAAGGGCTTTGGTTTATGAAGGACTTTGGTTTATAAAGGGCTCTGGTTTATAACGGGCTATGGTTTATAAAGGGTTCTGGTTTATGAAGGGTTCTAGTTTTTAATGGGCTCTAGTTTAAAAAGGGCTTTGGTTTAAAAAGACCTCTGGTTTATAACCGTCTTTGGTTTATGAAGGGTCTCTGGTTTATAACGGGCTGTGGTTTATAACAGGCTCTGGTTTATAACGTTCTCTGGTTTATAAAGGGTTCTGGTTTATAAAGGGCTCTGGTATATAACCGGCTCTGGTTTAAAAAGGGCTTTGGTTTATAAAGGGCTTTGGTTTATAAAGGGCTCTGGTTTATAACGCCTCTGGTTTTGAAAGGGATCTGGTTTATAACGGGCTCTGGTTTATAAAGGGCTCTGATTTATAAAGGGCTCTGGATTATTACAGGCTCTGGTATAAAAAGGGCTTTCATTTCTAAAGGACGCTGGTTTATAAAGGGCTCTGGTTTATAAAGGGCTAAGGTTTTTAACTGGCTCTGGTTTATAACAGGCTCTGGTTTATAACCGGCTTTGGTTTATAAAGGGCTCTGGTTTATAACAGGCTCTGGTTTATAACCAGCTTTGGTTTATAAAGGGCTCTGGTTTATAACGGGCTCTGGTCTATAACGGGCTCTGGTTTAAAAAGGGCTCTGGTTTTTAACGCGCTCTGGTCTATAACCGGCTCTGGTTTAAAAAGGCCTTTGGTTTATAACGGGCTCTGGTCTATAACCGGCTCTGGTTTAAAAATGCCTTTGGTTTCTAAAGGGCTTTGGTTTCTAATGGGCTTTGGTTTATAAAGCGCTCTGCTTTTTAAAGGGCTCTGGTTTATAAGGTGCTCTGGTTTAGAAAGGCTTCTGGTTTATAAAGGGCTCTGGTTTGTAATGTGTTCTGGTTCATAATGGGCTCTGGTTTATAATCGGCTTTGGTTTATAAAGGGCTGTGGTTTATAAAGGGCTATGGTTTATAATGGGCTCTGGTTTATAACCGGCTTTGGTTTATATAGGGCTCTGGTTTATAACAGGCTCTGGTTTATAACCGGCTTTGGTTTATACAGGGCTCTAGTTTATAAAGGGCTCTGGTTTTATAACAGGCTCAGGTATATAAAGGGCTTTGGTTTCTAAAGGGCTCTGGTTTATAAAGGGCTCTGGTTTATAAAGGGCTGTGGTTTATGACGGTCTCTGGTTTGTAAAGGGTTCTGGTTTATAAAGGGCCCTGGTTTTTAATGGGATCTGGCTTATAAAGGCCTCTGGTTTATAACAGGCTCTGGTTTATAAACGGCTTTGGTTTATAAAGGGTTCTGGTTTATAACAGGCTCTGGTGAATAAAGAGCTCTGGTGTATAACAGGCTCTAGTTTATAACCGGCTTTGGTTTATAAAGGGCTCAGGTGAATAAAGAGCTCTGGTTTTTAACAGGCTCTAGTTTATAACCGGCTTTGGTTTATAAAGGGCTCTGGTTAATAAAGGGCTGTGGTTTATAGCAGGCTCTGGTATTATAGAGGACTTTGGTTTATAAAGGGCTCTGGTTTATAAAGGGCTGTGGTTTATAACAGGCTCTGGTGAATAAAGAGCTCTGGTTTATAACAGGCTCTGGTTTATAACCGGCTTTGGTTTATAAAGGGCTCTGGTTTATAAAGAGCTCTGGTTTATAACAGGCTCTGGTTTATAACCAGCTTTGGTTTATAAAGGGCTCTGATTTATAAAGGGCTGTGGTTTATAGCAGGCTCTGGTATATAGAGGGCTTTGATTTATAAAGGGCTTTGGTTTATGAAGAGCTCTGGTTTATAAAGGGCTATGGTTTATAACGGGATGTGGTTTATAAAGGGTTCTGGTTTATGAAGGGTTCTAGTTTTTAATGGGCTCTTGTTTAAAAAGGGCTTTGGTTTCTAAAGGGCTTTGGTTTATGAAGGACTTTGGTTTATAAAGGGCTCTGGTTTATAACGGGCTCTGGTTTATAAAGGGTTCTGGTTTATGAAGGGTTCTAGTTTTTAATGGGCTCTAGTTTAAAAAGGGCTTTGGTTTAAAAAGACCTCTGGTTTATAACCGTCTTTGGTTTATGAAGGGTCTCTGGTTTATAACGGGCTGTGGTTTATAACAGGCTCTGGTTTATAACGTTCTCTGGTTTATAAAGGGTTCTGGTTTATAAAGGGCTCTGGTATATAACCGGCTCTGGTTTAAAAAGGGCTTTGGTTTATAAAGGGCTTTGGTTTATAAAGGGCTTTGGTTTATAAAGGGCTCTGGTTTATAACGCCTCTGGTTTTGAAAGGGATCTGGTTTATAACGGGCTCTGGTTTATAAAGGGCTCTGATTTATAAAGGGCTCTGGATTATTACAGGCTCTGGTATAAAAAGGGCTTTCATTTCTAAAGGACGCTGGTTTATAAAGGGCTCTGGTTTATAAAGGGCTAAGGTTTTTAACTGGCTCTGGTTTATAACAGGCTCTGGTTTATAACCGGCTTTGGTTTATAAAGGGCTCTGGTTTATAACAGGCTCTGGTTTATAACCAGCTTTGGTTTATAAAGGGCTCTGGTTTATAACGGGCTCTGGTCTATAACGGGCTCTGGTTTAAAAAGGGCTCTGGTTTTTAACGCGCTCTGGTCTATAACCGGCTCTGGTTTAAAAAGGCCTTTGGTTTATAACGGGCTCTGGTCTATAACCGGCTCTGGTTTAAAAATGCCTTTGGTTTCTAAAGGGCTTTGGTTTCTAATGGGCTTTGGTTTATAAAGCGCTCTGCTTTTTAAAGGGCTCTGGTTTATAAGGTGCTCTGGTTTAGAAAGGCTTCTGGTTTATAAAGGGCTCTGGTTTGTAAAGTGCTCTGGTTCATAATGGGCTCTGGTTTATAACCGGCTTTGGTTTATATAGGGCTCTGGTTTATAACAGGCTCTGGTTTATAACCGGCTTTGGTTTATACAGGGCTCTAGTTTATAAAGGGCTCTGGTTTTATAACAGGCTCAGGTATATAAAGGGCTTTGGTTTATAAAGGGCTCTGGTTTATAAAGGGCTCTGGTTTATAAAGGGCTGTGGTTTCTGACGGTCTCTGGTTTGTAAAGGGTTCTGGTTTATAAAGGGCCCTGGTTTTTAATGGGATCTGGCTTATAAAGGCCTCTGGTTTATAACAGGCTCTGGTTTATAAACGGCTTTGGTTTATAAAGGGTTCTGGTTTATAACAGGCTCTGGTGAATAAAGAGCTCTGGTTTATAACAGGCTCTAGTTTATAACCGGCTTTGGTTTATAAAGGGCTCTGGTTAATAAAGGGCTGTGGTTTATAGCAGGCTCTGGTATATAGAGGACTTTGGTTTATAAAGGGCTCTGGTTTATAAAGGGCTGTGGTTTATAACAGGCTCTGGTGAATAAAGAGCTCTGGTTTATAACAGGCTCTGGTTTATAACCGGCTTTGGTTTATAAAGGGCTCTGGTTTATAAAGAGCTCTGGTTTATAACAGGCTCTGGTTTATAACCAGCTTTGGTTTATAAAGGGCTCTGGTTTATAAAGGGCTGTGGTTTATAGCAGGCTCTGGTATATAGAGGGCTTTGATTTATAAAGGGCTTTGGTATATAAAGAGCTCTAGTTCATAAAGGGCTATGGTTTATAACGGGAACTGGTTTATAAAGGGCTCTGGTTTTAAATGGGCTCTGGTTTAAAAAGGGCTTCGGTTTCTAAACAGCTTTGGTTTATAAAGGGCTTTGGTTTATAAAGGGCTCTGGTTTATAAAGGGTTCTGGTTTATATAGGGCTCTGGTTTATAACAGGCTCTGGTTTATAACCGTCTTTGGTTTATGAAGGGCTCTGGTTTATAACGGGCTGTGGTTTATAACAGGCTCTGGTTTATAATGGTCTCTGGTTTATAAAAGGTTCTGGTTTATAAAGGGCTCTGGTATATAACCGGCTCTGGTTTATAAAGGGCTGTGGTTTATAAAGGGCTATGGTTTATAACAGGCTCTGGTGAATAAAGAGCTCTGGTTTATAACAGGCTCTGGTTTATAACCGGCTTTGGTTTATAAAGGGCTCTGGTTTATAAAGGGCTGTGGTTTATAGCAGGCTCTGGTATATAGAGGGCTTTGGTTTATAAAGGGCTTTGGTTTATAAAGAGCTCTGGTTTATAAAGGGCAATGGTTTATAACGGGATCTGGTTTATAAAGGGCTCTGGTTTATAAAGGGCTCTGGTTTTTAATGGGCTCTAGTTTAAAAAGGGCTTTGGTTTCTAAAGGGCTTTGGTTTATGAAGGACTTTGGTTTATCAAGGGCTTTGGTTTATAAAGGGCTCTGGTTTATAACGGGCTCTGGTTTATATAGGGTTCTGGTTTATAAAGGGCTCTGGTTTTTAAAGGTCTCTGGTTTATAACAGGCTCAGGTATATAAAGGGCTTTGGTTTCTAAAGGGCTTTGGTTTCTAAAAGGCTTTGGTTTATAAAGGGCTCTGGTTTATAAAGGGCTCTGGTTTGTAAAGGGCTCTGGTTTATGACGGGCTCTGGTTCATAAAGGGTTCTGGTTTATAAAGGGCCCTGGTATTTAATGGGATCTGGCTTTTAAAGGCCTCTGGTTTATAACAGGCTTTCGTTTATAAAGGGTTCTGGTTTATAACAGGCTCTTGTTTATAACCAGCTTTGGTTTATAAAGGGCTCTGGTTTATTAAGGGCTCTGGTTTATAACAGGCTCTGGTGAATAAAGAGCTCTGGTTTATAACAGGCTCTGGTTTATAACCGGCTTTGGTTTATAAAGGGCTCTGGTCTATAAAGGGCGGTGGTTTATAGCAGGCTCTGGTATATAGAGGGCTTTGGTTTATAAAGGGCTTTGGTTTATAAAGAGCTCTGGTTTATAAAGGGCAATGGTTTATAAAGCGACATGGTTTATAAAGGGCTCTGGTTTATAAAGGGCTCTGGTTTGTAATGGGCTCTAGTTTAAAAAAGGGCTTTGGTTTCTAAAGGGCTTTGGTTTATGAAGGACTTTGGTTTATCAAGGGCTTTGGTTTATAAAGGGCTCTGGTTTATAACGGTCTCTGGTTTATATAGGGTTCTGGTTTATAAAGGGCTCTGGTTTTTAAAGGTCTCTGGTTTATAACAGGCTCAGGTATATAAAGGGCTTTGGTTTCTAAAGGGCTTTGGTTTCTAAAAGGCTTTGGTTTATAAAGGGCTCTGGTTTATAAAGGGCTCTGGTTTGTAAAGGGCTCTGGTTTATGACGGGCTATGGTTTATAAAGGGCCCTGGTATTTAATTGGATCTGGCTTTTAAAGGCCTCTGGTTTATAACAGGCTTTGGTTTATAAAGGGTTCTGGTTTATAACAGGCTCTGGTTTATAACCAGCTTTGGTTTATAAAGGGCTCTGGTTTATTAAGGGCTCTGGTTTATAACAGGCTCTGGTGAATAAAGAGCTCTGGTTTATAACAGGCTCTGGTTTATAACCGGCTTTGGTTTATAAAGGGCTCTGGTCTATAAAGGGCTGTGGTTTATAGCAGGCTCTGGTATATAGAGGGCTTTGGTTTATAAAGGGCTTTGGTTTATAAAGAGCTCTGGTTTATAAAGGGCAATGGTTTATAAAGCGACATGGTTTATAAAGGGCTCTGGTTTATAAAGGGCTCTGGTTTTTAATGGGCTCTAGTTTAAAAAGGGCTTTGGTTTCTAAAGGGCTTTGGTTTATGAAGGACTTTGGTTTATCAAGGGCTTTGGTTTATAAAGGGCTCTGGTTTATAACGGTCTCTGGTTTATATAGGGTTCTGGTTTATAAAGGGCTCTGGTTTTTAAAGGTCTCTGGTTTATAACAGGCTCAGGTATATAAAGGGCTTTGGTTTCTAAAGGGCTTTGGTTTCTAAAAGGCTTTGGTTTATAAAGGGCTCTGGTTTATAAAGGGCTCTGGTTTGTAAAGGGCTCTGGTTTATGACGGGCTCTGGTTTATAAAGGGCCCTGGTATTTAATTGGATCTGGCTTTTAAAGGCCTCTGGTTTATAAGAGGCTTTGGTTTATAAAGGGTTCTGGTTTATAACAGGCTCTGGTTTATAACCAGCTTTGGTTTATAAAGGGCTCTGGTTTATTAAGGGCTCTGGTTTATAACAGGCTCTGGTGAATAAAGAGCTCTGGTTTATAACAGGCTCTGGTTTATAACCGGCTTTGGTTTATAAAGGGCTCTGGTCTATAAAGGGCTGTGGTTTATAGCAGGCTCTGGTATATAGAGGGCTTTGGTTTATAAAGGGCTTTGGTTTATAAAGAGCTCTGGTTTATAAAGGGCAATGGTTTATAACGGGATATGGTTTATACAGGGCTCTGGTTTATAAAGGGCTCTGGTTTTTAATGACTTTGACTTTTAACAGCACTTTATTTACACAATTCAAACATATATACAATTGACGTAAAACAAGTGTCAGTTAAAAATCATTATTATAGTAAAACAAGTGTCAGTTAAAAATCATCAAATGAGGAGCTTGTTAAAATGCAGTTCTCCATCATCTGACACAGTACACAAAATGTTTTTAAAACCCCACAACTGAATAAAATCCTCAATGTTCTGTGTGGCTCGGTTGAAGTGAAACTCCAGCCTGATCCTGGCTTTAAGGTTGCACTTCCACAGAGCCACGGCGTTAAGGTGAGGTCTCTCCTGCAGTCTGTCTCTACGGGACAAATAAATAGCCAGTTTAGCTTCACTGATTAAAAAGTTCAAAAGTCTGGCCTTTGTCTTGTTGCCCTTGTTTTGACACACTCCTCCAATAAATAGAGAAGTTGTAAAAACGGAGCTAAAAAGACTAAAAACATTTGCTAAAAGGCTAAAAATTGTCTTTAGTCTGACGCAATCCATAAAAACATGAAAAACATTTTCAGACAGACTGCAGAAGGGACATTCGTTTAAAACACCCTGATAGATGACGGATAAAAACGAGTTTGTGGCGATGGCGCCATGTAGAATCCTCCACTGGAGATCACCAGTTATTTTTTTAATTGGAGGCTTATATAAAGTCCTCCACTGGGGTGCTCTGCCAGCAATTTTATCCGTCCATAAGCAGACTGCGCGGTTCACAAGGTGTCTTTGAGTCATCATTTTTGAGCAGGCTCGATAAACAGTTTTTTGGTCCATGTTGAATAAAACCATCTTCTGTGGGTCCAGGCTGGAGAGCAGAGGTCCACTTTGGTTGGGGAGCTCGGTGTATAGGGTCAAGCCAGGAAAGGAGTCCGTTGGGTCTGGTTGGCTCAGTCCTTCGCAGTAGTCAGAGAGAAGGCTCCTCTCCTTGGCCGACAGCTTTCCCCTCAAGAGGTCCAGGAAGCGCCGCACCAGCCTGGCGGACCGTACTCCCATCACGGAACCCAAGGCCACGATGTTGGAGAGGGACGGTCCTGCGGTCTCCACCATCTGTTTCAAGTTTGTCATCTTGGATCGGCGCAGCGCCTCCGACAGCCCTGGTCCCGCATGGTCGCACACGTCCAGCCTCGACCCACAGATCAAGGGCTCCTGTAGAAGCCAGTGCAGAGAGTTAATCGTTTGGGATGGTTTTAGTTTAAACAGGGCACATGATTTAAAAACGCCCTAATAAAATTCCGGCAACCCCCTTAAGTTTAAAAGACTTAAATCTGTTAAAAACAGAGCCGCATCCAGCCCCAAGTTATTAACGCGTTTTAAAACGCAGCTGGCCACGTCCCTCCACACTAAGTCGAGTGGCCCTGACAGGTATTTTTGAACAAAACGTAATCTAAAAGCTGCCGTTCTCCTGGCTAGGTGAACAAGGCCCTGGCCCCCCTCTTCTCTGGGTAAAAACAATACAGACTGTGGCACCCAATGAAACCTGTTCCAAAAGAAGTCGACCATTTTGGCTTGTATGTTGGCCAACAAATTGGATGGTGGATCCAGGCAGGAGAGTTTGTGCCACAGCTGTGAAGCAACAAGGTTATTTAAAACTAAAACCCTTCCCCTGTATGACATGTGGGAGTGTAGCCATCTCCACTTTTCAAGTTTAGTTTTTATTCTTTGTTCCAGGTTTTCCCAGTTCTTTTTTTCAGTGTTTTCGTTGCCTAAAAACAAACCAAGATATTTAAAACCATCTCTTCTCCATAAAAGTCCTTGAGGGAGAACTGGGAGTCCTTCACGCCATTCACCCACTGCCAGGGCTTCGCTTTTTCCCCAGTTCACCCTCGCAGAAGATAAAATGGAGAACTTATTTGTCATTTCGGTCAGTTTGTCAACATGTTGTTGGTTTCTGGTAAAAACAACAACATCATCAGCATAGGCAGATAAAACCACTCTACTGTTAAAACCAGGTAAAACCAAACCATGAACACTGGAACGTATCTTTTGAAGCAGGGGTTCCAGGGAGAGCGCGTAGAGCATCCCGGACAGAGCGCAGCCTTGCCGAACACCTCTACGCACCCTAAAAGGAGCACACAGGTTACCGTTAATCTTTAACATGCTCTCAATGCCACTGTACATCACCTTGATCTTGGCGATCAGACCGGCGCCAAACCCAAACTTCTCCAGCACTTGCCACATGAAGCTGTGCTCGACGCGATCAAACGCCTTTTCTTGATCTAATGCGATCAAGCCAGTTCTTAGACCCAATGAACCGGAGACCTCCAAAACGTCCCGAATTAGGTAGATATTATCTACCATGGACCTGCCGGGGACGCAGTAGGTCTGGTCCCGGTGGACAACCTGCTCCATAGCTTCCCTCAGCCGGGTAGCCAAGGCTTTGGAGAGGATCTTATAGTCGGTGCAGAGGAGAGACACAGGGCGCCAGTTCCTGATGTCCTGCAGATTCCCTTTCTTGGGCAGGAGGGCGATAACTGCCCTACGACACGAAAGTGGGAGCGAACCTGCGGCCAGACTCTCATTGTAGACTTCCAGCAGGGCCTCTGCCAAGATGTCCCAGTAGGCTTTGAAGAACTCTACAGTAAGACCGTCGATGCCTGGGGCCTTCTGGCCCTGCATACTCAGGAGGGCTGTGTGGAGCTCCTGAAGTCCCAGCGGGCGCGCCAGCCGTAGGTTACTCTCACCCGAAACCTGAGGCAGCCTACCGCAGAACTCCTCTAGGAGCCCCTCGTTCTCCTTATACTCACTCTCGAACAGAGAGGAGTAAAACTCAACAGCCCTCCTCCTAATCTGGCCCGGTTCACTCAGCTGCTGCCCTGTGTTGGACAGTAAGGAATGGATCACCTTCCTCTGCCCGCGTTTCCTCTCCAGACTGAAGAAAAAGCTTGAGGGAGCATCCATCTCTGTGATGTTCTGAACCCGAGACCTGACCAACACGCCTTGGACTTTAGACTCCAGCAGGTTGGCTAGGACTAGCCTTTTGGATTTGAGAGCTTCAATATGCCCTCGATTTCCTGTGGAATCACTCAGATTTTCTTGTTCCACTATGTTCATCTCCAGATCTCTAATAGATCTGGTGACATCACGAGTGACATTAAGAGTGTGCTGCTGACAGAGTTGCTTGATTTGAACTTTTCCATGGTCCCACCACTGCCTTAGACAAGTAAAATCCCCCTTTCTTTGTCTAAAAACAGTCCAAAAATAACTTAGAGCTTCTCTAAAACTACGATTGTATGTTAAAGCCAGATTAAAATGCCAGTAGGCGCTTTTAGGTAAAATGTTTGTGATAAAAACATTTCCTAAAAGCAATGAGTGGTCGGTAAAAGCTACTGGTAAAATCTGACATGTTTTAAACACATTAAAATGTGATCAATACGAGCTAAAGAGATGCGGCCTTGTTTAACGTGGGACCATGTGTACTGTCTGGAACCTGTATGCATACATCCTGTATGCATGCACACATCCACCAGGCCGTGGGACGAGACCAGCTGCCGCAGGGTTTGCTGGGAAGCTTGATGAGGCTCTTTGTGGTTTCTGTCTAACAGGTCGTTTTCTGTACAGATAAAATCTCCGCCTAAAAAAACATAATCGTCAGACCCACAATCTCCCATCCTCTCCCCGATTTTATCTAAAAAATTCTTCCTCTCTGCACCGACATTAGGAGCATAAATATTGATAAAAACCAGGTTAAAATGGTCAAAACTAGCTTTTACTGGCTTTGGTTTATAACGGGCTCTGGTTTATAACCAGCTCTGGTTTATAACGGGCACTGGTTTATAAAGGGCTCTGGTTTTTTAATGGGCTCTGGTTCATAAAGGGCTCTGGTTTATAACTGCCTCTGGTTTATATAACAGGCTCTCGTTTATAACCGGCTTTGATTTATAAAGGGCTTTTGGTTTATAAAGGGCTGTGGTTTATAACCAGCTCTGGTTTAAAAAGGGCTTTGGTTTCTAAAGGGCTCTGGTTTATAAAGGCTTCTGGTTTATAAAGGGCTCTGGTTTGTAATGGGCTCTGGTTCATAATGGGCTCTGGTTTATAACAGGCTCTGGTTTATAACCAGCTTTGGTTTATACAGGGCTCTATTTTATAAAGGGCTCTGATTTATAACAGGCTCAGGTATATAAAGGGCTTTGGTTTCTAAAGGGCTTTGGTTTATAAAGGGCTTTGGTTTATAAAGGGCTCTGGTTTATAACGGGCTCTGGTTTATAAAGGGTTCTGGTTTTTATAGGGCTCTGGTTTATAACAGAATCTGGTTTATAACCAGCTTTGGTTTATACAAGGCTCTGGTTTATAAAGGGCTGTGGTTTATAACAGGCTCTAGTATATAGAGGGCTTTGGTTTATAAAGGGCTTTGGTTTATAAAGAGCTCTGGTTTATAAAGGGCAATGGTTTATAACGGGCTCTGGTTTATAAAGGGTGCTGGTTTATGAAGGGTTCTAGTTTTTAACGGCCTCTGGCTTATAACGGGCTTTGGTTTAAAAAGGCCTCTGGTTTATAACAGGCTCTGGTTTATAACCGTCTTTGGTTTATGAAGGGCTCTGGTTTATAACGGGCTTTGGTTTATAACAGGCTCTGGTTTATAACGGGCTCTGGTTTATAAAGGGTTCTGGTTTATAAACGGCTCTGGTATATAAGCGGCTCTGGTTTAAAAAGGGCTTTGGTTTATAAAGGGCTTTGGTTTCTAATGGGCTTTGATTTTTAAAGGGCTCTGGTTTATAACGGGCTCTGTTTTATAAAGGGTTCTGGTTTATAAAGGGCTCTGGTTTGTAATGGGCTCTGGTTTATAACGGGCTCTGGTTTATAACTGAATTTGGTTTATAAAGGGCTCTTGTTTATAAAGGGCCCTGGTTTATTACAGGCTCTGGTATATAAAGGGCTTTGGTTTCTAAAGGGCTTTGGTTTGTAAAGGGCGCTGGGTTATAAAGGGCTCTGGTTTATAAAGTGTTCTGGTTTATAACGGTCTCTGGTTTATAAAGGGCTCTGGTTTTTTAATGAGCTCCGGTTCATAAAGGGCTCTGGATTATAACTGGCTCTGGTTTAGCACGGGCTCTGGTTTAAAATGTGCTTTGGTTTCTAAAGGGCTTTGGTTTAAAAAGGCCTCTGGTTTAGAACAGGCTCTGGTTTATAACCGTCTTTGGTTTATGAAGGGCTCTGGTTTATAACGGGCTCTGGTTTATAACCAGCTCTGGTTTATAACGGGCACTGGTTTATAAAGGGCTCTAGTTTTTTAATGGGCTCTGGTTCATAAAGGGCTCTGGTTTATAACGGGCTCTGGTTTATAAAGGGTTCTGGTTTATAAACGGCTCTGGTATATAAGCGGCTCTGGTTTAAAAAGGGCTTTGGTTTATAAAGGGCTTTGGTTTCTAATGGGCTTTGATTTTTAAAGGGCTCTGGTTTATAACGGGCTCTGTTTTATAAAGGGTTCTGGTTTATAAAGGGCTCTGGTTTGTAATGGGCTCTGGTTTATAACGGGCTCTGGTTTATAACTGAATTTGGTTTATAAAGGGCTCTTGTTTATAAAGGGCCCTGGTTTATTACAGGCTCTGGTATATAAAGGGCTTTGGTTTCTAAAGGGCTTTGGTTTGTAAAGGGCGCTGGGTTATAAAGGGCTCTGGTTTATAAAGTGTTCTGGTTTATAACGGTCTCTGGTTTATAAAGGGCTCTGGTTTTTTAATGAGCTCCGGTTCATAAAGGGCTCTGGATTATAACTGGCTCTGGTTTAGCACGGGCTCTGGTTTAAAATGTGCTTTGGTTTCTAAAGGGCTTTGGTTTAAAAAGGCCTCTGGTTTAGAACAGGCTCTGGTTTATAACCGTCTTTGGTTTATGAAGGGCTCTGGTTTATAACGGGCTCTGGTTTATAACCAGCTCTGGTTTATAACGGGCACTGGTTTATAAAGGGCTCTAGTTTTTTAATGGGCTCTGGTTTATAACGGGCTCTGGTTTATAACCGTCTTTGGTTTATAAAGGGCTCTAGTTTATAATGGGCTATGGTTTATAACGGGCTCTGGTCTATAACCGGCTCCGGTTCAAAAAGGGCTTTGGTTTCTAAAGGGCTTTGTTTATAAAGGGCTCTGGTTTATAAAGGGCTCTGGTTTTTAAAGGGCTCTGGTTTTAAAGGGCTCTGGTTTTCAAAGGGCTTTGGTTTAAAAAGGGCTCTGGTTTATAAACATATCTGGTTTATTACAGGCTCTGGTATATAAAGGGCTTTGGTTTCTAAAGGGCTTTGGTTTCTAATGGGATTTGGTTTATAAAGGCCTCTGGTTTATAAGGGGATCTGGTTTTTAAAGGGCTCTGGTTTATAATGGGCTCTGGTTTGTAAAGGGTTCTGGTTTATAATGGGCTATGGTTTAAAAGGGGATCTTGTTTATAACAGGCTCTGGTTTATAACCGGCTTTGGTTTATAACGGGCTCTGGTTTATAACTGGCTATGGTTTATAACGGGTTCTAGTCTATAACCGGCTCTGGTTTAAAAAGGGCTCTGGTTTATAAGGTGCTCTGGTTTATAAAGGTTTCTGGTTTATGAAGGGCTCTGGTTTGTAATGGGCTCTGGTTTATAACGGCTTTGGTTTATAAAGGGCTGTGGTTTATAAAGGGCTATGGTTTATAACGGGCTCTCGTTTATAACCGGCTTTGGTTTATAAAGGACTCTGGTTCATAACGGGCTCTGGTTTATAACCGGCTTTGGTTTATACAGAGCTCTGGTTTATAAAGGGCTCTGGTTTATAACGGGCTCTGGTTTTTAACGGCCTGTGGCTTATAACGGGCTTTGGTTTAAAAAGGCCTCTGGTTTATAACAGGCTCTGGATTATAACCGGCTTTGGTTTATAAAGGGCTCTGGTGTATATACGGCTCTGGTTTATTACAGGCTCTGGTATATAAAGGGCTTTGGTTTCTAAAGGGCTTTAGTTTCTAAAGGGCTTTGCTTTCTAATGGGCTTTGGTTTATAAAGGGTTCTGGTTTATAAAGGGCTCTGGTTTGTAATGGGCTCTGGTCTATAACCGGCTCCGGTATAAAAAGGGCTTTGGTTTCTAAAGGGCTTTGGTTTATAAAGGGCTCTGGTTTATAAAGGGCTCTGGTTTTTAAAGGGCTCTGGTTTATAAGGTGCTCTGCTTTATAAAGGGTTCTGGTTTATAAAGCGCTCTGGTTTAAAACGGGCTCTGGTTTATAACCGGCTTTGGTTGATAAAGGGCTGTGGTTTATAAAGGGCTATGGTTTATAACGGGTTCTGGTTTATAACCGGCTTTGGTTTACAAAGGGCTCTGGTTTATAAACGGCTCTGGTATATAAGCGGCTCTGGCTTAAAAAGGGCTTTGGTTTATAAAGGGCTTTGGTTTCTAATGGGCTTTGATTTTTAAAGGGCTCTGGTTTATAACGGGCTCTGTTTTATAAAGGGTTCTGGTTTATAAAGGGCTCTGGTTTGTAATGGGCTCTGGTTTATAACGGGCTCTGGTTTATAACTGAATTTGGTTTATAAAGGGCTCTTGTTTATAAAGGGCCCTGGTTTATTACAGGCTCTGGTATATAAAGGGCTTTGGTTTCTAAAGGGCTTTGGTTTGTAAAGGGCGCTGGGTTATAAAGGGCTCTGGTTTATAAAGTGTTCTGGTTTATAACGGTCCCTGGTTTATAAAGGGCTCTGGTTTTTTAATGAGCTCCGGGTCATAAAGGGCTCTGGATTATAACTGGCTCTGGTTTAGCACGGGCTCTGGTTTAAAATGGGCTTTGGTTTCTAAAGGGCTTCGGTTTAAAAAGGCCTCTGGTTTAGAACAGGCTCTGGTTTA
>CM060076.1:42291805-42326805 GCA_030533445.1 Cyprinodon diabolis
ACAGAGCCCTTTTTAAACCAGAGCCCTTTATAAACCAAAGCTCTTTAGAAACCAAAGCCCTTTTTAAACCAGAGCCGGTTATAGACCAGAGCCCTTTAAAAACCAGAGCCCCTTATAAACCAGAGCCCTTTATAAACCAAAGCCCATTAGCACCCAAAGCCCTTTAGAAACCAAAGCCCTTTAGAAACCAAAGCCCTTTATAAACCAAAGCTGGTTATAAACCAGAGCCTGTTATAAACCAGAGGCCTTTTTAAACCAAAGCCCGTTATAAGCCAGAGGCTGTTAAAAACCAGAGCCCTTTATAAACCAGAACCCTTTATAAACCAGAGCCCGTTATAAACCAGAACCCTTTATAAGCCAGATCCCATTAAAAATCAGGGCCCTTTATCAACCAGAGCCCGTTACAAACCAGAGCCTGTTATAAACCATAGCCCTTTATAAACCAGAGCCCTGTATAAACCAAAGCCGGTTTTAAACCAGAGCCAGTTATAAACCATAGCCCTTTATAAACCACAGCCCGTTATAAACCCAAGCCGGTTATAAACCAGAGCCCGTAATAAACCAGAGCCCATTACAAACCAGAGCCCTTTATAAACCAGAAACCTTTATAAACCAGAGCACATTATAAACCAGAGCCCTTTATAAACCAGAGCCCTGTATAAACCAAAGCCCTTTAGAAACCAAAGCCGGTTATAAACCAGAGCCTGTTATAAACCAGAGCTCTTTATTCACCAGAGGCTGTTATAAACCACAGCCCTTTATAAACTGGAGCCCTTTATAAACCAAAGTCCTCTATATACCAGAGCCTGCTATAAACCAGAGCCCTTTATAAACCAAAGCCATTTATAAACCAGAGCCTGTTATAAACCAGAGCTCTTTATTCACCAGAGCCTGTTATAAACCAGAGCCCTTTATAAACCAGAGCCCTTTATAAACCAAAGCTGGTTATAAACCAGAGCCTGTTATAAACCAGAACCCTTTATACAACAAAGTCGGTTATAAACCAGAGCCTGTTATAAACCAGAACCCTTTATACACCAAAGCCTGTTATAAACCATAGCCAGTTATAAACCAAAGCCCTTTATAAACCAGATCCCGTTATAAACCATAGCCCTTTATAAACCAAAGCCGGTTATAAACCAGAGCCCGTTATAAACCAGAGCCCATTACAAACCAGAGCCCTTTATAAACCAAAAACCTTTATAAATCAAGCCCTTTATAAACCAAAGCCGGTTATAAACCAGAGCTCTTTATTCACCAGAGCCTGTTATAAACCAGAGCCCTTTATAAACCAAAGCCGGTTATAAACCAGAGCCTGTTATAAACCAGAACCCTTTATACACCAAAGCCGGTTATAAACCAGAGCCTGTTATAAACCAGAGGCCTTTATAAGCCAGATCCCATTAAAAATCAGGGCCCTTTATCAACCAGAACCCTTTATAAACCAGAGCCTGTCATAAACCAGAGCCCATTACAAACCAGAGCCTGTTATAAACCAGAGCCCGTTATGAACCAGAGTCCTTTATAAACCAAAGCCGGTTATAAACGATAGCCCGTTATAAACCATAGCCCTTTATAAACCACAGCCCTTTATAAACCAAAGCCGATTATAAACCAGAGCCCGTTATAAACCAGAGCCCATTACAAACCAGAGCCCTTTATAAACCAGAAACCTTTATAAACCAGAGCACCTTATAAACCAGAGCCCTTTATAAACCAGAGCCCTTTATAAACCAAAGCCCTTTATAAACCAAAGCCCTTTTTAAACCAGAGCCGGTTATAGACCAGAGCCCGTTATAAACCATAGCCAGTTATAAACCAGAGCCCGTTATAAACCAAAGCCGATAATAAACCAGAACCTGTTATAAACCAGATCCCCTTTTAAACCAAAGCCCGTTATAAACCAGAGCCCATTACAAACCACAGCACTTTATAAACCAAAACCCTTTATAAACCAGAGCCCGTTATAAACCAGAGCCCTTTAAAAGACAGAGCCCCTTATAAACCAGAGCCCTTTATAAACCAAAGTCCATTAGAACCCAAAGCCCTTTAGAAACCAAAGCCCTTTGTAAACCAAAGCCGGTTATAAACCAGAGCCTTTTATAAACCAGAGGCCTTTTTAAACAAAAGCCCGTTATAAGCCAGAGGCCGTTAAAAACCAGAGCCCTTTATAAACCAGAACCCTTTATAAACCAGAGCCCGTTATAAACCGGAGCCGATTATAAACCAGAGCCTGTTATAAACCAGATCCCCTTTTAAACCAAAGCCCGTTATAAACCAGAGCCCATAACAAACCACAGCACTTTATAAACCAAAACCCTTTATAAACCAGAGGCCTTTTTAAACCAAAGCCCGTTATAAGCCAGAGGCCGTTAAAAACCAGAGCCCTTTATAAACCAGAACCCTTTATAAACCAGAGCCCGTTATAAACCGGAGCCCTTTATAAACCAGAGCCCTTTATAAACCAGAGCCCTTTATAAACCAAAGCCCTTTAGAAACAAAAGCCCTTTTTAAACCAGAGCCGGTTATAGACCAGAGCCCGTTATAAACCATAGCCAGTTATAAACCAGAGCCCGTTATAAACCAAAGCCGATTATAAACCAGAGCCTGTTATAAACCAAAGCCCTTTAGAAACCAAAGGCCTTTAGAAACCAAAGCCCTTTATATACCAGAGCCTGTTATAAACCAGAGCCCTTTATAAACCAGAGCCCTGTATAAACCAAAGCTGGTTATAAACCAGAGCCTGTTATAAATCAGAGCCCTATATAAACCAGAACCCTTTATAAACCAGAGCCCTTTATAAACCAAAGCCCTTTAAAAACCAAAGCCCTATAGAAACCAAAGCCCTTTATAAACCAGAGCCCTTTATAAACCAGATCCCGTTATAAACTTTAGCCCTTTATAAACCAAAGTCCTCTATATACCAGAGCCTGCTATAAACCACAGCCCTTTATAAACAAGAGCCCTTTATAAACCAAAGCCCTTTAGAAACCAAAGCCCTTTTTAAACCAGAGCCGATTATAGACCAGAGCCTGTTATAAACCATAGCCAGTTATAAACCAAAGCCCTTTATAAACCAGATCCCGTTATAAACCATAGCCCTTTATAAACCAAAGCCGGTTATAAACCAGAGCCCGTTATAAACCAGAGCCCATTACAAACCAGAGCCCTTTATAAACCAAAAACCTTTATAAATCAAGCCATTTATAAACCAAAGCCGGTTATAAACCAGAGCTCTTTATTCACCAGAGCCTGTTATAAACCAGAGCCCTTTATAAATCCAAAGCCGGTTATAAACCAGAGCCTGTTATAAACCAGAACCCTTTATACACCAAAGCCGGTTATAAACCAGAGCCTGTTATAAACCAGAACCCTTTATACACCAAAGCCGGTTATAAACCAGAGCCTGTTATAAACCAGAGGCCTTTATAAGCCAGATCCCATCAAAAATCAAGGCCCTTTATCAACCAGAACCCTTTATAAACCAGAGCCTGTCATAAACCAGAGCCCATTACAAACCAGAGCCTGTTATAAACAAAAGCCCTTTATAAACCAGAGCCCTGTATAAACCAAAGCCGGTTATAAACCAGAGCCCGTTATGAACCAGAGTCCTTTATAAACCAAAGCCGGTTATAAATGATAGGCCTGTATAAACCAAAGCCGGTTTTAAACCAGAGCCAGTTATAAACCATAGCCCTTTATAAACCACAGCCCGTTATAAACCAAAGCCGGTTATAAACCAGAGCCCGTTAAAAAAACAGAGCCCATTACAAACCAGAGCCCTTTATAAACCAGAGCCCTTTAAAAGACAGAGCCCCTTATAAACCAGAGCCCTTTAGAAACCAAAGCCCTTTGTAAATCAAAGCCGGTTATAAACCAGAGCCTTTTATAAACCAGAGGCCTTTATAAACCAAAGCCCATTAGAACCCAAAGCCCTTTAGAAACCAAAGCCCTTTGTAAACCAAAGCCGGTTATAAACCAGAGCCTTTTATAAACCAGAGGCCTTTTTAAACCAAAGCCCGTTATAAGCCAGAGGCCGTTAAAAACCAGAGCCCTTTATAAACCAAAGTCCTCTATATACCAGAGCCTGCTATAAACCACAGCCCTTTATAAACAAGAGCCCTTTATAAACCAAAGCCCTTTAGAAACCAAAGCCCTTTTTAAACCAGAGCCGATTATAGACCAGAGCCTGTTATAAACCATAGCCAGTTATAAACCAAAGCCCTTTATAAACCAGATCCCGTTATAAACCATAGCCCTTTATAAACCAAAGCCGGTTATAAACCAGAGCCCGTTATAAACCAGAGCCCATTACAAACCAGAGCCCTTTATAAACCAAAAACCTTTATAAATCAAGCCATTTATAAACCAAAGCCGGTTATAAACCAGAGCTCTTTATTCACC
Source organism: Cyprinodon diabolis (assembly GCA_030533445.1). NCBI lineage: Eukaryota > Metazoa > Chordata > Actinopteri > Cyprinodontiformes > Cyprinodontidae > Cyprinodon > Cyprinodon diabolis. Next base: position 42,296,210 of record CM060076.1, read on the forward strand.
AGAGCCTGTTATAAACCAGAGCCCTTTATAAACCAAAGCCGGTTATAAACCAGAGCCTGTTATAAACCAGAACCCTTTATACACCAAAGCCGGTTATAAACCAGAGCCTGTTATAAACCAGAGGCCTTTATAAGCCAGATCCCATCAAAAATCAAGGCCCTTTATCAACCAGAGCCCTGTATAAACCAAAGCCGGTTATAAACCAGAGCCCGTTATGAACCAGAGTCCTTTATAAACCAAAGCCGGTTATAAACGATAGGCCTGTTTAAACCAAAGCCGGTTTTAAACCAGAGCCAGTTATAAACCATAGCCCTTTATAAACCACAGCCCGTTATAAACCAAAGCCGGTTATAAACCAGAGCCCGTTAAAAAAACAGAGCCCATTACAAACCAGAGCCCTTTATAAACCAGAAACCTTTATAAACCAGAGCACCTTATAAACCAGAGCCCTTTATAAACCAGAGCCCTTTTATAAACCAAAGCCCTTTAGAAACCAAAGCCCTTTTTAAACCAGAGCCGATTATAGACCAGAGCCTGTTAAAAACAATAGCCAGTTATAAACCAAAGCCCTTTATAAACCAGATCCAGTTATAAACCATAGCCCTTTATAAACCAAAGCCGGTTATAAACCAGAGCCCGTTATAAACCAGAGCCCATTACAAACCAGAGCCCTTTATAAACCAAAAACCTTTATAAATCAAGCCCTTTATAAACCAAAGCCGGTTATAAACCAGAGCTCTTTATTCATCAGAGCCTGTTATAAACCAGAGCCCTTTATAAACCAAAGCCGGTTATAAACCAGAGCCTGTTATAAACCAGAACCCTTTATACACCAAAGCCGGTTATAAACCAGAGACTGTTATAAACCAGAACCCTTCATACTCCAAAGCCGGTTATAAACCAGAGCCTGTTATAAACCAGAGGCCTTTATAAGCCAGATCCCATTAAAAATCAGGGCCCTTTATCAACCAGAACCCTTTATAAACCAGAGCCTGTCATAAACCAGAGCCCATTACAAAACAGAGCCTGTTATAAACAAAAGCCCTTTATAAACCAGAGCCCTGTATAAACCAAAGCCGGTTATAAACCAGAGCCCGTTATGAACCAGAGTCCGTTATAAACCAAAGCCGGTTATAAACGATAGCCCGTTATAAACCATAGCCCTTTATAAACCACAGCCCTTTATAAACCAAAGCCGATTATAAACCAGAGCCCGTTATAAACCAGAGCCCATTACAAACCAGAGCCCTTTATAAACCAGAAACCTTTATAAACCAGAGCACCTTATAAACAAGAGCCCTTTATAAACCAGAGCCCTTTATAAACCAAAGCCCTTTATAAACCAAAGCCCTTTTTAAACCAGAGCCGGTTATAGACCAGAGCCCGTTATAAACCATAGCCAGTTATAAACCAGAGCCCGTTATAAACCAAAGCCGATAATAAACCAGAACCTGTTATAAACCAGATCCCCTTTTAAACCAAAGCCCGTTATAAACCAGAGCCCATTACAAACCACAGCACTTTATAAACCAAAACCCTTTATAAACCAGAGCCCGTTATAAACCAGAGCCCTTTAAAAGACAGAGCCCCTTATAAACCAGAGCCCTTTATAAACCAAAGCCCATTAGAACCCAAAGCCCTTTAGAAACCAAAGCCCTTTGTAAACCAAAGCCGGGTATAAACCAGAGCCTTTTATAAACCAGAGGCCTTTTTAAACAAAAGCCCGTTATAAGCCAGAGGCTGTTAAAAACCAGAGCCCTTTATAAACCAGAACCCTTTATAAACCAGAGCCCGTTATAAACCGGAGCCCTTTATAAACCAGAGCCCTGTAGAAACCAGAGCCCTTTATAAACCAAAGCCCTTTAGAAACAAAAGCCCTTTTTAAACCAGAGCCGGTTATAGACCAGAGCCCGTTATAAACCATAGCCAGTTATAAACCAGAGTCCTCTATATACCAGAGCCTGTTATAAACCAAAGCCCTTTAGAAACCAAAGGCTTTTAGAAACCAAAGCCCTTTATATACCAGAGCCTGTTATAAACCAGAGCCCTGTATAAACCAAAGCTGGTTATAAACCAGAGCCTGTTATAAATCAGAGCCCTATATAAACCAGAACCCTTTATAAACCAGAGCCCTTTATAAACCAAAGCCCTTTTTAAACCAAAGCCCTTTAGAAACCAAAGCCCTTTATAAACCAGAGCCCTTTATAAACCAGATCCCCTTATAAACCTTAGCCCTTTATAAACCAAAGTCCTCTATATACCAGAGCCTGCTATAAACCAAAGCCCTTTATAAACCAGAGCCCTTTAGAAACCAGAGCCCTTTATAAACCAAAGCCCTTTAGAAACCAAAGCCCTTTTTAAACCAGAGCCGATTATAGACCAGAGCCTGTTATAAACCATAGCCAGTTATAAACCAAAGCCCTTTATAAACCAGATCCCGTTATAAACCATAGCCCTTTATAAACCAAAGCCGGTTATAAACCAGAGCCCATTATAAACCAGAGCCCATTACAAACCAGAGCCCTTTATAAACCAAAAACCTTTATAAATCAAGCCATTTATAAACCAAAGCCCTTTATAAACCAGATCCCGTTATAAACAATAGCCCTTTATAAACCAAAGCCGGTTATAAACCAGAGCCCGTTATAAACCAGAGCCCATTACAAACCAGAGCCCTTTATAAACCAGAGCCCTTTATAAACCAAAAACCTTTATAAACCAGAGCCCTTTATAAACCAAAGCCGGTTATAAACCAGAGCCTGTTATAAACCAGAACCCTTTATACACCGAAGCCGGTTATAAACCAGAGCCTGTTATAAACCAGAACCCTTTATACACCAAAGCCGGTTATAAACCAGAGCCTGTTATAAACCAGAGGCCTTTATAAGCCAGATCCCATTAAAAATCAGGGCCCTTTATCAACCAGAACCCTTTATAAACCAGCGCCTGTCATAAACCAGAGCCCATTACAAACCAGAGCCTGTTATAAACAAAAGCCCTTTATAAACCAGAGCCCTGTATAAACCAAAGCCGGTTATAAACCAGAGCCTGTTATAAACCAGAACCCTTTATACACCAAAGCCGGTTATAAACCAGAGCCTGTTATAAACCAGAACCCTTTATACACCAAAGCCGGTTATAAACCAGAGCCTGTTATAAACCAGAGGCCTTTATAAGCCAGATCCCATTAAAAATCAGGGCCCTTTATCAACCAGAACCCTTTATAAACCAGAGCCTGTCATAAACCAGAGCCCATTACAAACCAGAGCCTGCTATAAACCACAGCCCTTTATAAACCAGAGCCCTTTAGAAACCAGAGCCCTTTATAAACCAAAGCCCTTTAGAAACCAAAGCCCTTTTTAAACCAGAGCCGATTATAGACTAGAGCCTGTTATAAACCATAGCCAGTTATAAACCAAAGCCCTTTATAAACCAGATCCCGTTATAAACCATAGCCTTTTATAAACCAAAGCCGGTTATGAACCAGAGCCCGTTATAAACCATAGCCCTTTATAAACCACAGCCCTTTATAAACCAAAGCCGGTTATAAACCAGAGCCCGTTATAAACCAGAGCCCATTACAAATCAGAGCCCTTTATAAACCAGAAACCTTTATAAACCAGAGCACCTTATAAACCAGAGCCCTTTTTAAACCAGAGCCCTTTATAAACCAAAGCCCTTTAGAAACCAAAGCCGGTTATAAACCAGAGCCTTTTATAAACCAGAGGCCTTTTTAAACCAAAGCCCGTTATAATCCAGAGGCCGTTAAAAACCAGAGCCCTTTATAAACCAGAACCCTTTATAAACCAAAAACCTTTATAAACCAGAGCCCTTTATAAACCAAAGCCGGTTATAAACCAGAGCCTGTTATAAACCAGAACCCTTTATACACCAAAGCCGGTTATAAACCAGAGCCTGTTATAAACCAGAACCCTTTATACACCAAAGCCGGTTATAAACCAGAGCCTGTTATAAACCAGAGGCCTTTATAAGCCAGATCCCATTAAAAATCAGGGCCCTTTATCAACCAGAACCCTTTATAAACCAGCGCCTGTCATAAACCAGAGCCCATTACAAACCAGAGCCTGTTATAAACAAAAGCCCTTTATAAACCAGAGCCCTGTATAAACCAAAGCCGGTTATAAACCAGAGCCTGTTATAAACCAGAACCCTTTATACACCAAAGCCGGTTATAAACCAGAGCCTGTTATAAACCAGAACCCTTTATACACCAAAGCCGGTTATAAACCAGAGCCTGTTATAAACCAGAGGCCTTTATAAGCCAGATCCCATTAAAAATCAGGGCCCTTTATCAACCAGAACCCTTTATAAACCAGAGCCTGTCATAAACCAGAGCCCATTACAAACCAGAGCCTGCTATAAACCACAGCCCTTTATAAACCAGAGCCCTTTAGAAACCAGAGCCCTTTATAAACCAAAGCCCTTTAGAAACCAAAGCCCTTTTTAAACCAGAGCCGATTATAGACTAGAGCCTGTTATAAACCATAGCCAGTTATAAACCAAAGCCCTTTATAAACCAGATCCCGTTATAAACCATAGCCCTTTATAAACCAAAGCCGGTTATAAACCAGAGCCCGTTATAAACCATAGCCCTTTATAAACCACAGCCCTTTATAAACCAAAGCCGGTTATAAACCAGAGCCCGTTATAAACCAGAGCCCATTACAAATCAGAGCCCTTTATAAACCAGAAACCTTTATAAACCAGAGCACCTTATAAACCAGAGCCCTTTTTAAACCAGAGCCCTTTATAAACCAAAGCCCTTTAGAAACCAAAGCCGGTTATAAACCAGAGCCTTTTATAAACCAGAGGCCTTTTTAAACCAAAGCCCGTTATAATCCAGAGGCCGTTAAAAACCAGAGCCCTTTATAAACCAGAACCCTTTATAAACTGGAGCCCGTTATAAACCAGAGCCCTTTGTAAATCAGAGCCCTTTATAAACCAAAGCCCTTTATAAACCAGAGCCCTTTATAAACCAAAGCCGGTTATAAACCAGAGCCTGTTATAAACCAGAGCTCTTTATTCACCAGAGGCTGTTATAAACCACAACCCTTTATAAACCAGAGCCCTTTATAAACCAAAGTCCTCTATATACCAGAGCCTGCTATAAACCAGAGCCCTTTATAAACCAAAGCCATTTATAAACCAGAGCCTGTTATAAACCAGAGCTCTTTATTCACCAGAGCCTGTTATAAACCAGAGCCCTTTATAAACCAGAGCCCTTTATAAACCATAGCCCTTTATAAACCACAGCCCTTTATAAACCAAAGCCGGTTATAAACCAGAGCCCGTTATAAACCAGGGCCCATTACAAATCAGAGCCCTTTATAAACCAGAAACCTTTATAAACCAGAGCACCTTATAAACCAGAGCCCTTTTTAAACCAGAGCCCTTTATAAACCAAAGCCCTTTAGAAACCAAAGCCGGTTATAAACCAGAGCCTTTTATAAACCAGAGGCCTTTTTAAACCAAAGCCCGTTATAATCCAGAGGCCGTTAAAAACCAGAGCCCTTTATAAACCAGAACCCTTTATAAACTGGAGCCCGTTATAAACCAGAGCCCTTTGTAAATCAGAGCCCTTTATAAACCAAAGCCCTTTATAAACCAGAGCCCTTTATAAACCAAAGCCGGTTATAAACCAGAGCCTGTTATAAACCAGAGCTCTTTATTCACCAGAGGCTGTTATAAACCACAACCCTTTATAAACCAGAGCCCTTTATAAACCAAAGTCCTCTATATACCAGAGCCTGCTATAAACCAGAGCCCTTTATAAACCAAAGCCATTTATAAACCAGAGCCTGTTATAAACCAGAGCTCTTTATTCACCAGAGCCTGTTATAAACCAGAGCCCTTTATAAACCAGAGCCCTTTATAAACCAAAGCTGGTTATAAACCAGAGCCTGTTATAAACCAGAACCCTTTATACACCAAAGTCGGTTATAAACCACAGCCCTTTATAAACCAGAGCCCTGTATAAACCAAAGCCGGTTATAAACCAGAGCCTGTTATAAACCAGAACCCTTTATACACCAAAGCCGGTTATAAACCAGAGCCTGTTATAAACCAGAACCCTTTATACACCAAAGCCGGTTATAAACCAGAGCCTGTTATAAACCAGAGGCCTTTATAAGCCAGATCCCATTAAAAATCAGGGCCCTTTATCAACCAGAACCCTTTATAAACCAGAGCCTGTCATAAACCAGAGCCCATTACAAACCAGAGCCTGCTATAAACCACAGCCCTTTATAAACCAGAGCCCTTTATAAACCAGAGCCCTTTATAAACCAAAGCCCTTTAGAAACCAAAGCCCTTTTTAAACCAGAGCCGATTATAGACTAGAGCCTGTTATAAACCATAGCCAGTTATAAACCAAAGCCCTTTATAAACCAGATCCCGTTATAAACCATAGCCCTTTATAAACCAAAGCCGGTTATAAACCAGAGCCCGTTATAAACCATAGCCCTTTATAAACCACAGCCCTTTATAAACCAAAGCCGGTTATAAACCAGAGCCCGTTATAAACCAGAGCCCATTACAAATCAGAGCCCTTTATAAACCAGAAACCTTTATAAACCAGAGCACCTTATCAACCAGAGCCCTTTTTAAACCAGAGCCCTTTATAAACCAAAGCCCTTTAGAAACCAAAGCCGGTTATAAACCAGAGCCTTTTATAAACCAGAGGCCTTTTTAAACCAAAGCCCGTTATAATCCAGAGGCCGTTAAAAACCAGAGCCCTTTATAAACCAGAACCCTTTATAAACCAGAGCCCGTTATAAACCAGAGCCCTTTGTAAATCAGAGCCCTTTATAAACCAAAGCCCTTTATAAACCAGAGCCCTTTAAAAACCAAAGCCGGTTATAAACCAGAGCCTGTTATAAACCAGAGCTCTTTATTCACCAGAGGCTGTTATAAACCACAACCCTTTATAAACCAGAGCCCTTTATAAACCAAAGTCCTCTATATACCAGAGCCTGCTATAAACCAGAGCCCTTTATAAACCAAAGCCATTTATAAACCAGAGCCTGTTATAAACCAGAGCTCTTTATTCACCAGAGCCTGTTATAAACCAGAGCCCTTTATAAACCAGAGCCCTTTATAAACCAAAGCTGGTTATAAACCAGAGCCTGTTATGAACCAGAACCCTTTATACACCAAAGTCGGTTATAAACCACAGCCCTTTATAAACCAGAGCCCATTACAAACCAGAGCCTGTTATAAACAAAAGCCCTTTATAAACCAGAGCCCTGTATAAACCAAAGCCGGTTATAAACCAGAGCCCGTTATGAACCAGAGTCCTTTATAAACCAAAGCCGGTTATAAACGATAGCCCGTTATAAACCATAGCCCTTTATAAACCACAGCCCTTTATAAACCAAAGCCGATTATAAACCAGAGCCCGTTATAAACCAGAGCCCATTACAAACCAGAGCCCTTTATAAACCAGAAACCTTTATAAACCAGAGCACCTTATAAACAAGAGCCCTTTATAAACCAGAGCCCTTTATAAACCAAAGCCCTTTATAAACCAAAGCCCTTTTTAAACCAGAGCCGGTTATAGACCAGAGCCCGTTATAAACCATAGCGTTATAAACCAGAGCCCGTTATAAACCAAAGCCGATAATAAACCAGAGCCTGTTATAAACCAGATCCCCTTTTAAACCAAAGCCCGTTATAAACCAGAGCCCATTACAAACCACAGCACTTTATAAACCAAAACCCTTTATAAACCAGAGCCCGTTATAAACCAGAGCCCTTTAAAAGACAGAGCCCCTTATAAACCAGAGCCCTTTATAAACCAAAGCCCATTAGAACCCAAAGCCCTTTAGAAACCAAAGCCCTTTGTAAACCAAAGCCGGTTATAAACCAGAGCCTTTTATAAACCAGAGGCCTTTTTAAACCAAAGCCCGTTATAAGCCAGAGGCCGTTAAAAACCAGAGCCCTTTATAAACCAGAACCCTTTATAAACCAGAGCCCGTTATAAACCGGAGCCCTTTATAAACCAGAGCCCTTTAGAAACCAGAGCCCTTTATAAACCAAAGCCCTTTAGAAACAAAAGCCCTTTTTAAACCAGAGCCGGTTATAGACCAGAGCCCGTTATAAACCATAGCCAGTTATAAACCAGAGCCCGTTATAAACCAAAGCCGATTATAAACCAGAGCCTGTTATAAACCAAAGCCCTTTAGAAACCAAAGGCCTTTAGAAACCAAAGCCCTTTATATACCAGAGCATGTTATAAACCAGAGCCCTTTATAAACCAGACCCCTGTATAAACCAAAGCTGGTTATAAACCAGAGCCTGTTATAAATCAGAGCCCTATATAAACCAGAACCCTTTATAAACCAGAGCCCTTTATAAACCAAAGCCCTTTATAAACCAAAGCCCTTTAGAAACCAAAGCCCTTTATAGACCAGAGCCCTTTATAAACCAGATCCCGTTATAAACCTTAGCCCTTTATAAACCAAAGTCCTCTATATACCAGAGCCTGCTATAAACCACAGCCCTTTATAAACCAGAGCCCTTTAGAAACCAGAGCCCTTTATAAACCAAAGCCCTTTAGAAACCAAAGCCCTTTTTAAACCAGAGCCGATTATAGACCAGAGCCTGTTATAAACCATAGCCAGTTATAAACCAAAGCCCTTTATAAACCAGATCCCGTTATAAACCATAGCCCTTTATAAACCAAAGCCGGTTATAAACCAGAGCCCGTTATAAACCAGAGCCTATTACAAACCAGAGCCCTTTATAAACCAAAAACCTTTATAAATCAAGCCATTTATAAACCAAAGCCCTTTATAAACCAGATCCCGTTATAAACAATAGCCCTTTATAAACCAAAGCCGGTTATAAACCAGAGCCCGTTATAAACCAGAGCCCATTACAAACCAGAGCCCTTTATAAACCAAAAACCTTTATAAACCAGAGCCCTTTATAAACCAAAGCCGGTTATAAACCAGAGCCTGTTATAAACCAGAACCCTTTATACACCAAAGCCGGTTATAAACCAGAGCCTGTTATAAACCAGAACCCTTTATACACCAAAGCCGGTTATAAACCAGAGCCTGTTATAAACCAGAGGCCTTTATAAGCCAGATCCCATTAAAAATCAGGGCCCTTTATCAACCAGAACCCTTTATAAACCAGAGCCTGTCATAAACCAGAGCCCATTACAAACCAGAGCCTGTTATAAACAAAAGCCCTTTATAAACCAGAGCCCTGTATAAACCAAAGCCGGTTATAAACCAGAGCCTGTTATAAACCAGAACCCTTTATACACCAAAGCCGGTTATAAACCAGAGCCTGTTATAAACCAGAACCCTTTATACACCAAAGCCGGTTATAAACCAGAGCCTGTTATAAACCAGAGGCCTTTATAAGCCAGATCCCATTAAAAATCAGGGCCCTTTATCAACCAGAACCCTTTATAAACCAGAGCCTGTCATAAACCAGAGCCCATTACAAACCAGAGCCTGCTACAAACCACAGCCCTTTATAAACCAGAGCCCTTTAGAAACCAGAGCCCTTTATAAACCAAAGCCCTTTAGAAACCAAAGCCCTTTTTAAACCAGAGCCCATTATAGACTAGAGCCTGTTATAAACCATAGCCAGTTATAAACCAAAGCCCTTTATAAACCAGATCCCGTTATAAACCATAGCCCTTTATAAACCAAAGCCGGTTATAAACCAGAGCCCGTTATAAACCAGAGCCCATTACAAACCAGAGCCCTTTATAAACCAAAAACCTTTATAAATCAAGCCCTTTATAAACCAAAGCCGGTTATAAACCAGAGCTCTTTATTCAGCAGAGCCTGTTATAAACCAGAGCCCTTTATAAACCAAAGCCGGTTATAAACCAGAGCCTGTTATAAACCAGAACCCTTTATACACCAAAGCCGGTTATAAACAAGAGCCCGTTATAAACCAGAGCCCATTACAAACCACAGCACTTTATAAACCAAAATCCTTTATAAACCAGAGCCCGTTATAAACCAGAGCCCTTTAAAAACCAGAGCCCCTTATAAACCAGAGCCCTTTATAAACCAAAGCCCATTAGAACCCAAAGCCCTTTAGAAACCAAAGACCTTTAGAAACCAAAGCCCTTTATAAACCAAAGCCGGTTATAAACCAGAGCCTTTTATAAACGAGAGGCCTTTTTAAACCAAAGCCCGTTATAAGCCAGAGACCGTTAAAAACCAGAGCCCTTTATAAACCAGAACCCTTTATAAACCAGAGCCTGTTATAAACCAGAGCCCTTTATAAACCAGAGCCCTTTAGAAACCAAAGCCCTTTATAAACCAGAGCCCTTTATAAACCAGAGCCCTTTAGAAACCAAAGCCCTTTATAAACCAGAGCCCTTTATAAACCAGAGCCCTTTAGAAACCAAAGCCCTTTATAAACCAGAGCCCTTTATAAACCAAAGTCCTCTATATACCAGAGCCTACTATAAACCAGAGCCCTTTATAAACCAAAGCCATTTATAAACCAGAGCCTGTTATAAACCAGAGCTCTTTATTCACCAGAGCCTGTTATAAACCAGAGCCCTTTATAAACCAGAGCCCTTTATAAACCAAAGCTGGTTATAAACCAGAGCCTGTTATGAACCAGAACCCTTTATACACCAAAGTCGGTTATAAACCAGAGCCTGTTATAAACCAGAACCCTTTATACACCAAAGCCGGTTATAAACCAGAGCCTGTTATAAACCAGAACCCTTTATAAGCCAGATCCCATTAAAAATCAGGGCCCTTTATCAACCAGAACCCTTTATAAACCAGAGCCTGTCATAAACCAGAGCCCGTTACAAACCAGAGCCTGTTATAAACCATAGCCCTTTATAAACCAGAGCCCTGTATAAACCAAAGCCGGTTATAAACCAGAGCCCGTTATGAACCAGAGTCCTTTATAAACCAAAGCCGGTTATAAACGAGAGCCCGTTATAAACCATAGCCCTTTATAAACCACAGCCCTTTATAAACCAAAGCCGGTTATAAACCAGAGCCTGTTATAAACCAGAGCCCTTTATAAACCAAAGCCCTTTATAAACCAAAGCCCTTTAGAAACCAAAGCCCTTTATAGACCAGAGCCCTTTATAAACCAGATCCCGTTATAAACCTTAGCCCTTTATAAACCAAAGTCCTCTATATACCAGAGCCTGCTATAAACCACAGCCCTTTATAAACCAGAGCCCTTTAGAAACCAGAGCCCTTTATAAACCAAAGCCCTTTAGAAACCAAAGCCCTTTTTAAACCAGAGCCGATTATAGACCAGAGCCTGTTATAAACCATAGCCAGTTATAAACCAAAGCCCTTTATAAACCAGATCCCGTTATAAACCATAGCCCTTTATAAACCAAAGCCGGTTATAAACCAGAGCCCGTTATAAACCAGAGCCCATTACAAACCAGAGCCCTTTATAAACCAAAAACCTTTATAAATCAAGCCATTTATAAACCAAAGCCCTTTATAAACCAGATCCCGTTATAAACAATAGCCCTTTATAAACCAAAGCCGGTTATAAACCAGAGCCCGTTATAAACCAGAGCCCATTACAAACCAGAGCCCTTTATAAACCAAAAACCTTTATAAACCAGAGCCCTTTATAAACCAAAGCCGGTTATAAACCAGAGCCTGTTATAAACCAGAACCCTTTATACACCAAAGCCGGTTATAAACCAGAGCCTGTTATAAACCAGAACCCTTTATACACCAAAGCCGGTTATAAACCAGAGCCTGTTATAAACCAGAGGCCTTTATAAGCCAGATCCCATTAAAAATCAGGGCCCTTTATCAACCAGCACCCTTTATAAACCAGAGCCTGTCATAAACCAGAGCCCATTACAAACCGGAGCCTGTTATAAACAAAAGCCCTTTATAAACCAGAGCCCTGTATAAACCAAAGCCGGTTATAAACCAGAGCCTGTTATAAACCAGAACCCTTTATACACCAAAGCCGGTTATAAACCAGAGCCTGTTATAAACCAGAACCCTTTATACACCAAAGCCGGTTATAAACCAGAGCCGGTTATAAACCAGAGGCCTTTATAAGCCAGATCCCATTAAAAATCAGGGCCCTTTATCAACCAGAACCCTTTATAAACCAGAGCCTTTATAAGCCAGATCCCATTAAAAATCAGGGCCCTTTATCAACCAGAACCCTTTATAAACCAGAGCCTGTCATAAACCAGAGCCCATTACAAACCAGAGCCTGCTACAAACCACAGCCCTTTATAAACCAGAGCCCTTTAGAAACCAGAGCCCTTTATAAACCAAAGCCCTTTAGAAACCAAAGCCCTTTTTAAACCAGAGCCCATTATAGACTAGAGCCTGTTATAAACCATAGCCAGTTATAAACCAAAGCCCTTTATAAACCAGATCCCGTTATAAACCATAGCCCTTTATAAACCAAAGCCGGTTATAAACCAGAGCCCGTTATAAACCAGAGCCCATTACAAACCAGAGCCCTTTATAAACCAAAAACCTTTATAAATCAAGCCCTTTATAAACCAGAGCCGGTTATAAACCAGAGCTCTTTATTCAGCAGAGCCTGTTATAAACCAGAGCCCTTTATAAACCAAAGCCGGTTATAAACCAGAGCCTGTTATAAACCAGAACCCTTTATACACCAAAGCCGGTTATAAACAAGAGCCCGTTATAAACCAGAGCCCATTACAAACCACAGCACTTTATAAACCAAAATCCTTTATAAACCAGAGCCCGTTATAAACCAGAGCCCTTTAAAAACCAGAGCCCCTTATAAACCAGAGCCCTTTATAAACCAAAGCCCATTAGAACCCAAAGCCCTTTAGAAACCAAAGCCCTTTAGAAACCAAAGCCCTTTATAAACCAAAGCCGGTTATAAACCAGAGCCTTTTATAAACCAGAGGCCTTTTTAAACCAAAGCCCGTTATAAGCCAGAGACCGTTAAAAACCAGAGCCCTTTATAAACCAGAACCCTTTATAAACCAGAGCCTGTTATAAACCAGAGCCCTTTATAAACCAGAGCCCTTTAGAAACCAAAGCCCTTTATAAACCAGAGCCCTTTATAAACCAGAGCCCTTTAGAAACCAAAGCCCTTTATAAACCAGAGCCCTTTATAAACCAGAGCCCTTTAGAAACCAAAGCCCTTTATAAACCAGAGCCCTTTATAAACCAAAGTCCTCTATATACCAGAGCCTACTATAAACCAGAGCCCTTTATAAACCAAAGCCATTTATAAACTAGAGCCTGTTATAAACCAGAGCTCTTTATTCACCAGAGCCTGTTATAAACCAGAGCCCTTTATAAACCAGAGCCCTTTATAAACCAAAGCTGGTTATAAACCAGAGCCTGTTATGAACCAGAACCCTTTATACACCAAAGTCGGTTATAAACCAGAGCCTGTTATAAACCAGAACCCTTTATACACCAAAGCCGGTTATAAACCAGAGCCTGTTATAAACCAGAACCCTTTATAAGCCAGATCCCATTAAAAATCAGGGCCCTTTATCAACCAGAACCCTTTATAAACCAGAGCCTGTCATAAACCAGAGCCCGTTACAAACCAGAGCCTGTTATAAACCATAGCCCTTTATAAACCAGAGCCCTGTATAAACCAAAGCCGGTTATAAACCAGAGCCCGTTATGAACCAGAGTCCTTTATAAACCAAAGCCGGTTATAAACGAGAGCCCGTTATAAACCATAGCCCTTTATAAACCACAGCCCTTTATAAACCAAAGCCGGTTATAAACCAGAGCCCATTATAAACCAGAGCCCATTACAAATCAGAGCCCTTTATAAACCAGAAACCTTTATAAACCAGAGCACCTTATAAACCAGAGCCCTTTTTAAACCAGAGCCCTTTATAAACCAAAGCCCTTTATAAACCAAAGCCGGTTATAAACCAGAGCCTGTTATAAACCAGAGCTCTTTATTCACCAGAGGCTGTTATAAACCACAACCCTTTATAAACCAGAGCCCTTTATAAACCAAAGTCCTCTATATACCAGAGCCTGCTATAAACCAGAGCCCTTTATAAACCAAAGCCATTTATAAACCAGAGCCTGTTATAAACCAGAGCTCTTTATTCACCAGAGCCTGTTATAAACCAGAGCCCTTTATAAACCAGAGCCCTTTATAAACCAAAGCTGGTTATAAACCAGAGCCTGTTATAAACCAGAACCCTTTATACACCAAAGTCGGTTATAAACCACAGCCCTTTATAAACCAGAGCCCTGTATAAACAAAAGCCGGTTATAAACCAGAGCCAGTTATAAACCATAGCCCTTTATAAACCACAGCCCTGTATAAACCAAAGCCGGTTATAAACCAGAGCCAGTTATAAACCATAGCCATTTATAAACCACAGCCCTTTATAAACCAAAGCCGGTTATAAACCAGAGCCCGTTATAAACCAGAGCCCATTACAAACCAGAGCCCTTTATAAACCAGAAACCTTTATAAACCAGAGCACCTTATAAAACAGAGCCCTTTATAAACCAGAGCCCTTTATAAACCAATGCCCTTTAGAAACCAAAGCCTTTTTTAAACCAGAGCCGATTATAGACCAGAGCCCGTTATAAACCATAGCCAGTTATAAACCAAAGCCCTTTATAAACCAGATCCCGTTATAAACCATAGCCCTTTATAACCCAAAGCCGGTTATAAACCAGAGCCCGTTATAAACCAGAGCCCATTACAAACCACAGCACTTTATAAACCAAAACCCTTTATAAACCAGAGCCCGTTATAAACCAGAGCCCTTTAAAAACCAGAGCCCCTTATAAACCAGAGCCCTTTATAAACCAAAGCCCATTAGAACCCAAAGCCCTTTAGAAACCAAAGCCCTTTATAAACCAAAGCCGGTTATAAACCAGAGCCTTTTATAAACCAGAGGCCTTTTTAAACCAAAGCCCGTTATAAGCCAGAGACCGTTAAAAACCAGAGCCCTTTATAAACCAGAACCCTTTATAAACCAGAGCCTGTTATAAACCAGAGCCCTTTATAAACCAGAGCCCTTTAGAAACCAAAGCCCTTTATAAACCAGAGCCCTTTATAAACCAGAGCCCTTTAGAAACCAAAGCCCTTTAGAAACCAAAGCCCTTTATAAACCAGAGCCCTTTATAAACCAGAGCCCTTTAGAAACCAAAGCCCTTTATAAACCAGAGCCCTTTATAAACCAAAGCCGGTTATAAACCAGAACCTGTTATAAACCAGAGCTCTTTATTCACCAGAGGCTGTTATAAACCACAGCCCTTTATAAACCAGAGCCCTTTATAAACCAAAGTCCTCTATATACCAGAGCCTACTATAAACCAGAGCCCTTTATAAACCAAAGCCATTTATAAACCAGAGCCTGTTATAAACCAGAGCTCTTTATTCACCAGAGCCTGTTATAAACCAGAGCCCTTTATAAACCAGAGCCCTTTATAAACCAAAGCTGGTTATAAACCAGAGCCTGTTATGAACCAGAACCCTTTATACACCAAAGTCGGTTATAAACCAGAGCCTGTTATAAACCAGAACCCTTTATACACCAAAGCCGGTTATAAACCAGAGCCTGTTATAAACCAGAACCCTTTATAAGCCAGATCCCATTAAAAATCAGGGCCCTTTATCAACCAGAACCCTTTATAAACCAGAGCCTGTCATAAACCAGAGCCCGTTACAAACCAGAGCCCGTTATAAACCATAGCCAGTTATAAACCAAAGCCCTTTATAAACCAGATCCCGTTATAAACCATAGCCCTTTATAACCCAAAGCCGGTTATAAACCAGAGCCCGTTATAAACCAGAGCCCATTACAAACCACAGCACTTTATAAACCAAAACCCTTTATAAACCAGAGCCCGTTATAAACCAGAGCCCTTTAAAAACCAGAGCCCCTTATAAACCAGAGCCCTTTATAAACCAAAGCCCATTAGAACCCAAAGCCCTTTAGAAACCAAAGCCCTTTATAAACCAAAGCCGGTTATAAACCAGAGCCTTTTATAAACCAGAGGCCTTTTTAAACCAAAGCCCGTTATAAGCCAGAGACCGTTAAAAACCAGAGCCCTTTATAAACCAGAACCCTTTATAAACCAGAGCCTGTTATAAACCAGAGCCCTTTATAAACCAGAGCCCTTTAGAAACCAAAGCCCTTTATAAACCAGAGCCCTTTATAAACCAGAGCCCTTTAGAAACCAAAGCCCTTTAGAAACCAAAGCCCTTTATAAACCAGAGCCCTTTATAAACCAGAGCCCTTTAGAAACCAAAGCCCTTTATAAACCAGA
Organism: Cyprinodon diabolis; assembly: GCA_030533445.1. NCBI lineage: Eukaryota > Metazoa > Chordata > Actinopteri > Cyprinodontiformes > Cyprinodontidae > Cyprinodon > Cyprinodon diabolis. The sequence goes on from CM060076.1 coordinate 42,312,475, forward strand.
GCCCTTTATAAACCAAAGCCGGTTATAAACCAGAACATCTTATAAACCAGAGCTCTTTATTCACCAGAGGCTGTTATAAACCACAGCCCTTTATAAACCAGAGCCCTTTATAAACCAAAGTCCTCTATATACCAGAGCCTACTATAAACCAGAGCCCTTTATAAACCAAAGCCATTTATAAACCAGAGCCTGTTATAAACCAGAGCTCTTTATTCACCAGAGCCTGTTATAAACCAGAGCCCTTTATAAACCAGAGCCCTTTATAAATCAAAGCTGGTTATAAACCAGAGCCTGTTATGAACCAGAACCCTTTATACACCAAAGTCGGTTATAAACCAGAGCCTGTTATAAACCAGAACCCTTTATACACCAAAGCCGGTTATAAACCAGAGCCTGTTATAAACCAGAACCCTTTATAAGCCAGATCCCATTAAAAATCAGGGCCCTTTATCAACCAGAACCCTTTATAAACCAGAGCCTGTCATAAACCAGAGCCCGTTACAAACCAGAGCCTGTTATAAACCATAGCCCTTTATAAACCAGAGCCCTGTATAAACCAAAGCCGGTTATAAACCAGAGCCCGTTATGAACCAGAGTCCTTTATAAACCAAAGCCGGTTATAAACGAGAGCCCGTTATAAACCATAGCCCTTTATAAACCACAGCCCTTTATAAACCAAAGCCGGTTATAAACCAGAGCCCGTTATAAACCAGAGCCCATTACAAATCAGAGCCCTTTATAAACCAGAAACCTTTATAAACCAGAGCACCTTATAAACCAGAGCCCTTTTTAAACCAGAGCCCTTTATAAACCAAAGCCCTTTAGAAACCAAAGCCGGTTATAAACCAGAGCCTTTTATAAACCAGAGGCCTTTTTAAACCAAAGCCCGTTATAATCCAGAGGCCGTTAAAAACCAGAGCCCTTTATAAACCAGAACCCTTTATAAACCAGAGCCCGTTATAAACCAGAGCCCTTTGTAAATCAGAGCCCTTTATAAACCAAAGCCCTTTATAAACCAGAGCCCTTTATAAACCAAAGCCGGTTATAAACCAGAGCCTGTTATAAACCAGAGCTCTTTATTCACCAGAGGCTGTTATAAACCACAACCCTTTATAAACCAGAGCCCTTTATAAACCAAAGTCCTCTATATACCAGAGCCTGCTAAAAACCAGAGCCCTTTATAAACCAAAGCCATTTATAAACCAGAGCCTGTTATAAACCAGAGCTCTTTATTCACCAGAGCCTGTTATAAACCAGAGCCCTTTATAAACCAGAGCCCTTTATAAACCAAAGCTGGTTATAAACCAGAGCCTGTTATAAACCAGAACCCTTTATACACCAAAGTCGGTTATAAACCACAGCCCTTTATAAACCAGAGCCCTGTATAAACCAAAGCCAGTTATAAACCATAGCCAGTTATAAACCATAGCCCTTTATAAACCACAGCCCTGTATAAACCAAAGCCGGTTATAAACCAGAGCCAGTTACAAACCATAGCCATTTATAAACCAAAGCCCTTTATAAACCAAACCCGGTTATAAACCAGAGCCCGTTATAAACCAGAGCCCATTACAAACCAGAGCCCTTTATAAACCAGAAACCTTTATAAACCAGAGCACCTTATAAACCAGAGCCCTTTATAAACCAGAGCCCTTTATAAACCAAAGCCCTTTAGAAACCAAAGCCTTTTTTAAACCAGAGCCGATTATAGACCAGAGCCCGTTATAAACCATAGCCAGTTATAAACCAAAGCCCTTTATAAACCAGATCCCGTTATAAACCATAGCCCTTTATAAACCAAAGCCGGTTATAAACCAGAGCCCGTTATAAACCAGAGCCCATTACAAACCAGAGCCCTTTATAAACCAGAAACCTTTATAAATCATGCCCTTTATAAACAAAAGCCGGTTATAAACCAGAGCTCTTTATTCACCAGAGCCTGTTATAAACCAGAGCCCTTTATAAACCAAAGCCGGTTCTAAACCAAAGCCTGTTATAAACCAGAACCCTTTATACACCAAAGGCGGTTATAAACCAGAGCCTGTTATAAACCAGAACCCTTTATACACCAAAGCCGGTTATAAACCAGAGCCTGTTATAAACCAGAGGCCTTTATAAGCCAGATCCCATTAAAAATCATGGCCCTTTATCAACCAGAACCCTTTATAAACCAGAGCCTGTCATAAACCAGAGCCCGTTACAAACCAGAGCCTGTTATAAACCATAGCCCTTTATAAACCAGAGCCCTGTATAAACCAAAGCCGGTTATAAACCAGAGCCCATTATAAACCAGAGCCCATTACAAACCAGAGCCCTTTATAAACCAGAAACCTTTATAAACCAGAGCACCTTATAAACCAGAGCCCTTTATAAACCAAAGCCCTTTAGAAACAAAAGCCCTTTTTAAACCAGAGCCGGTTATAGACCAGAGCCTGTTATAAACCATAGCCAGTTATAAACCAGAGTCTGTTATAAACCAGATCCCCTTTTAAACCAAAGCCCGTTATAAACCAGAGCCCATTACAAACCACAGCACTTTATAAACCAAAACCCTTTATAAACCAGAGCCCGTTATAAACCAGAGCCCTTTAAAAACCAGAGCCCCTTATAAACCAGAGCCCTTTATAAACCAAAGCCCATTAGAACCCAAAGCCCTTTAGAAACCAAAGCCCTTTAGAAACCAAAGCCCTTTAAAAACCAAAGCCTGTTATAAACCAGAGCCTTTTATAAACCAGAGGCCTTTTTAAACCAAAGCCCGTTATAAGCCAGAGGCCGTTAAAAACCAGAGCCTGTTATAAACCATAGCCCTTTATAAACCAGAGCCCTGTATAAACCAAAGCCGGTTATAAACCAGAGTCCGTTATGAACCAGAGTCCTTTATAAACCAAAGCCGGTTATAAACGAGAGCCCGTTATAAACCATAGCCCTTTATAAACCAGAGCCCTTTATAAACCAAAGCCGGTTATAAACCAGAGCCCGTTATAAACCAGAGCCCATTACAAATCAGAGCCCTTTATAAACCAGAAACCTTTATAAACCAGAGCACCTTATAAACCAGAGCCCTTTTTAAACCAGAGCCCTTTATAAACCAAAGCCCTTTAGAAACCAAAGCCGGTTATAAACCAGAGCCTTTTATAAACCAGAGGCCTTTTTAAACCAAAGCCCGTTATAATCCAGAGGCCGTTAAAAACCAGAGCCCTTTATAAACCAGAACCCTTTATAAACCAGAGCCCGTTATAAACCAGAGCCCTTTGTAAATCAGAGCCCTTTATAAACCAAAGCCCTTTATAAACCAGAGCCCTTTATAAACCAAAGCCGGTTATAAACCAGAGCCTGTTATAAACCAGAGCTCTTTATTCACCAGAGGCTGTTATAAACCACAACCCTTTATAAACCAGAGCCCTTTATAAACCAAATTCCTCTATATACCAGAGCCTGCTATAAACCAGAGCCCTTTATAAACCAAAGCCATTTATAAACCAGAGCCTGTAATAAACCAGAGCTCTTTATTCACCAGAGCCTGTTATAAACCAGAGCCCTTTATAAACCAGAGCCCTTTATAAACCAAAGCTGGTTATAAACCAGAGCCTGTTATAAACCAGAACCCTTTATACACCAAAGACGGTTATAAACCACAGCCCTTTATAAACCAGAGCCCTGTATAAACCAAAGCCGGTTATAAACCAGAGCCAGTTATAAACCATAGCCCTTTATAAACCACAGCCCTGTATAAACCAAAGCCGGTTATAAACCAGAGCCAGTTATAAACCATAGCCATTTATAAACCACAGCCCTTTATAAACCAAAGCCGGTTATAAACCAGAGCCCGTTATAAACCATAGCCCTTTATAAACCAGAGCCCTTTATAAACCAAAGCCAGTTATAAACCAAAGCCCTTTATAAACCAGATCCCGTTATAAACCATAGCCCTTTATAACCCAAAGCCGGTTATAAACCAGAGCCCGTTATAAACCAGAGCCCATTACAAACCACAGCACTTTATAAACCAAAACCCTTTATAAACCAGAGCCCGTTATAAACCAGAGCCCTTTAAAAACCAGAGCCCCTTATAAACCAGAGCCCTTTATAAACCAAAGCCCATTAGAACCCAAAGCCCTTTAGAAACCAAAGCCCTTTATAAACCAAAGCCGGTTATAAACCAGAGCCTTTTATAAACCAGAGGCCTTTTTAAACCAAAGCCCGTTATAAGCCAGAGACCGTTAAAAACCAGAGCCCTTTATAAACCAGAACCCTTTATAAACCAGAGCCTGTTATAAACCAGAGCCCTTTATAAACCAGAGCCCTTTAGAAACCAAAGCCCTTTATAAACCAGAGCCCTTTATAAACCAGAGCCCTTTAGAAACCAAAGCCCTTTAGAAACCAAAGCCCTTTATAAACCAGAGCCCTTTATAAACCAGAGCCCTTTAGAAACCAAAGCCCTTTATAAACCAGAGCCCTTTATAAACCAAAGCCGGTTATAAACCAGAACATCTTATAAACCAGAGCTCTTTATTCACCAGAGGCTGTTATAAACCACAGCCCTTTATAAACCAGAGCCCTTTATAAACCAAAGTCCTCTATATACCAGAGCCTACTATAAACCAGAGCCCTTTATAAACCAAAGCCATTTATAAACCAGAGCCTGTTATAAACCAGAGCTCTTTATTCACCAGAGCCTGTTATAAACCAGAGCCCTTTATAAACCAGAGCCCTTTATAAACCAAAGCTGGTTATAAACCAGAGCCTGTTATGAACCAGAACCCTTTATACACCAAAGTCGGTTATAAACCAGAGCCTGTTATAAACCAGAACCCTTTATACACCAAAGCCGGTTATAAACCAGAGCCTGTTATAAACCAGAACCCTTTATAAGCCAGATCCCATTAAAAATCAGGGCCCTTTATCAACCAGAACCCTTTATAAACCAGAGCCTGTCATAAACCAGAGCCCGTTACAAACCAGAGCCTGTTATAAACCATAGCCCTTTATAAACCAGAGCCCTGTATAAACCAAAGCCGGTTATAAACCAGAGCCCGTTATGAACCAGAGTCCTTTATAAACCAAAGCCGGTTATAAACGAGAGCCCGTTATAAACCATAGCCCTTTATAAACCACAGCCCTTTATAAACCAAAGCCGGTTATAAACCAGAGCCCGTTATAAACCAGAGCCCATTACAAATCAGAGCCCTTTATAAACCAGAAACCTTTTTAAACCAGAGCACCTTATAAACCAGAGCCCTTTTTAAACCAGAGCCCTTTATAAACCAAAGCCCTTTAGAAACCAAAGCCGGTTATAAACCAGAGCCTTTTATAAACCAGAGGCCTTTTTAAACCAAAGCCCGTTATAATCCAGAGGCCGTTAAAAACCAGAGCCCTTTATAAACCAGAACCCTTTATAAACCAGAGCCCGTTATAAACCAGAGCCCTTTGTAAATCAGAGCCCTTTATAAACCAAAGCCCTTTATAAACCAGAGCCCTTTATAAACCAAAGCCGGTTATAAACCAGAGCCTGTTATAAACCAGAGCTCTTTATTCACCAGAGGCTGTTATAAACCACAACCCTTTATAAACCAGAGCCCTTTATAAACCAAAGTCCTCTATATACCAGAGCCTGCTAAAAACCAGAGCCCTTTATAAACCAAAGCCATTTATAAACCAGAGCCTGTTATAAACCAGAGCTCTTAATTCACCAGAGCCTGTTATAAACCAGAGCCCTTTATAAACCAGAGCCCTTTATAAACCAAAGCTGGTTATAAACCAGAGCCTGCTATAAACCAGAACCCTTTATACACCAAAGTCGGTTATAAACCACAGCCCTTTATAAACCAGAGCCCTGTATAAACCAAAGCCAGTTATAAACCATAGCCAGTTATAAACCATAGCCCTTTATAAACCACAGCCCTGTATAAACCAAAGCCGGTTATAAACCAGAGCCAGTTACAAACCATAGCCATTTATAAACCAAAGCCCTTTATAAACCAAACCCGGTTATAAACCAGAGCCCGTTATAAACCAGAGCCCATTACAAACCAGAGCCCTTTATAAACCAGAAACCTTTATAAACCAGAGCACCTTATAAACCAGAGCCCTTTATAAACCAGAGCCCTTTATAAACCAAAGCCCTTTAGAAACCAAAGCCTTTTTTAAACCAGAGCCGATTATAGACCAGAGCCCGTTATAAACCATAGCCAGTTATAAACCAAAGCCCTTTATAAACCAGATCCCGTTATAAACCATAGCCCTTTATAAACCAAAGCCGGTTATAAACCAGAGCCCGTTATAAACCAGAGCCCATTACAAACCAGAGCCCTTTATAAACCAGAAACCTTTATAAATCATGCCCTTTATAAACAAAAGCCGGTTATAAACCAGAGCTCTTTATTCACCAGAGCCTGTTATAAACCAGAGCCCTTTATAAACCAAAGCCGGTTCTAAACCAAAGCCTGTTATAAACCAGAACCCTTTATACACCAAAGGCGGTTATAAACCAGAGCCTGTTATAAACCAGAACCCTTTATACACCAAAGCCGGTTATAAACCAGAGCCTGTTATAAACCAGAGGCCTTTATAAGCCAGATCCCATTAAAAATCATGGCCCTTTATCAACCAGAACCCTTTATAAACCAGAGCCTGTCATAAACCAGAGCCCGTTACAAACCAGAGCCTGTTATAAACCATAGCCCTTTATAAACCAGAGCCCTGTATAAACCAAAGCCGGTTATAAACCAGAGCCCATTATAAACCAGAGCCCATTACAAACTAGAGCCCTTTATAAACCAGAAACCTTTATAAACCAGAGCACCTTATAAACCAGAGCCCTTTATAAACCAAAGCCCTTTAGAAACAAAAGCCCTTTTTAAACCAGAGCCGGTTATAGACCAGAGCCTGTTATAAACCATAGCCAGTTATAAACCAGAGTCTGTTATAAACCAGATCCCCTTTTAAACCAAAGCCCGTTATAAACCAGAGCCCATTACAAACCACAGCACTTTATAAACCAAAACCCTTTATAAACCAGAGCCCGTTATAAACCAGAGCCCTTTAAAAACCAGAGCCCCTTATAAACCAGAGCCCTTTATAAACCAAAGCCCATTAGAACCCAAAGCCCTTTAGAAACCAAAGCCCTTTAGAAACCAAAGCCCTTTAAAAACCAAAGCCTGTTATAAACCAGAGCCTTTTATAAACCAGAGGCCTTTTTAAACCAAAGCCCGTTATAAGCCAGAGGCCGTTAAAAACCAGAGCCTGTTATAAACCATAGCCCTTTATAAACCAGAGCCCTGTATAAACCAAAGCCGGTTATAAACCAGAGCCCGTTATGAACCAGAGTCCTTTATAAACCAAAGCCGGTTATAAACGAGAGCCCGTTATAAACCATAGCCCTTTATAAACCAGAGCCCTTTATAAACCAAAGCCGGTTATAAACCAGAGCCCGTTATAAACCAGAGCCCATTACAAATCAGAGCCCTTTATAAACCAGAAACCTTTATAAACCAGAGCACCTTATAAACCAGAGCCCTTTTTAAACCAGAGCCCTTTATAAACCAAAGCCCTTTAGAAACCAAAGCCGGTTATAAACCAGAGCCTTTTATAAACCAGAGGCCTTTTTAAACCAAAGCCCGTTATAATCCAGAGGCCGTTAAAAACCAGAGCCCTTTATAAACCAGAACCCTTTATAAACCAGAGCCCGTTATAAACCAGAGCCCTTTGTAAATCAGAGCCCTTTATAAACCAAAGCCCTTTATAAACCAGAGCCCTTTATAAACCAAAGCCGGTTATAAACCAGAGCCTGTTATAAACCAGAGCTCTTTATTCACCAGAGGCTGTTATAAACCACAACCCTTTATAAACCAGAGCCCTTTATAAACCAAAGTCCTCTATATACCAGAGCCTGCTATAAACCAGAGCCCTTTATAAACCAAAGCCATTTATAAACCAGAGCCTGTAATAAACCAGAGCTCTTTATTCACCAGAGCCTGTTATAAACCAGAGCCCTTTATAAACCAGAGCCCTTTATAAACCAAAGCTGGTTATAAACCAGAGCCTGTTATAAACCAGAACCCTTTATACACCAAAGACGGTTATAAACCACAGCCCTTTATAAACCAGAGCCCTGTATAAACCAAAGCCGGTTATAAACCAGAGCCAGTTATAAACCATAGCCCTTTATAAACCACAGCCCTGTATAAACCAAAGCCGGTTATAAACCAGAGCCAGTTATAAACCATAGCCATTTATAAACCACAGCCCTTTATAAACCAAAGCCGGTTATAAACCAGAGCCCGTTATAAACCAGAGCCCATTACAAACCAGAGCCCTTTATAAACCAGAAACCTTTATAAACCAGAGCACCTTATAAACCAGAGCCCTTTATAAACCAAAGCCCTTTAGAAACCAAAGCCTTTTTTAAACCAGAGCCGATTATAGACCAGAGCCCGTTATAAACCATAGCCAGTTATAAACCAAAGCCCTTTATAAACCAGATCCCGTTATAAACCATAGCCCTTTATAAACCGAAGCCGGTTATAAACCAGAGCCCGTTATAAACCAGAGCCCATTACAAACCAGAGACCTTTATAAACCAGAAACCTTTATAAATCATGCCCTTTATAAACAAAAGCCGGTTATAAACCAGAGCTCTTTATTCACCAGAGCCTGTTATAAACCAGAGCCCTTTATAAACCAAAGCCGGTTATAAACCAGAGCCTGTTATAAACCAGAACCCTTTATACACCAAAGGCGGTTATAAACCAGAGCCTGTTATAAACCAGAACCCTTTATACACCAAAGCCGGTTATAAACCAGAGCCTGTTATAAACCAGAGGCCTTTATAAGCCAGATCCCATTAAAAATCATGGCCCTTTATCAACCAGAACCCTTTATAAACCAGAGCCTGTCATAAACCAGAGCCCGTTACAAACCAGAGCCTGTTATAAACCATAGCCCTTTATAAACCAGAGCCCTGTATAAACCAAAGACGGTTATAAACCAGAGCCCATTATAAACCAGAGCCCATTACAAACCAGAGCCCTTTATAAACCAGAAACCTTTATAAACCAGAGCACCTTATAAACCAGAGCCCTTTATAAACCAGAGCCCTTTATAAACCAAAGCCCTTTAGAAACAAAAGCCCTTTTTAAACCAGAGCCGGTTATAGACCAGAGCCTGTTATAAACCATAGCCAGTTATAAACCAGAGCCTGATATAAACCAAAGCCGATTATAAACCAGAGTCTGTTATAAACCAGATCCCCTTTCAAACCAAAGCCCGTTATAAACCAGAGCCCATTACAAACCACAGCACTTTATAAACAAAAACCCTTTATAAACCAGAGCCCGTTATAAACCAGAGCCCTTTAAAAACCAGAGCCCCTTATAAACCAGAGCCCTTTATAAACCAAAGCCCATTAGAACCCAAAGCCCTTTAGAAACCAAAGCCCTTTAGAAACCAAAGCCCTTTATAAACCAAAGCCGGTTATAAACCAGAGCCTTTTATAAACCAGAGGCCTTTTTAAACCAAAGCCCGTTATAAGCCAGAGGCCGTTAAAAACCAGAGCCCTTTATAAACCAGAACCCTTTATAAACCAGAGCCCGTTATAAAACAGATCCCTTTATAAACCAGAGCCCTTTAGAAACCAAAGCCCTTTATAAACCAGAGCCCTTTATAAACCAAAGCAAGTTATTAACCAGAGCCTGTTATAAACCAGAGCTCTTTATTCACCAGAGGCTGTTATAAACCACAGCCCTTTATAAACCAAAGTCCTCTATATACCAGAGCCTGCTATAAACCAGAGCCCTTTATAAACCAAAGCCATTTATAAACCAGAGCCTGTTATAAACCAGAGCTCTTTATTCACCAGAGCCTGTTATAAACCAGACCCCTTTATAAACCAGAGCCCTTTATAAACCAAAGCTGGTTATAAACCAGAGCCTGTTATAAACCAGAACCCTTTATACACAAAAGTCGGTTATAAACCAGAGCCTGTTATAAACCAGAACCCTTTATACACCAAAGCCGGTTATAAACCAGAGCCTGTTATAAGCCAGAACCCTTTATAAGCCAGATCCCATTAAAAATCAGGGCCCTTTATCAACCAGAACCCTTTATAAACCAGAGCCTGTCATAAACCAGAGCCCGTTACAAACCAGAGCCTGTTATAAACCATAGCCCTTTATAAACCAGAGCCCTGTATAAACCAAAGCCGGTTATAAACCAGAGCCGGTTATGAACCAGAGTCCTTTATAAACCAAAGCCGGTTATAAACGAGAGCCCATTACAAACCACTGCACTTTATAAACCAAAACCCTTTATAAACCAGAGCCCGTTATAAAGCAGAGCCCTTTAAAAACCAGAGCCCCTTATAAACCAGAGCCCTTTATAAACCAAAGCCCATTAGAACCCAATGCCCTTTAGAAACCAAAGCCCTTTAGAATCCAAAGCCCTTTATAAACCAAAGCCGGTTATAAACCAGAGCCTGTCATAAACCAGAGCCCGTTACAAACCAGAGCCTGTTATAAACCATAGCCCTTTATAAACCAGAGCCCTGTATAAACCAAAGCCGGTTATAAACCAGAGCCGGTTATGAACCAGAGTCCTTTATAAACCAAAGCCGGTTATAAACGAGAGCCCATTACAAACCACTGCACTTTATAAACCAAAACCCTTTATAAACCAGAGCCCGTTATAAAGCAGAGCCCTTTAAAAACCAGAGCCCCTTATAAACAAGAGCCCTGTATAAACCAAAGCCGGTTATAAACGAGAGCCCGTTATAAACCATAGCCCTTTATAAACCACAGCCCTTTATAAACCAAAGCTGGTTATAAACCAGAGCCCGTTATAAACCAGAGCCCATTACAAATCAGAGTCCTTTATAAACCAGAAACCTTTATAAACCAGAGCACCTTATAAACCAGAGCCCTTTTTAAACCAGAGCCCTTTATAAACCAAAGTCCTTTAGAAACCAAAGCCGGTTATAAACCAGAGCCTTTTATAAACCAGAGGCCTTTTTAAACCAAAGCCCGTTATAAACCAGAGGCCGTTAAAAACCAGAGCCCTTTATAAACCAGAACCCTTTATAAACCAGAGCCCGTTATAAACCAGAGCCCTTTTGTAAACCAGAGCCCTTTAGAAACCAAAGCCCTTTATAAACCATAGCCCTTTATAAACCAAAGCCGGTTATAAACCAGAGCCTGTTATAAACCAGAGCTCTTTATTCACCAGAGGCTGTTATAAACCACAGCCCTTTATAAACTGGAGCCCTTTATAAACCAAAGTCCTCTATATACCAGAGCCTGCTATAAACCAGAGCCCTTTATAAACCAAAGCCATTCATAAACCAGAGCCTGTTATAAACCAGAGCTCTTTATTCACCAGAGCCTGTTATAAACCAGAGCCCTTTATAAACCAGAGCCCTTTATAAACCAAAGCTGGTTATAAACCAGAGCCTGTTATAAACCAGAACCCTTTATACAACAAAGTCGGTTATAAACCAGAGCCTGTTATAAACCAGAACCCTTTATACACCAAAGCCGGTTATAAACCAGAGCCTGTTATAAACCAGAACCCTTTATAAGCCAGATCCCATTTAAAATCAGGGCCCTTTATCAACCAGAACCCTTTATAAACCAGAGCCTGTCATAAACCAGAGCCCGTTACAAACCAGAGCCTGTTATAAACCATAGCCCTTTATAAACCAGAGCCCTGTATAAACCAAAGCCGGTTATAAACCAGAGCCCGTTATGAACCAGAGTCCTTTATAAACCAAAGCCGGTTATAAATAAGAGCCCGTTATAAACCATAGCCCTTTATAAACCACAGCCCTTTATAAACCAAAGCCGGTTATAAACCAGAGCCCGTTATAAACCAGAGCCCATTACAAATCAGAGCCCTTTATAAACCAGAAACCTTTATAAACCAGAGCACCTTATAAACCAGAGCCCTTTTTAAACCAGAGCCCTTTATAAACCAAAGCCCTTTAGAAACCAAAGCCGGTTATAAACCAGAGCATTTTATAAACCAGAGGCCTTTTTAAACCAAAGCCCGTTATAAGCCAGAGGCCGTTAAAAACCAGAGCCCTTTATAAACCAGAACCCTTTATAAACCAGAGCCCGTTATAAACCAGAGCCCTTTGTAAATCAGAGCCCTTTAGAAACTAAAGCCCTTTATAAACCAGAGCCCTTTATAAACCAAAGCCGGTTATAAACCAGAGCCTGTTATAAACCAGAGCTCTTTATTCACCAGAGGCTGTTATAAACCACAGCCCTTTATAAACCAGAGCCCTTTATAAACCAAAGTCCTCTATATACCAGAGCCTGCTATAAACCAGAGCCCTTTATAAACCAAAGCCATTTATAAACCAGAGCCTGTTATAAACCAGAGCTCTTCATTCACCAGAGCCTGTTATAAACCAGAGCCCTTTATAAACCAGAGCCCTTTATAAACCAAAGCTGGTTATAAACCAGAGCCTGTTATAAACCAGAACCCTTTATACACCAAAGTCGGTTATAAACCAGAGCCTGTTATAAACCAGAGGCCTTTATAAGCCAGATCCCATTAAAAATCATGGCCCTTTATCAACCAGAACCCTTTATAAACCAGAGCCTGTCATAAACCAGAGCCCGTTACAAACCAGAGCCTGTTATAAACCATAGCCCTTTATAAACCAGAGCCCTGTATAAACCAAAGACGGTTATAAACCAGAGCCCATTATAAACCAGAGCCCATTACAAACCAGAGCCCTTTATAAACCAGAGCCTGTTATAAACCAGAGCTCTTTATTCACCAGAGCCTGTTATAAACCAGAGCCCTTTATAAACCAGAGCCCTTTATAAACCAAAGCTGGTTATAAACCAGAGCCTGTTATAAACCAGAACCCTTTATACAACAAAGTCGGTTATAAACCAGAGCCTGTTATAAACCAGAACCCTTTATACACCAAAGCCGGTTATAAACCAGAGCCTGTTATAAACCAGAACCCTTTATAAGCCAGATCCCATTTAAAATCAGGGCCCTTTATCAACCAGAACCCTTTATAAACCAGAGCCTGTCATAAACCAGAGCCCGTTACAAACCAGAGCCTGTTATAAACCATAGCCCTTTATAAACCAGAGCCCTGTATAAACCAAAGCCGGTTATAAACCAGAGCCCGTTATGAACCAGAGTCCTTTATAAACCAAAGCCGGTTATAAACAAGAGCCCGTTATAAACCATAGCCCTTTATAAACCACAGCCCTTTATAAACCAAAGCCGGTTATAAACCAGAGCCCGTTATAAACCAGAGCCCATTACAAATCAGAGCCCTTTATAAACCAGAAACCTTTATAAACCAGAGCACCTTATAAACCAGAGCCCTTTTTAAACCAGAGCCCTTTATAAACCAAAGCCCTTTAGAAACCAAAGCCGGTTATAAACCAGAGCATTTTATAAACCAGAGGCCTTTTTAAACCAAAGCCCGTTATAAGCCAGAGGCCGTTAAAAACCAGAGCCCTTTATAAACCAGAACCCTTTATAAACCAGAGCCCGTTATAAACCAGAGCCCTTTGTAAATCAGAGCCCTTTAGAAACTAAAGCCCTTTATAAACCAGAGCCCTTTATAAACCAAAGCCGGTTATAAACCAGAGCCTGTTATAAACCAGAGCTCTTTATTCACCAGAGGCTGTTATAAACCACAGCCCTTTATAAACCAGAGCCCTTTATAAACCAAAGTCCTCTATATACCAGAGCCTGCTATAAACCAGAGCCCTTTATAAACCAAAGCCATTTATAAACCAGAGCCTGTTATAAACCAGAGCTCTTCATTCACCAGAGCCTGTTATAAACCAGAGCCCTTTATAAACCAGAGCCCTTTATAAACCAAAGCTGGTTATAAACCAGAGCCTGTTATAAACCAGAACCCTTTATACACCAAAGTCGGTTATAAACCAGAGCCTGTTATAAACCAGAGGCCTTTATAAGCCAGATCCCATTAAAAATCATGGCCCTTTATCAACCAGAACCCTTTATAAACCAGAGCCTGTCATAAACCAGAGCCCGTTACAAACCAGAGCCTGTTATAAACCATAGCCCTTTATAAACCAGAGCCCTGTATAAACCAAAGACGGTTATAAACCAGAGCCCATTATAAACCAGAGCCCATTACAAACCAGAGCCCTTTATAAACCAGAAACCTTTATAAACCAGAGCACCTTATAAACCAGAGCCCTTTATAAACCAGAGCCCTTTATAAACCAAAGCCCTTTAGAAACAAAAGCCCTTTTTAAACCAGAGCCGGTTATAGACCAGAGCCTGTTATAAACCATAGCCAGTTATAAACCAGAGCCTGATATAAACCAAAGC
>CM060076.1:42327305-42354493 GCA_030533445.1 Cyprinodon diabolis
CTCTGGTTTATAATCGGCTTTGGTTTATAACGGGCTCTGGTTTATAACTGGCTATGGTTTATAACGGGCTCTGGTCTATAACCGGCTCTGGTTTAAAAAGGGCTTTTGTTTCTAAAGGGCTTTGGTTTATGAAGGGCTCTGGTTTCTAAAGGGCTCTGGTTTATAAAGGGCTCCGGTTTATAACGGGCTCTGGTTTATAAAGGGTTCTGGTTTATAAAGGGCTCTGGTTTTTAACGGCCTCTGGCTTATAACGGGCTTTGGTTTAAAAAGGCCTCTGGTTTATAAAAGGCTCTGGTTTATAACCGGCTTTGGTTTACAAAGGGCTTTGGTTTCTAAAGGGCTTTGGGTTCTAATGGGCTTTGGTTTATAAAGGGCTCTGGTTTATAAGGGGCTCTGTCTTTTAAAGGGCTCTGGTTTATAACGGGCTCTGGTTTATAAAGGGTTTTGGTTTATAAAGTGCTGTGGTTTGTAATGGGCTCTGGTTTATAACGGGCTTTGGTTTAAAAGGGGATCTGGTTTATAACAGGCTCTGGTTTATAATCGGCTTTGGTTTATAACGGGCTCTGGTTTATAACTGGCTATGGTTTATAACGGGCTCTGGTCTATAACCGACTCTGGTTTAAAAAGGGCTTTGGTTTATAAAGGGCTTTGGTTTATAAAGGGCTCTGGTTTATAAAGGGCTCTGGTTTATAAGGTGCTCTGGTTTATAAAGGTTTCTGGTTTATAAAGGGCTATGGTTTGTAATGGGCTCTGGTTTATAACGGGCTCTGGTTTATAATCGGCTTTGGTTTATAAAGGGCTGTGGTTTATAAAGGGCTATGGTTTATAACGGGCTATCGTTTATAACCGGCTTTGGTTTATAAAGGACTCTGGTTTATAACGGGCTCTGGTTTATAACAGGCTCTGGTTTGTAATGGGCTCTGGTTTATGACAGGCTCTGGTTTATAAAGGGTTCTGGTTGATAAAGGGCCCTGATTTTTAATGGGATCTGGCTTTTAAAGGCCTCTGGTTTATAACAGGCTCTGGTTTATAACCGGCTTTGGTGTATAAAGGGTTCTGGTTTATAACAGGCTCTGGTTTGTAATGGGCTCTGGTTTATAACGGGCTCTGGTTTATAACCGGCTTTGGTTTATAAAGGGCTATGGTTTATAACGGGATCTGGTTTATAAAGGGCTTTGGTTTATAACTGGCTATGGTTTATAACAGGCTCTGGTCTATAATCGGCTCTGGTTTAAAAAGGGCTTTGGTTTCTAAAGGGCTTTGGTTTATAAAGGGCTCTGGTTTATAAAGGGCTCTGGTTTATAATGTGCTCTGGTTTATAAAGGTTTCTGGTTTATAAAGGGCTCTGGTTTGTAATGGGCTCTGGTTTATAACGGGCTCTGGTTTATAACCAGCTTTGGTTTATAACGGGCGGTGGTTTATAAAGGGCTATGGTTTATAACTGGCTCTGGTTTAAAACCGGCTTTGGTTTATACAGGGCTCTGGTTTATAAAGGGCTATGGTTTATAACAGGCTCTGGTTTGTAACGGGCTCTGGTTTATAAAGGGCTCTGGTTTATAAAGGGCTCTGGTTTTTAACAGCCTCTGGCTTATAACGGGCTTTGGTTTAAAAAGGCCTCTGGTTTATAACAGGCTTTGGTTTATAACCGGCTTTGGTTTATAAAGGGCTTTGGTTTCTAAAGGGCTTTGGTTTCTAAAGGGCTTTGGGTGCTAATGGGCTTTGGTTTATAAAGGGCTCTGGTTTATAAGGGGCTCTGGTTTTTAAAGGGCTCTGGTCTATAACCGGCTCTGGTTTAAAAAGGGCTTTGGTTTCTAAAGAGCTTTGGTTTATAAAGGGCTCTGGTTTAAAAAGGGCTCTGTTGTGTAAGGTGCTCTGGTTTATAAAGGTTTCTGGTTTATAAAGGGCTCTGGTTTGTAATGGGCTCTGGTTTATAACGGGCTCTGGTTTATTACCGGCTTTGGTTTATAAAGGGCTTTGTTTATAAAGGGCTATGGTTTATAACGGGCTCTCGTTTATAACCGGCTTTGGTTTATAAAGGACTCTGGTTTATACAGGGCTCTGGTTTATAAAGGGCTATGGTTTATAACAGGCTCTGGTTTGTAACGGGCTCTGGTTTATGACAGGCTCTGGTTTATAAAGGGTTGTGGTTGATAAAGGGCCCTGATTTTTAATGGGATCTGGCTTATAAAGGCCTCTGGTTTATAACAGGCTGTGGTTTATAACCGGCTTTGGTGTATAAAGGGTTCTGGTTTATAACAGGATCTGGTTTATAACCGGCTTTGGTGTATAAAGGGTTCTGGTTTATAACAGGCTCTGGTTTATAAAGGGTTCTGGTAGATAAAGGGCCCTGATTTTTAATGGGATCTGGCTTATAAAGGCCTCTGGTTTATAACAGGCTGTGGTTTATAACCGGCTTTGGTGTATAAAGGGTTCTTGTTTATAACGGGCTCTGGTTTATAAAGGGTTCTGGTTTATAAAGGGCTTTGGTTTCTAAAGGGCTTTGGGTTCTAATGGGCTTTGGTTTATAAAGGGCTCTGGTTTGTAATGGGCTCTGGTTTATAACGGGCTCTGGTTTATAACCGGCTTTGGTTTATAAAGGGCTGTGGTTTATAAAGGGCTATGGTTTATAACGGGCTCTCGTTTATAACCGGCTTTGGTTTATAAAGGACTTTGGTTCATAACGGGCTCTGGTTTATAACCGGCTTTGGTTTATACAGGGCTCTGGTTTATAAAGGGCTATGGTTTATAACAGGCTCAGGTTTGTAACGGGCTCTGGTTTATTACAGGCTCTGGTTTATAAAGGGTTCTGGTTGATAAAGGGCCCTGATTTTTAATGGGATCTGGCTTATAAAGGGTTCTGGTTTATAACAGGCTCTGGTTTATAACCGGCTTTGGTGTATAAAGGGTTCTGGTTTATAACAGGCTCTGGTTTATAACCGACTTTAGTGTATAAAGGGTTCTGGTTTATAACAGGCTCTGGTTTATAACCAGCTTTGGTTTATAAAGGGCTCTGGTTTATAAAGGGCTCTGGTTTAAAACAGGCTCTGGTGAATGAAGAGCTCTGGTTTATAACAGGCTCTGGTTTATAAATGGCTTTGGTTTATAAAGGGCTCTGGTTTATAGCAGGCTCTGGTGTATAGAGAACTTTGGTTTATAAAGGGCTCTGGTTTATAAAGGGCTGTGGTTTATAACAGCCTCTGGTGAATAAAGAGCTCTGGTTTATAACAGGCTCTGGTTTATAACCGGCTTTGGTTTATAAAGGGCTCTGGTTTATAAAGGGCTTTGGTTTCTAAAGGGCTCTGATTTACAAAGGGCTCTGGTTTATAACGGGCTCTGGTTTATAAAGGGTTCTGGTTTATAAAGGGCTCTGGTTTTTAACGGCCTCTGGCTTATAACGGGCTTTGGTTTAAAAAGGCCTCTGGTTTATAAAATGCTCTGGTTTATAACCGGCTTTGGTTTCTAAAGGGCTTTGGTTTATAAAGGGCTCTGGTTTAAAAAGGGCTCTGGTTTATAAGGTGCTCTGGTTTATAAAGGTTTCTGGTTTATAAAGGGCTCTGATTTGTAATGGGCTCTGGTTTATAACGGGCTCCGGTTTATAACCGGCTTTGGTTTATAAAGGGCTGTGGTTTATAAAGGGCTATGGTTTATAACGGGCTCTCGTTTATAACCGTCTTTGGTTTATAAAGGACTCTGGTTCATAACCGGCTCTGGTTTATAACCGGCTTTGGTTTATACAGGGCTCTGGTTTATAAAGGGCTATGGTTTATAACAGGCTCTGGTTTGTAACGGGCTCTGGTTTATGACAGGCTCTGGTTTATAAAGGGTTCTGGTTGATAAAGGGCCCTGATTTTAAATGGGATCTGGCTTATAAAGGGTTCTGGTTTATAACAGGCTCTGGTTTATAACCGGCTTTGGTGTATAAAGGGTTCTGGTTTATAACAGGCTCTGGTTTATAACCGACTTTGTTGTATAAAGGGTTCTGGTTTATAACAGGCTCTGGTTTATAACCAGCTTTGGTTTATAAAGGGCTCTGGTTTATAAAGGGCTCTGGTTTATAACAGGCTCTGGTGAATAAAGAGCTCTGGTTTATAACAGGCTCTGGTTTATAAATGGCTTTGGTTTATAAAGGGCTCTGGTTTATAGCAGGCTCTGGTATATAGAGGACTTTGGTTCATAAAGGGCTCCAGTTTATAAAGGGCTGTGGTTTATAACAGCCTCTGGTGAATAAAGAGCTCTGGTTTATAACAGGCTCTGGTTTATAACCGGCTTTGGTTTATAAAGGGCTATGGTTTATAAAGGGCTTTGGTTTCTAAAGGGCTCTGGTTTACAAAAGGGCTCTGGTTTATAACTGGCTCTGGTTTATAAAGGGTTCTGGTTTATAAAGCGCTCTGGTTTTTAACGGCCTCTGGCTTATAACGGGCTTTGGTTTAAAAAGGCTTCTGGTTTATAAAAGGCTCTGATATATAACCGGCTTTGGTTTCTAAAGGGCTTTGGTTTATAAAGGGCTCTGGTTTAAAAAGGTCTCTGGTTTATAAGGTGCTCTGGTTTATAAAGGTTTCTGGTTTATAAAGGACTCTGATTTGTAATGGGCTCTGGTTTATAACGGGCTCTGGTTTATAACCAGCTTTGGTTTATAAAGGGCTGTGGTTTATAAAGGGCTATGGTTTATAACGGGCTCTCGTTTATAACCGGCTTTGGTTCATAAAGGACTCTGGTTCATAACGGGCTCTGGTTTATAACCGGCTTTGGTTTATACAGGGCTCTTGTTTATAAAGGGCTATTGTTTATAACAGGCTCTGGTTTGTAACGGGCTCTGGTTTTTGACAGGCTCTGGTTTATAAAGGGTTCTGGTTGATAAAGGGCCCTGATTTTTAATGGGATCTGGCTTATAAAGGGTTCTGGCTTATAACAGGCTCTGGTTTATAACCGGCTTTGGTGTATAAAGGGTTCTGGTTTATAACAGGCTCTGGTTTATAACCGACTTTGGTGTATAAAGGGTTCTGGTTTATAACAGGCTCTGGTTTATAACCAGCTTTGGTTTATAAAGGGCTCTGGTTTATAAAGGGCTCTGGTTTATAACAGGCTCTGGTGAATAAAGAGCTCTGGTTTATAACAGGCTCTGGTTTATAAATGGCTTTGGTTTATAAAGGGCTCTGGTTTATAGCAGGCTCTGGTATATAGAGGACTTTGGTTTATAAAGGGCTATGGTTTATAAAGGGCTGTGGTTTATAACAGCCTCTGGTGAATAAAGAGCTCTGGTTTATAACAGGCTCTGGTTTATAACCGGCTTTGGTTTATAAAGGGCTCTGGTTTATAAAGGGCTTTGGTTTCTAAAGGGCTCTGGTTTATAAAGGGATCTGGTTTATAAAGGGTTCTGGTTTATAAAGGGCTCTGGTTTTTAACGGCCTCTGGCTTATAACGGGCTTTGGTTTAAAAAGGCCTCTGGTTTATAAAAGGCTCTGGTTTATAACCGGCTTTGGTTTATAAAGGGCTTTGGATTCTAAAGGGCTTTGGTTTCTAAAGGGCATTGGGTTCTAATGGGCTTTGGTTTATAAAGGGCTCTGGTTTATAAGGGGCTCTGGTTTTTAAAGGGCTCTGCTTTATAACGGGCTCTGGTTTATAAAGGGTTTTGGTTTATAAAGTGCAGTGGTTTGTAATGGGCTCTCGTTTATAACCGGCTTTGGTTTATAAAGGACTCTGGTTCATAACCGGCTCTGGTTTATAACCGGCTTTGGTTTATACAGGGCTCTGGTTTATAAAGGGCTATGGTTTATAACAGGCTCTGGTTTGTAACGGGCTCTGGTTTATGACAGGCTCTGGTTTATAAAGGGTTCTGGTTGATAAAGGGCCCTGATTTTTAATGGGATCTGGCTTATAAAGGGTTCTGGCTTATAACAGGCTCTGGTTTATAACCGGCTTTGGTGTATAAAGGGTTCTGGTTTATAACAGGCTCTGGTTTATAACCGACTTTGGTGTATAAAGGGTTCTGGTTTATAACAGGCTCTGGTTTATAACCAGCTTTGGTTTATAAAGGGCTCTGGTTTATAAAGGGCTCTGGTTTATAACAGGCTCTGGTGAATAAAGAGCTCTGGTTTATAACAGGCTCTGGTTTATAAATGGCTTTGGTTTATAAAGGGCTCTGGTTTATAGCAGGCTCTGGTATATAGAGGACTTTGGTTTATAAAGGGCTATGGTTTATAAAGGGCTGTGGTTTATAACAGCCTCTGGTGAATAAAGAGCTCTGGTTTATAACAGGCTCTGGTTTATAACCGGCTTTGGTTTATAAAGGGCTCTGGTTTATAAAGGGCTTTGGTTTCTAAAGGGCTCTGGTTTATAAAGGGATCTGGTTTATAAAGGGTTCTGGTTTATAAAGGGCTCTGGTTTTTAACGGCCTCTGGCTTATAACGGGCTTTGGTTTAAAAAGGCCTCTGGTTTATAAAAGGCTCTGGTTTATAACCGGCTTTGGTTTATAAAGGGCTTTGGATTCTAAAGGGCTTTGGTTTCTAAAGGGCATTGGGTTCTAATGGGCTTTGGTTTATAAAGGGCTCTGGTTTATAAGGGGCTCTGGTTTTTAAAGGGCTCTGCTTTATAACGGGCTCTGGTTTATAAAGGGTTTTGGTTTATAAAGTGCAGTGGTTTGTAATGGGCTCTCGTTTATAACCGGCTTTGGTTTATAAAGGACTCTGGTTCATAACCGGCTCTGGTTTATAACCGGCTTTGGTTTATACAGGGCTCTGGTTTATAAAGGGCTATGGTTTATAACAGGCTCTGGTTTGTAACGGGCTCTGGTTTATGACAGGCTCTGGTTTATAAAGGGTTCTGGTTGATAAAGGGCCCTGATTTTTAATGGGATCTGGCTTATAAAGGGTTCTGGCTTATAACAGGCTCTGGTTTATAACCGGCTTTGGTGTATAAAGGGTTCTGGTTTATAACAGGCTCTGGTTTATAACCGACTTTGGTGTATAAAGGGTTCTGGTTTATAACAGGCTCTGGTTTATAACCAGCTTTGGTTTATAAAGGGCTCTGGTTTATAAAGGGCTCTGGTTTATAACAGGCTCTGGTGAATAAAGAGCTCTGGTTTATAACAGGCTCTGGTTTATAAATGGCTTTGGTTTATAAAGGGCTCTGGTTTATAGCAGGCTCTGGTATATAGAGGACTTTGGTTTATAAAGGGCTATGGTTTATAAAGGGCTGTGGTTTATAACAGCCTCTGGTGAATAAAGAGCTCTGGTTTATAACAGGCTCTGGTTTATAACCGGCTTTGGTTTATAAAGGGCTATGGTTTATAAAGGGCTTTGGTTTCTAAAGGGCTCTGGTTTACAAAAGGGCTCTGGTTTATAACGGGCTCTGGTTTATAAAGGGTTCTGGTTTATAAAGCGCTCATGTTTTTAACGGCCTCTGGCTTATGACGGGCTTTGGTTTAAAAAGGCTTCTGGTTTATAAAAGGCTCTGGTTTATAACCGGCTTTGGTTTCTAAAGGGCTTTGGTTTATAAAGGGCTCTGGTTTAAAAAGGGCTCTCGTTTATAAGGTGCTCTGGTTTATAAAGGTTTCTGGTTTATAAAGGACTCTGATTTGTAATGGGCTCTGGTTTATAACGGGCTCTGGTTTATAACCAGCTTTGGTTTATAAAGGGCTGTGGTTTATAAAGGGCTATGGTTTATAATGGGCTCTCGTTTATAACCGGCTTTGGTTTATAAAGGACTCTGGTTCATAACGGGCTCTGGTTTATAACCGGCTTTGGTTTATACAGGGCTCTTGTTTATAAAGGGCTATTGTTTATAACAGGCTCTGGTTTGTAACGGGCTCTGGTTTATGACAGGCTCTGGTTTATAAAGGGTTCTGGTTGATAAAGGGCCCTGATTTTTAATGGGATCTGGCTTATAAAGGGTTCTGGCTTATAACAGGCTCTGGTTTATAACCGGCTTTGGTGTATAAAGGGTTCTGGTTTATAACAGGCTCTGGTTTATAACCGACTTTGGTGTATAAAGGGTTCTGGTTTATAACAGGCTCTGGTTTATAACCAGCTTTGGTTTATAAAGGGCTCTGGTTTATAAAGGGCTCTGGTTTATAACAGGCTCTGGTGAATAAAGAGCTCTGGTTCATAACAGGCTCTGGTTTATAAATGGTTTTGGTTTATAAAGGGCTCTGGTTTATAGCAGGCTCTGGTATATAGAGTACTTTGGTTTATAAAGGGCTATGGTTTATAAAGGGCTGTGGTTTATAACAGCCTCTGGTGAATAAAGAGCTCTGGTTTATAACAGGCTCTGGTTTATAACCGGCTTTGGTTTATAAAGGGCTCTGGTTTATAAAGGGCTTTGGTTTCTAAAGGGCTCTGTTTTATAAAGGGATCTGGTTTATAACGGGCTCTGGTTTATAAAGGGTTCTGGTTTATAAAGGGCTCTGGTTTTTAACGGCCTCTGGCTTATAACGGGCTTTGGTTTAAAAAGGCCTCTGTTTTATAAAAGGCTCTGGTTTATAACCGGCTTTGGTTTATAAAGGGCTTTGGATTCTAATGGGCTTTGGTTTATAAAGGGCTCTGGTTTATAAGGGGCTCTGGTTTTTAAAGGGCTCTGCTTTATAACGGACTCTGGTTTATAAAGGGTTTTGGTTTATAAAGTGCTGTGGTTTGTAATGGGCTCTGGTTTATAACGGGCTTTGGTTTAAAAGGGGATCTGGTTTATAACAGGCTCTGGTTTATAGTCGGCTTTGGTTTATAACGGGCTCTGGTCTATAACCGGCTCTGGATTAAAAAGGGCTTTTGTTTCTAAAGGGCTTTGGTTTATAAAGGGCTCTGGTTTATAAGGTGCTCTGGTTTACAAAGGTTTCTGGTTTATAAAGGGCTCTGGTTTGTAATGGGATCTGGTTTAAAATGGGCTCTGGTTTATAACCGGCTTTGGTTTATACAGGGCTCTGGTTTATAAAGGGCTATGGTTTATAACAGGCTCTGGTTTGTAACGGGCTCTGGTTTATGACAGGCTCTGGTTTATATAGGGTTCTGGTTGATAAAGGGCCATGATTTTTAATGGGATCTGGCTTATAAAGCCCTCTGGTTTATAACAGGCTCTGGTTTATAACCGGCTTTGGTGTATAAAGGGTTCTGGTTTATAACAGGCTCTGGTTTATAACCGCCTTTGGTGTATAAAGGGTTCTGGTTTATAACAGGCTTTGGTTTATAACCGGCTTTGGTTTATAAAGGGCTCTGGTTTATAACAGGCTCTGGTGAATAAAGAGCTCTGGTTTATAACCGGCTTTTGTTTATAAAGGGCATGATTTATAAAGGTTTCTGGTTTATAAAGGGCTCTGGTTTGTAATGGGCTCTGGTTTATAACGGGCTCTGGTTTATAACCGGCTTTGGTTTATAAAGGGCTATGGTTTATAACGGGATCTGGTTTATAAAGGGCTTTGGTTTAATACTGGCTATGGTTTATAACGGGCTCTGGTCTATAATCGGCTCTGGTTTAAAAAAGGCTTTGGATTCTAAAGGGCTTTGGTTTATAAAGGGCTCTGGTTTATAAAGGGCTCTGGTTTATAAGGTGCTCTGGTTTACAAAGGTTTCTGGTTTATAAAGGGCTCTGGTTTGTAATGGGCTCTGGTTTATAACGGGCTCTGGTTTATAACCGGCTTTGGTTTATAAAGGGCTGTGGTTTATAAATGGCTATTGTTTATAACTGGCTCTGGTTTATAACCGGCTTTGGTTTATACAGGGCTGTGGTTTATAAAGGGCTATGGTTTATAACTGGCTCTGGTTTATAACCGGCTTTGGTTTATACAGGGCTCTGGTTTATAAAGGGCTGTGGTTTATAACCGACTTTGGTGTATAAAGGGTTCTGGTTTATAACAGGCTCTGGTTTATAACCAGCTTTGGTTTATAAAGGGCTGTGGTTTATAAAGGGCTCTGGTTTATAACAGGCTCTGGTGAATAAAGAGCTCTGGTTTATAACAGGCTCTGGTTTATAAATGGCTTTGGTTTATAAAGGGCTCTGGTTTATAGCAGGCTCTGGTATATAGAGGACTTTGGTTTATAAAGGGCTCTGGTTTATAAAGGGTTGTGGTTTATAACAGCCTCTGGTGAATAAAGAGCTCTGGTTTATAACAGGCTCTGGTTTATAACTGGCTTTGGTTTATAAAGGGCTCTGGTTTATAAAGGGCTTTGGTTTCTAAAGGGCTCTGGTTTACAAAGGGCTCTGGTTTATAACGGGCTCTGGTTTATAAAGGGTTCTGGTTTATAAAGGGCTCTGGTTTTTAACGGCCTCTGGCTTATAACGGGCTTTGGTTTAAAAAGGCCTCTGGTTTATAAAAGGCTCTGGTTTATAAAGGGCTGTGGTTTATAACAGCCTCTGGTGAATAAAGAGCTCTGGTTTATAACAGGTTCTGGTTTATAACCGGCTTTGGTTTATAAAGGGCTCTGGTTTATAAAGGGCTGTGGTTTATAACAGCCTCTGGTGAATAAAGAGCTCTGGTTTATAACAGGTTCTGGTTTATAACCGGCTTTGGTTTATAAAGGGCTCTGGTTTATAAAGGGCTTTGGTTTCTAAAGGGCTCTGGTTTATAAAGGGCTCTGGTTTATAACAGGCTCTGGTTTATAAAGGGTTCTGGTTTATAAAGGGCTCTGGTTTTTAACGGCCTCTGGCTTATAACGGGCTTTGGTTTAAAAAGGCTTCTGGTTTATAAAAGGCTCTGGTTTATAACCGGCTTTGGTTTATAAAGGGCTTTGGTTTCTAAAGAGCTTTGGTTTCTAAAGGGCTTTGGGTTCTAATGGGCTTTGGTTTATAAAGGCCTCTGGTTTATAAGGGGCTCTGGTTTTTAAAGGGCTCTGGTTTATAACGGGCTCTGGTTTATAAAGGGTTTTGGTTTATAAAGTGCTGTGGTTTGTAATGGGCTCTGGTTTATAACGGGCTTTGGTTTAAAAGGGGATCTGGTTTATACCAGGCTCTGGTTTATATCAGGCTCTGGTTTATAACTGGCTATGGTTTATAATGGGCTCTGGTCTATAACCGGCTCTGGTTTAAAAAGGGCTTTTGTTTCTAAAGGGCTTTGGTTTATAAAGGGCTCTGGTTTATAAAGGGCTCTGGTTTATAAGGTGCTCTGGTTTATAAAGGTTTCTGGTTTATAAAGGGCTCTGGTTTGTAATGGGCTCTGGTTTATAATGGGCTCTGGTTTATAACCGGCTTTGGTTTATACAGGGCTCTGGCTTATAAAGGGCTATGGTTTATAACAGGCTCTGGTTTGTAACGGGCTCTGGTTTATGACAGGCTCTGGTTTATAAAGGGTTCTGGTTGATAAAGGGCCATGATTTTTAATGGGATCTGGCTTATAAAGGCCTCTGGTTTATAACAGGCTCTGGTTTATAACCGGCTTTGGTGTATAAAGGGTTCTGGTTTATAACAGGCTCTGGTTTATAACCGGCTTTGGTGTATAAAGGGTTCTGGTTTATAACAGGCTTTGGTTTATAACCGGCTTTGGTTTATAAAGGGCTCTGGTTTATAACAGGCTCTGGTGAATAAAGAGCTCTGGTTTATAACCGGCTTTGGTTTATAAAGGGCATGATTTATAAAGGTTTCTGGTTTATAAAGGGCTCTGGTTTGTAATGGGCTCTGGTTTATAACGGGCTCTGGTTTATAACCGGCTTTGGTTTATAAAGGGCTATGGTTTAGAACGGGATCTGGTTTATAAAGGGCTTTGGTTTATAACTGGCTATGGTTTATAACGGGCTCTGGTCTATAATCGGCTCTGGTTTAAAAAAGGCTTTGGTTTCTAAAGGGCTTTGGTTTATAAAAGGCTCTGGTTTATAAAGGGCTCTGGTTTATAAGGTGCTCTGGTTTATAAAGGTTTCTGGTTTATAAAGGGCTCTGGTTTGTAATGGGCTCTGGTTTATAACGGGCTCTGGTTTATAACCGGCTTTGGTTTATAAAGGGCTGTGGTTTATAAATGGCTATGGTTTATAACTGGCTCTGGTTTATAACCGGCTTTGGTTTATACAGGGCTGTGGTTTATAAAGGGCTATGGTTTATAACTGGCTCTGGTTTATAACCGGCTTTGGTTTATACAGGGCTCTGGTTTATAAAGGGCTGTGGTTTATAACAGGCTCTGGTGAATAAAGGGCTCTGGTTTATAACAGGCTCTGGTTTATAACCGGCTTTGGTTTATAAAGGGCTCTGGTTTATAAAGGGCTTAGGTTTCTAAAGGGCTCTGGTTTATAAAGGGCTCTGGTTTATAACGGGCTCTGGTTTTTAACGGCCTCTGGCTTATAACGGGCTTTGGTTTAAAAAGGCCTCTGGTTTATAACAGGCTCTGGTTTTTGACCGGCTTTGGTTTATAAAGGGCTTTGGTTTCTAAAGGGCTTTGGATTCTAAAGGGCTTTGGGTTCTAATGGGCTTTGGTTTATAAAGGGCTCTGGTTTATAAGGGGCTCTGTTTTTTAAAGGGCTCTGGTCTATAACCGGCTCTGGTTTAAAAAGGGCGTTGGTTTCTAAAGGGCTTTGGTTTATAAAGGGCTCTGGTTTATAAAGGGCTCTGGTTTATAAGGTGCTCTGGTTTATAAAGGTTTCTGGTTTATAAAGGGCTCTGGTTTGTAATGGGCTCTGGTTTATAACGGGCTCTAGTTTATTACCGGCTTTGGTTTATAAAGGGCTTTGTTTATAAAGGGCGATGGTTTATAACGGGCTCTCGTTTATAACCGGCTTTGGTTTATAAAGGACTCTGGTTTATACAGGGCTCTGGTTTATAAAGGGCTATGGTTTATAACAGGCTCTTGTTTGTAACGGGCTCTGGTTTATGACAGGCTCTGGTTTATAAAGGGTTGTGGTTGATAAAGGGCCCTGATTTTTAATGGGATCTGGCTTATAAAGGCCTATGGTTTATAACAGGCTCTGATTTATAACTGGCTTTGGTGTATAAAGGGTTCTGGTTTATAACAGGCTCTGGTTTATAACCGGCTTTGGTTTCTAAAGGGCTTTGGGTTCTAATGGGCTTTGGTTTATAAAGGGCTCTGGTTTATAAGGGGCTCTGGTTTTTAAAGGGCTCTGGTCTATAACCGGCTCTGGTTTAAAAAGGGTTTTGGTTTCTAAAGGGCTTTGGTTTATAAAGGGCTCTGGTTTAAAAAGGGCTCTGGTTTATAAGGTGCTCTGGTTTATAAAGGTTTCTGGTTTATAAAGGGCTCTGGTTTGTAATGGGCTCTGGTTTATAACGGGCTCAGGTTTATAACTGGCTTTGGTTTATAAAGGGCTGTGGTTTATAAAGGGCTATGGTTTATAACGGGCTCTCGTTTATAACCAGCTTTGGTTTATAAAGGACTCTGGTTCATAACGGGCTCTGGTTTATAACCGGCTTTGGTTTATACAGGGCTCTGGTTTATAAAGGGCTATGGTTTATAACAGGCTCTGGTTTGTAACGGGCTCTGGTTTATGACAGGCTCTGGTTTATAAAGGGTTCTGGTTGATAAAGGGCCCTGATTTTTAATGGGATCTGGCTTATAAAGGGTTCTGGTTTATAACGGGCTCTGGTTTATAACCGGCTTTGGTGTATAAAGGGTTCTGGTTTATAATAGGCTCTGGTTTATAACCGACTTTGGTGTATAAAGGGTTCTGGTTTATAACAGGCTCTGGTTTATAACCAGCTTTGGTTTATAAAGGGCTCTGGTTTATAAAGGGCTCTGGTTTATAACAGGCTCTGGTGAATAAAGAGCTCTGGTTTATAACAGGCTCTGGTTTATAGAGGACTTTGGTTTATAAAGGGCTCTGGTTTATAAAAAGGGCTTTGGTTTCTAAAGGGCTTTGGTTTCTAATGGGCTTTGGTTTATAAAGGCCTCTGGTTTATAAGGGGCTCTGGTTTATAATGGGCTCTGGTTTGTAAAGGGTTCTGGCTTATGAAGTGCTGTGGTTTGTAATGGGCTCTGGTTTATAACGGGCTTTGGTTTAAAAGGGGATCTGGTTTATAACAGGCTCTGGTTTATAACCGGCTTTGGTTTATAACGGGCTCTGGTATATAACTGGCTATGGTTTATAACGTGCTCTGGTCTATAACCGGCTCAGGTTTAAAAAGGGCTCTGGTTTATAAGGTGCTCTGGTTTACAAAGGCTTCTGGTTTATAAAGGGCTCTGGTTTGTAATGGGCTCTGGTTCATAACGGGATCTGGTTTATAACAGGCCCTGGTTTATAACCGGCTTTGGTTTATACAGGGCTCTAGTTTATAAAGGGCTCTGGTTTATAACAGGCTCAGGTATACAAAGGGCTTTGGTTTCTAAAGGGCTTTAGGTTTACAAAGGGCT
The DNA here is from genome assembly GCA_030533445.1 of Cyprinodon diabolis. Taxonomy (NCBI): domain Eukaryota; kingdom Metazoa; phylum Chordata; class Actinopteri; order Cyprinodontiformes; family Cyprinodontidae; genus Cyprinodon; species Cyprinodon diabolis. The sequence goes on from CM060076.1 coordinate 42,341,572, forward strand.
TTGGTTTATAAAGGGCTCTGGTTTATAACGGGCTCTGGTTTATAAAGGGTTCTGGTTTATATAGGGCTCTGGTTTATAACAGGCTCTGGTTTATAACCAGCTTTGATTTATACAGGGCTCTGGTTTATAAAGGGCTGTGGTTTATAACAGGCTCTAGTATATAGAGGGCTTTGGTTTATAAAGGGCTTTGGTTTATAAAGAGCTCTGGTTTAAAAAGGGCTATGGTTTATAACGGGCTTTGGTTAAAAAGGGCTCTGGTTTATAACAGGCTCTGGTTTATAACCCGCTTCGGTTTATAACAGGCTCTTGTTTATAACGGGCTCTGGTTTATAACCGGCTTTGGTTTATAAAGGGCTCAGGTTTATAAAGAGCTATGGCTTTACAACAGGCTCTGGTTAATAAAGGGCTCTGGTTTATAAAGGGCTCTGGTTTTTTAATGAGCTCCGGTTCATAAAGGGCTCTGGATTATAACTGGCTCTGGTTTATCACGGGCTCTGGTTTAAAATGGGCTTTGGTTTCTAAAGCGCTTTGGTTTCTAAAGGGCTTTGGTTTATAAAGGGCTCTGGTTTATAACGGCACTGGTTTTTAAAGGGATCTGGTTTATAACGGGCTCTGGTTTATAAAGGGTTCTGGTTTATAATGGGCTCTGATTTATAAAGGGCTCTGGATTATTACAGGCTCTGGTATAAAAAGGGCTTTGGTTTCTAAAGGGCGCTGGTTTATAAAGGGCTCTGGTTTATAAAGGGCTCTGGTTTATAACGGGCTCTGGTTTATAACAGGCTCTGGTTTATAACCGGCTTTGGTTTATAACGGGCTCTGGTTTCTAACGGGCTCTGGTTTATAAAGGGCTCTTGTTTATAACAGGCTCTGGTTTATAACCGGCTTTGGTTTATAAAAGGCTCTGGTTTATAAACGTCTCTGGTTTATTACAGGCTCTGGTACATAAAGGGCTTTGGTTTCTAAAGGGCTTTGGTTTCTAATGGGCTTTGGTTTATAAAGGCCTCTGGTTTATAAGGGGCTCTGGTTTATAATGGGCTCTGGTTTGTAAAGGGTTCTGGCTTATGAAGTGCTGTGGTTTGTAATGGGCTCTGGTTTATAACGGGCTTTGGTTTAAAAGGGGATCTGGTTTATAACAGGCTCTGGTTTATAACCGGCTTTGGTTTATAACGGGCTCTGGTATATAACTGGCTATGGTTTATAACGGGCTCTGGTCTATAACCGGCTCAGGTTTAAAAAGGGCTCTGGTTTATAAGGTGCTCTGGTTTACAAAGGCTTCTGGTTTATAAAGGGCTCTGGTTTGTAATGGGCTCTGGTTCATAACGGGCTCTGGTTTATAACAGGCCCTGGTTTATAACCGGCTTTGGTTTATACAGGGCTCTAGTTTATAAAGTGCTCTGGTTTATAACAGGCTCAGGTATACAAAGGGCTTTGGTTTCTAAAGGGCTTTAGGTTTACAAAGGGCTTTGGTTTATAAAGGGCTCTGGTTTATAACGGCCTCTGGTTTATAAAGGGTTCTGGTTTATATAGGGCTCTGGTTTATAACAGGCTCTGGTTTATAACCAGCTTTGATTTATACAGGGCTCTGGTTTATAAAGGGCTGTGGTTTATAACAGGCTCTAGTATATAGAGGGCTTTGGTTTATAAAGGGCTTTGGTTTATAAAGAGCTCTGGTTTAAAAAGGGCTATGATTTATAACGGGCTTTGGTTAAAAAGGGCTCTGGTTTATAACAGGCTCTGGTTTATAACCGGCTTCGGTTTATAACAGGCTCTTGTTTATAACGGGCTCTGGTTTATAACCGGCTTTGGTTTATAAAGGGCTCAGGTTTATAAAGAGCTATGGTTTTACAACAGGCTCTGGTTAATAAAGGGCTCTGGTTTATAAAGGGCTTTGGTTTTTAACTGGCTCTGGTTTAAAAAGGGCTCTGGTTTGTAACGGGCTCTGGTCTAAAACCGGCTCTGGTTTAAAAAGGGTCTGCTTTATAACCGGCTTTGGTTAATAAAGGGCTCTGGTTTATTACAGGCTATGGTATATAAATGGCTCTGGTTTATTACAGGCTCTGGTATATAAAGCGCTTTGGTTTCTAAAGGGCTTTGGTTTCTAAAGGGCGCTGGGTTATAAAGGGCTCTGGTTTTTAAATTGCTCTGGTTTATAATCGGCTTTGGTTTATAAAGGGCTCTGGTTTATAAAGGGCTATGGTTTATAACAGGCTCTGGTTAATAAAGGGCTCTGGTTTATAAAGGACTCTGGTCTATAACAGGCTCTGGTTTAAAAAGGCCTTTGGTTTGTAACGGGCACTGGTCTATAACCGGCTCTGGTTTAAAAAGGGTCTGGTTTATAACCGGCTTAGGTTATAAAGGGCTCTGATTTATTACAGGCTCTGATATATAAATGGCTCTGGTTTATTACAGGCTCCGGTATATAAAGGGCTTTGGTTTATAAAGGGCTCTGGTTTATAAAGGGCTCTGGTTTAAAAAGGGTCTGGTTTATAACCGGCTTAGGTTATAAAGCGCTCTGATTTATTACAGGCTCTGATATATAAATGGCTCTGGTTTATTACAGGCTCCTGTATATAAAGGGCTTTGGTTTATAAAGGGCTCTGGTTTATAAAGGGCTCTGGTTTTTAAAGGGCTCTGGTTTATAACAGGCTCTGGTTTATAAAGGGTTCTGGTTTATAAAGGGCTCTGGTTTTGTAATGGGCTCTGGTTTATAACGGGCTTTGGTTTAAAAAGGGCTCTGGTTTATAACAGGCTCTAGTTTATAACCGGCTTTGGTTTATAACGGGCTCTGGTTTATAACGGGCTCTGGTTTATAACCGGCTTTGGTTTATAAAGGGCTCTGGCTTATAAAGGCCTCTGGTTTATAACAGGCTCTGGTTTATAACCAACTTTGGTTTATAAAGGGTTCTGGTTTATAACAGGCTCTGGTTTATAACCGGCTTTGGTTTATAAAGGGCTCTGGTGAATAAAAAGCTCTGGTTTATAACAGGCTCTAGTTTATAATCGGCTTTGGTTTATAAAGGGCTCTGGTTTATAAAGGACTTTGGTTTATAACAAGCTCTGGTATATAGAGGGCTTTGGTTTATAAAGGGCTTTGGTTTATAACAGGCTCTGGTTTATAACCGGCTCTGGTTTATAACGGGCTCTGGTCTATAACCGGCTCCGGTTCAAAAAGGGCTTTGGTTTCTAAAGGGCTTTGGTTTATAAAGAACTCTGGTTTATAAAGGGCTCTGGTTTTTAAAGGGCTCTGGTTTATAAGGTGCTCTGCTTTATAAAGGGTTCTGGTTTATAAAGCGCTCTGGTTTGTAATGGGCTCTGGTTTATAACGGGCTCTGGTTTATAACCGGCTCTGGTTTATTACAGACTCTGGTATATAAAGGGCTTTGGTTTCTAAAGGGCTTTGGTTTCTATTGGGCTTTGGTTTATAAAGGGCTCTGGTTTATAAGGGGCACTGGTTTTTAAAGGGCTCTGGTTTATAACGGGCTCTGGTTTGTAAAGGGTTCTCGTTTACAAAGTGCTCTGGTTTATAACTGGCTATGGTTTATAATAGGCTCTGGGTTATCATCGGCTCTGGTTTAAAAAGGGCTCTGGTTTATAACAGACTCTGGTTTATAACCGGCTTTGGTTTATAAAGGGCTCTGGTTTATAACAGGCTCTGGTTTATAACCAGCTTTGATTTATACAGGGCTCTGGTTTATAAAGGGCTGTGGTTTATAACAGGCTCTAGTATATAGAGGGCTTTGGTTTATAAAGGGCTTTGGTTTATAAAGAGCTCTGGTTTAAAAAGGGCTATGGTTTATAACGGGCTTTGGTTAAAAAGGGCTCTGGTTTATAACAGGCTCTGGTTTATAACCCGCTTCGGTTTATAACAGGCTCTTGTTTATAACGGGCTCTGGTTTATAACCGGCTTTGGTTTATAAAGGGCTCAGGTTTATAAAGAGCTATGGCTTTACAACAGGCTCTGGTTAATAAAGGGCTCTGGTTTATAAAGGGCTCTGGTTTTTTAATGAGCTCCGGTTCATAAAGGGCTCTGGATTATAACTGGCTCTGGTTTATCACGGGCTCTGGTTTAAAATGGGCTTTGGTTTCTAAAGCGCTTTGGTTTCTAAAGGGCTTTGGTTTATAAAGGGCTCTGGTTTATAACGGCACTGGTTTTTAAAGGGATCTGGTTTATAACGGGCTCTGGTTTATAAAGGGTTCTGGTTTATAATGGGCTCTGATTTATAAAGGGCTCTGGATTATTACAGGCTCTGGTATAAAAAGGGCTTTGGTTTCTAAAGGGCGCTGGTTTATAAAGGGCTCTGGTTTATAACAGGCTCTGGTTTATAACCGGCTTTGGTTTATAACGGGCTCTGGTTTCTAACGGGCTCTGGTTTATAAAGGGCTCTTGTTTATAACAGGCTCTGGTTTATAACCGGCTTTGGTTTATAAAAGGCTCTGGTTTATAAACGTCTCTGGTTTATTACAGGCTCTGGTACATAAAGGGCTTTGGTTTCTAAAGGGCTTTGGTTTCTAATGGGCTTTGGTTTATAAAGGCCTCTGGTTTATAAGGGGCTCTGGTTTATAATGGGCTCTGGTTTGTAAAGGGTTCTGGCTTATGAAGTGCTGTGGTTTGTAATGGGCTCTGGTTTATAACGGGCTTTGGTTTAAAAGGGGATCTGGTTTATAACAGGCTCTGGTTTATAACCGGCTTTGGTTTAAAAAGGGCTCTGGTTTATAAGGTGCTCTGGTTTACAAAGGCTTCTGGTTTATAAAGGGCTCTGGTTTGTAATGGGCTCTGGTTCATAACGGGCTCTGGTTTATAACAGGCCCTGGTTTATAACCGGCTTTGGTTTATACAGGGCTCTAGTTTATAAAGGGCTCTGGTTTATAACAGGCTCAGGTATACAAAGGGCTTTGGTTTCTAAAGGGCTTTAGGTTTACAAAGGGCTTTGGTTTATAAAGGGCTCTGGTTTATAACGGCCTCTGGTTTATAAAGGGTTCTGGTTTATATAGGGCTCTGGTTTATAATAGGCTCTGGTTTATAACCAGCTTTGATTTATACAGGGCTCTGGTTTATAAAGGGCTGTGGTTTATAACAGGCTCTAGTATATAGAGGGCTTTGGTTTATAAAGGGCTTTGGTTTATAAAGAGCTCTGGTTTAAAAAGGGCTATGATTTATAACGGGCTTTGGTTAAAAAGGGCTCTGGTTTATAACAGGCTCTGGTTTATAACCGGCTTCGGTTTATAACAGGCTCTTGTTTATAACGGGCTTTGGTTTATAACCGGCTTTGGTTTATAAAGGGCTCAGGTTTATAAAGAGCTATGGTTTTACAACAGGCTCTGGTTAATAAAGGGCTCTGGTTTATAAAGGGCTTTGGTTTTTAACTGGCTCTGGTTTAAAAAGGGCTCTGGTTTGTAACGGGCTCTGGTCTAAAACCGGCTCTGGTTTAAAAAGGGTCTGGTTTATAACCGGCTTTGGTTAATAAAGGGCTCTGGTTTATTACAGGCTATGGTATATAAATGGCTCTGGTTTATTACAGGCTCTGGTATATAAAGCGCTTTGGTTTCTAAAGGGCTTTGGTTTCTAAAGGGCGCTGGGTTATAAAGGGCTCTGGTTTTTAAATTGCTCTGGTTTATAATCGGCTTTGGTTTATAAAGGGCTCTGGTTTATAAAGGGCTATGGTTTATAACAGGCTCTGGTTAATAAAGGGCTCTGGTTTATAAAGGACTCTGGTCTATAACAGGCTCTGGTTTAAAAAGGCCTTTGGTTTGTAACGGGCACTGGTCTATAACCGGCTCTGGTTTAAAAAGGGTCCGGTTTATAACCGGCTTAGGTTATAAAGGGCTCTGATTTATTACAGGCTCTGATATATAAATGGCTCTGGTTTATTACAGGCTCCGGTATATAAAGGGCTTTGGTTTATAAAGGGCTCTGGTTTATAAAGGGCTCTGGTTTAAAAAGGGTCTGGTTTATAACCGGCTTAGGTTATAAAGGGCTCTGATTTATTACAGGCTCTGATATATAAATGGCTCTGGTTTATTACAGGCTCCGGTATATAAAGGGCTTTGGTTTATAAAGGGCTCTGGTTTATAAAGGGCTCTGGTTTTTAAAGGGCTCTGGTTTATAACAGGCTCTGGTTTATAAAGGGTTCTGGTTTATAAAGGGCTCTGGTTTTGTAATGGGCTCTGGTTTATAACGGGCTTTGGTTTAAAAAGGGCTCTGGTTTATAACAGGCTCTAGTTTATAACCGGCTTTGGTTTATAACGGGCTCTGGTTTATAACGGGCTCTGGTTTATAACCGGCTTTGGTTTATAAAGGGCTCTGGCTTATAAAGGCCTCTGGTTTATAACAGGCTCTGGTTTATAACCAACTTTGGTTTATAAAGGGTTCTGGTTTATAACAGGCTCTGGTTTATAACCGGCTTTGGTTTATAAAGGGCTCTGGTGAATAAAAAGCTCTGGTTTATAACGGGCTCTAGTTTATAATCGGCTTTGGTTTATAAAGGGCTCTGGTTTATAAAGGACTTTGGTTTATAACAAGCTCTGGTGTATAGAGGGCTTTGGTTTATAAAGGGCTTTGGTTTATAACAGGCTCTGGTTTATAACCGGCTCTGGTTTATAACGGGCTCTGGTCTATAACCGGCTCCGGTTCAAAAAGGGCTTTGGTTTCTAAAGGGCTTTGGTTTTTAAAGGGCTCTGGTTTATAAGGTGCTCTGCTTTATAAAGGGTTCTGGTTTATAAAGCGCTCTGGTTTGTAATGGGCTCTGGTTTATAACGGGCTCTGGTTTATAACCGGCTTTGGTTTATAAAGGGCTGTGGTTTATAAAGGGCTATGGTTTATAACGGGCTCTGGTTTATAACCGGCTTTGGTTTATAAAGGGCTCTATTTATAAACGGCTCTGCTTTATAAACGGCTCTGGTTTATTACAGACTGGTATATAAAGGGCTTTGGTTTCTAAAGGGCTTTGGTTTCTATTGGGCTTTGGTTTATAAAGGGCTCTGGTTTATAAGGGGCACTGGTTTTTAAAGGGCTCTGGTTTATAACGGGCTCTGGTTTGTAAAGGGTTCTCGTTTACAAAGTGCTCTGGTTTATAACTGGCTATGGTTTATAATAGGCTCTGGGTTATCATCGGCTCTGGTTTAAAAAGGGCTCTGGTTTATAACAGACTCTGGGTTATAACCGGCTTTGGTTTATAAAGGGCTCTGGTTTATAACGGGCTCTGGTTTATAACCGGCTTTGGTTTATAAAGGGCTCTGGTTTATATACGGCTCTGGTTTATTACAGGCTCTGGTATATAAAGGGCTTTGGTTTCTTAAGGGTTTTAGTTTCTAAAGGGCTTTGGTTTCTAATGGGCTTTGGTTTATAAAGGGTTTTGGTTTATAAAGGGCTCTGGTTTTTAAAGTGCTCTGGTTTATAACAGGCTCTGGTTTATAACCGGCTTTGGTTTATAAAGGGCTCTGGTTTAAAAAGGGCTATGGTTTATTACAGGCTCTGGTTAATAAAGGGCTCTGGTTTATTAAGGGCTCTGGTTTTTAACTGGCTCTGGTTTATAAGGCCTTTGGTTTGTAACGGGCACTGGTCTATAACCAGCTCTGGTTTAAAAAGGGTCTGGTTTATAACCGGCTTTGGTTTCTAAAGGGCTCTGGTTTATAAAGGGCTCTGGTTTTTTAAGGGCTCTGGTTTATAACAGGCTCTGGTTTATAAATAGTTTTTGTTTATAAAAGGCTCTGGTTTGTAATGGGCTCTGGTTTATGACGGGCTTTGGTTTAAAAAGGGCTCTGGTTTATCACAGGCTCTGGTTTATAACCGGCTTTGGTTTATAACGGGCTCTGGTTTATAACGGGCTCTGGTTTATAACCGGCTTTGGTTTATAAAGGGCTCTGGTTTATAAAGGGTTCTGGTTTATAACAGACTCTGGTCTATAACCGGCTTTGGATTATAAAGGGCTCTGGTTTATAAAGGGCTATGGTTTACAATAGGCTCTGGTGAATAAAAAGCTCTGGTTTATAACGGGGTCTAGTTTATAACCGGCTTTGGTTTATAAAGGGCTCTGGTTTATAAAGGGCTTTGGTTTATAAAGGGCTCTGGTTTAAAAAGGGCTATGGTTTATAAGGGGATCTGGTTTATAAAGGGTTCTGGTTTATAAACGGCTCTGGTTTTTAATGGGCTCTGGCTTCTAAAGGGCTTTGGTTTAGAAAGGCCTATGGTTTATAACAGGCTCTGGTTTATAACCGGCTCTGGTTTATAAAGGGTTCTGGATTATGACAGGCTATGGTATATAAAGGGCTTTGGTTTCTAAAGGGCTTTGGTTTATAAAGGGCTCTGGTTTATAAAGGGCTCTGGTTTTTAAAGTGCTCTGGTTTATAACAGGCTCTGGTTTATAAAGGGTTCTGGTCTATAAAGGGCTCTTGTTTGCAATGGGCTGTGGTTTATAACAGGCTTTGGTGTAAAAAGGGCTCTGGTTTATAACAGGCTCTGGTTTTTAACCGGCTTTGTTTTATAATGGGCTCTGGTTTATAACGGGCTCTGGTTTATAACCGGCTTTGGTTTATAAAGGGCTGTGGTTTATAAAGGGCTATGGTTTATAACAGGCTCTGGTGTATAACCGGCTCTGTTTCAAAAAGGGCTTTGGTTTCTAAAGGGCTTTGGTTTATAAAGGGCTCTGGTTTATAAAGGGCTCTGGTTTTTAAAGGGCTCTGGTTTATAAGGTGCTCTGCTTTATAAAGGGTTTTGGTTTATAAAGCGCTCTGGTTTGTAATGGGCTCTGGTTTATAACGGGCTCTGGTTTATAACCGGCTTTGGTTTATAAAGGGCTCTGGTTTATAAAGGGTTCTGGATTATGACATGCTCTGGTATGTAAAGGGCTTTGGTTTATAAAGGGCTTTGGTTTATAAAGGGTTCTTTTTTGTAAAGGGCTCTGGTTTATAAAGGGCTGTGGTTTATAACGGGCTCTGGTTTATGACGGCCTCTGGTTTATAAAGGTTTCTGGGTTATAAAGGGCTCTGGTTTTTAACGGCCTCTGGCTTATAACTGGCTTTGGTTTAAAAAGGCCTCTGGTTTATAACAGGCTCTGGTTTATAACCGGCTTTGGTTTATAAAGGGCTTTGGTTTATAAAGGGCTCTGGTTTATAAAGGGTTCTGGTTTATGACAGGCTCTGGTATATAAAGGGCTTTGGTTTATAAAGGGTTCTTGTTTATAAAGGGCTGTGGTTTATAAAGGGCTATGGTTTATAACGGGCTCTCGTTTATAACCGGCTTTGGTTTATAAAGGACTCTGGTTCATGACGGGCTCTGGTTTATAACCGGCTTTGGTTTATACAGGGCTCTGGTTTATAAAGGGCTATGGTTTATAACAGACTCTGGTTTGTAACGGGCTCTGGTTTATGACAGGCTCTGGTTTATAAAGGGTTCTGGTTGATAACGGGCCCTGATTTTTAATGGGATCTGGCTTATAAAGGGTTCTGGTTTATAACAGGCTCTGGTTTATAACCAGCTTTGGTTTATAAAGGGCTCTGGTTTATAAAGGGCTCTGGTTTATAACAGGCTCTGGTGAATATGGAGCTCTGGTTTATAACCGGCTTTGGTTTATAAAGGGCTCTGGTTTATAAAGGGTTCTGGTTTATGACAGGCTCTGGTATGTAAAAGGCTTAGGTTTCTAAATGGCTTTGGTTTTTAACGGCCTCTGGTTTATAACAGGCTCTGGTTTATAACCAGCTTTGGTTTATAAAGGGCTCTGGTTTATAAAGGGCTCTGGTTTATAACAGGCTCTGGTGAATATGGAGCTCTGGTTTATAACTGGCTTTTGTTTATAAAGGGCTCTGGTTTATAAGGGCTCTGGTTTATAAGGTGCTCTGCTTTATAAAGGGTTCTGGTTTATAAAGCGCTCTGGTTTGTAATGGGCTCTGGTTTATAACGGGCTCTGGTTTATAACCGGCTTTGGTTTATAAAGGGCTGTGGTTTATAAAGGGCTATGGTTTATAACGGGCTCTGGTTTATAACCGGCTTTGGTTTATAAAGGGCTCTATTTATAAACGGCTCTGCTTTATAAACGGCTCTGGTTTATTACAGACTGGTATATAAAGGGCTTTGGTTTCTAAAGGGCTTTGGTTTCTATTGGGCTTTGGTTTATAAAGGGCTCTGGTTTATAAGGGGCACTGGTTTTTAAAGGGCTCTGGTTTATAATGGGCTCTGGTTTGTAAAGGGTTCTCGTTTACAAAGTGCTCTGGTTTATAACTGGCTATGGTTTATAATAGGCTCTGGGTTATCATCGGCTCTGGTTTAAAAAGGGCTCTGGTTTATAACAGACTCTGGGTTATAACCGGCTTTGGTTTATAAAGGGCTCTGGTTTATAACGGGCTCTGGTTTATAACCGGCTTTGGTTTATAAAGGGCTCTGGTTTATATACGGCTCTGGTTTATTACAGGCTCTGGTTTATAACCGGCTTTGGTTTATAAAGGGCTCTGGTTTATATACGGCTCTGGTTTATTACAGGCTCTGGTATATAAAGGGCTTTGGTTTCTAAAGGGTTTTAGTTTCTAAAGGGCTTTGGTTTCTAATGGGCTTTGGTTTATAAAGGGTTTTGGTTTATAAAGGGCTCTGGTTTTTAAAGTGCTCTGGTTTATAACAGGCTCTGGTTTATAACCGGCTTTGGTTTATAAAGGGCTCTGGTTTAAAAAGGGCTATGGTTTATTACAGGCTCTGGTTAATAAAGGGCTCTGGTTTATTAAGGGCTCTGGTTTTTAACTGGCTCTGGTTTATAAGGCCTTTGGTTTGTAACGGGCACTGGTCTATAACCAGCTCTGGTTTAAAAAGGGTCTGGTTTATAACCGGCTTTGGTTTCTAAAGGGCTCTGGTTTATAAAGGGCTCTGGTTTTTTAAGGGCTCTGGTTTATAACAGGCTCTGGTTTATAAATAGTTTTTGTTTATAAAAGGCTCTGGTTTGTAATGGGCTCTGGTTTATGACGGGCTTTGGTTTAAAAAGGGCTCTGGTTTATCACAGGCTCTGGTTTATAACCGGCTTTGGTTTATAACGGGCTCTGGTTTATAACGGGCTCTGGTTTAGAACCGGCTTTGGTTTATAAAGGGCTCTGGTTTATAAAGGGTTCTGGTTTATAACAGGCTCTGGTCTATAACCGGCTTTGGATTATAAAGGGCTCTGGTTTATAAAGGGCTATGGTTTACAATAGGCTCTGGTGAATAAAAAGCTCTGGTTTATAACGGGGTCTAGTTTATAACCGGCTTTGGTTTATAAAGGGCTCTGGTTTATAAAGGGCTTTGGTTTATAAAGGGCTCTGGTTTAAAAAGGGCTATGGTTTATAAGGGGATCTGGTTTATAAAGGGTTCTGGTTTATAAACGGCTCTGGTTTTTAATGGGCTCTGGCTTCTAAAGGGCTTTGGTTTAGAAAGGCCTATGGTTTATAACAGGCTCTGGTTTATAACCGGCTCTGGTTTATAAAGGGTTCTGGATTATGACAGGCTATGGTATATAAAGGGCTTTGGTTTCTAAAGGGCTTTGGTTTATAAAGGGCTCTGGTTTATAAAGGGCTCTGGTTTTTAAAGTGCTCTGGTTTATAACAGGCTCTGGTTTATAAAGGGTTCTGGTCTATAAAGGGCTCTTGTTTGTAATGGGCTGTGGTTTATAACAGGCTTTGGTGTAAAAAGGGCTCTGGTTTATAACAGGCTCTGGTTTTTAACCGGCTTTGTTTTATAATGGGCTCTGGTTTATAACGGGCTCTGGTTTATAACCGGCTTTGGTTTATAAAGGGCTGTGGTTTATAAAGGGCTATGGTTTATAACAGGCTCTGGTGTATAACCGGCTCTGGTTCAAAAAGGGCTTTGGTTTCTAAAGGGCTTTGGTTTATAAAGGGCTCTGGTTTATAAAGGGCTCTGGTTTTTAAAGGGCTCTGGTTTATAAGGTGCTCTGCTTTATAAAGGGTTTTGGTTTATAAAGCGCTCTGGTTTGTAATGGGCTCTGGTTTATAACGGGCTCTGGTTTATAACCGGCTTTGGTTTATAAAGGGCTCTGGTTTATAAAGGGTTCTGGATTATGACATGCTCTGGTATGTAAAGGGCTTTGGTTTATAAAGGGCTTTGGTTTATAAAGGGTTCTTTTTTGTAAAGGGCTCTGGTTTATAAAGGGCTGTGGTTTATAACGGGCTCTGGTTTATGACGGCCTCTGGTTTATAAAGGTTTCTGGGTTATAAAGGGCTCTGGTTTTTAACGGCCTCTGGCTTATAACGGGCTTTGGTTTAAAAAGGCCTCTGGTTTATAACAGGCTCTGGTTTATAACCGGCTTTGGTTTATAAAGGGCTTTGGTTTATAAAGGGCTCTGGTTTATAAAGGGTTCTGGTTTATGACAGGCTCTGGTATATAAAGGGCTTTGGTTTATAAAGGGTTCTTGTTTATAAAGGGCTGTGGTTTATAAAGGGCTATGGTTTATAACGGGCTCTCGTTTATAACCGGCTTTGGTTTATAAAGGGCTCTGGTTCATGACGGGCTCTGGTTTATAACCGGCTTTGGTTTATACAGGGCTCTGGTTTATAAAGGGCTATGGTTTATAACAGACTCTGGTTTGTAACGGGCTCTGGTTTATGACAGGCTCTGGTTTATAAAGGGTTCTGGTTGATAACGGGCCCTGATTTTTAATGGGATCTGGCTTATAAAGGGTTCTGGTTTATAACAGGCTCTGGTTTATAACCAGCTTTGGTTTATAAAGGGCTCTGGTTTATAAAGGGCTCTGGTTTATAACAGGCTCTGGTGAATATGGAGCTCTGGTTTATAACCGGCTTTGGTTTATAAAGGGCTCTGGTTTATAAAGGGTTCTGGTTTATGACAGGCTCTGGTATGTAAAAGGCTTAGGTTTCTAAATGGCTTTGGTTTTTAACGGCCTCTGGTTTATAACAGGCTCTGGTTTATAACCAGCTTTGGTTTATAAAGGGCTCT